>OX104069.1:54215667-54233471 GCA_944474145.2 Dicrocoelium dendriticum | reverse complement strand
CTGATTTTCGCAATAATTTCCATCCCACGGGACTTGTCAAGCGATGCTTTTTTACCCGTAATAAACCATTGTTCCATTGTTATCCAATAACATAGGTCCAAGTTAGACCCATTTATGCAATTGGAAACTCTGAGCACCTGCTGCCAAGGTTACAGTAAACTATTGTACAATAAAAGCTACAGGACCCCGATTCCTTCATACCTCCGCTACCGGTTTATTTATAGTATTTACAAATTATTTAAGTACATTTCAGTATCCTACGCTACCATTATACTCCTGGCTGTGCCGGTTGATCATGGCCCGCGAACCCGTTCCCGCCAGATGTGAGAGTTCTGGTGCCTTCAAGTGCCTACGCGCAAAATCCTAGCTTTTTGCGTAAATTTGCCATCTAGGTCTGCAAAGCGTACGTTTCGGCCACCTACGAAGTCCCTAGTACTTACAGGGTATTACGGGCTATTCAAAGCATTTCTAAATAGCTAGGCCTATTTAAAACGTATACCGCTTCGCTGCTTGTTACATTTTCTTTTCTTTTTCTGCTATCTGCTTGCAAAGCAGAAAGCCATGTTTAGCGAAAAAGGATAATGGTCTTACTCGTAGACCATCATTCAACTGCGAATAACACGCAAACTACTGCAAGTAATGCATTTTTTACGTTCAACGTAATCAGCGGTTAGAACTCGTCCTGAAGTCTACGTTTATGCTACTTTACGCAGTATTCTAGCCTCAGAAAAGGTTTTGCTTTTTCTGCGAATTACTTAGGTTGAAATGTCGCGCCATAAAACAATAACAGCGCAAGAAACATTTGGCTATATTTTTTATTTGCATTGTTGTAGTGAAGCACGCCGCCTTAGTATGTCACTTAACAAAATCCGTTTTATTTACGTCTGCATTTCTCGTAATTATTTCTTTAACTTTTTATATTCCTTATAATCACGCCACTCTCGTTTCTGCTATGTACGCACCAATAATTGTGGCAACTGAGCTGGCCAAAAATCGTCCAATGAATTTAAAGTTATGTTGTGGTGAATTGGATCCTGTTGCAAAGAGAAGCGGCACAACTGCAGCTCTGCGCAACTTTCACAACAAGAGAACACGGTGCTTAACATCGCCCGATGAACCAGAAGAATTTCAAGGTGGGCGCCTGCGACCCCATCAGCTGTCCACCAAACAACGCCAATGCATTTGTAATTGCGGACTGGGCACGTATACTCGTATTTTGCCTGCTTCCACGCAAGCGCATAGGATTAATGTAAAGATTGATCTAAACCCTTAGGTATACAGTCTCTAGCCAGTCTAGCAATATACCTATTTATATATTTTTTAGTTTCCGGAGTGTGAATACACCGATTATAATGGCTGTGTGGTGATAACTTCAACAATATCTTACGCCGAGGCTGCAAAGCACTTGCTGTAACGTCAAGCACTGCACGTCAGTATACTCAGTAGTGTTTGAATAGCCGCTGGATTATACCAAAGTAGTGGGATCTTGTCCGGATACACCAGTAGCAAAAGCCAACTCATTCAATGTAGGGAAAAAGCGCTTTCACATCCTGAAATTCAGCACAAGCTGTCGTCTGTAGGTGTGCCTGTGTTATAGCATTTGAAGATGAATGCACCTGTGTAACCACGACCCGGGAGAAGCTGGCCCGATTTTTGGTATTCGGTTTACAGTGGGACCAGTAAGTCGTCAGAGAATTAGGTTTGTGCGAAGTTCGAATGCAGTGGAAACATTGGTAATTCTTCTAATACATCCGTACAAAATACCTTAACACATTAAAGATGGGTAAGACAACGATCAATCTGAGGTCACTGCTTCAGGGTTCCAATTGGTGTTTCACAGAAAACAAGTAAAGTCAACCAAGAGTCCCCACAGCAATGTTCCAGCAAAGATGGAGAAAGGCCGCTGTTCTAGGCGCTTTGTTTCTTTTCAATACGTAATGATCATGTCGGATCACCCCTGCAGTGGAAGGTATGACATCGAATTCGCAGGTTGGCCCAGGTAAATCGTCAAGCAGCATTGTAACAGTAAGCCTGCTTAATTGCTCTACATAAGTTCCCTGCCCAACGGGCTAGCCGACGAGGTGGCGAATGAAACAACACTCCATCTTTCTCGGCCGTTAGATTGCTAATTGATGGCTTGCTCAACTCCATGTTCCCGATGAACTGGAATAGCGTTTGGCTTTTCCCTGTAGCACTGCCTTCCTTCTGCTTACGGGTTCTAGCAATCCCACAAGGTTGCTGGTCCGTTTCAAGGTGCCTATGTCAGAAGCCGTTGCAAGGCTGATCCGACACCTTGAAACTCAGTGCTCATGGCAGAATACTTCGGTGCTTCCATTAGGCTGGTCGATACTGCAGTGAGCCGTTCACAGTTAGGACCTCTCATGTTAGTTTTGCAGCTGCAGAGTTAGTAGAGCTCTGAACCTATACTGCACTGGATTTCGGATTTGTAAACCGGAAGTGATATGTATTTTCGTGTGGGATACAGCCTGGACGAAATTCAGTGGGTTCGCAGCGGCATCTCGCTACTGACAGCCCTTAACCCGGGCTATTAACTTTCTTCTTTCATGACAGCGCGCTAAGTGGTAATGCCAACACTTAATTGCCGCGAACGGCAAAAAGAAGTAAATGAAGTTATATTTCTAGACCTGCTAGATGCTGTGCCAGCAAAGGATCAAAGCTACACTTGCACAAGTCCTATGCTCTTGCATGGGTAGTGACAACAATGTGCAGTTGAAGGGGTTTTACCCATTCACGATCAAGTTTATCCGGCGCCAGCAGGCAACTTTTGTGCTGCTTGATGTTATTAGTAGCGGAAAGTCGAGCAGAGCCGTATTGTGCGTGGTTTCTTTGAAAGCAGGAACCAATTCTTCACGTACTTCACCATAATTTCTTCGGTCAGTTTCGGCATGCTCAGTGGTCCCAGTTATTTTGGGGCACATGGAAAGAAATAAAAGCGGCAGAATTAAAAGTAAGCAGAAAATGGTAAAAATAATTTCTAGCGATGCGAAGATAAATAAAAGGCGTTTCTAAGCGACATACAAAAGCGGCGTACATAAGTAGAAAAATAAAAAGTAAAGTATGAGTAACAATTCTTTTGCTAAATTTGCTCTCCAACTCCAAAATTCAACATGAGTTGATCAGATCACAAAAGAAAATTCTTTTTGTTAAGGCTAGCATATGGAGAAAAGTAGAAAAACTGGGTTAAGCGGAACAAGTTTTACCCTCCGTTTACATTAAAAGTAAAAGCAACGTGGTATATACAACAGTTTGCGATTTATTCGCGCTTGTATGGCTGACTACTAACAACGCCATTATATTTTTACAAAGAGTAGCCTTCTGCCTTGCATGCAGACAGCGGAGAAGAAAAACGTAAAATGTGCGGAAGCGTTATAAGTTCTACATAGGCATAAATATCTAGAAATGCCCTTTATAACCCTGATACCTTACAATAACTAGGTACAATATAACAGGCCGAAAGCAAACCCTTTCGGACATGCATAGCAAATGTATGTAAATAATAATGTTTCGCGAAAACGCTATGAACCCAGTAAGAATGTTGTATATGCAAGAGACTACAGGGCAACTTGCAATTATCCCAAGATCCGATGGTCTCCGTGTACCATTTTCACAGGATACTGAGCCACGTAAACCACTAGGAATGTGAAGTTTATTATTTTTATAGCCTCTTTCTGATTGCGATGCTTTTATCCGAATACATGAGCCAGATCTATTTAGACAATACCGGAAAGCTTTGGGATAAATTGGCACGTTTGGTCCTGAAAAGCACACCTTTCTTAGCTAAACATTGTACGTTTTTTAGCTTAGAGCCTATGTTATGTATCCATAAGCCTATGTCAATAGTACCGGTGAGCTGGAGGAGCCTGTCGCCAAAAATAAAGAATTGAGTATCGGAAATGTCTCCAAAATGCTTCGGGGTTTGTAGTTAATTTAGATCTGCGTTAGTGGGGAATTAACAACGCTAATTCTAGGGGTTCAGGTTGTTCGCACCTGGGCAATTATTTTGTCTCTTGTGTTGACACCCACTATTGTGTACCTCTTTGTTTTGTTCCGAGCTCTTTCCCTACAATGTTCAAGTCCGAGGCGAGTACCAAAGGTGTTCCTCAAGGTGAGTAAACGTTAAGGTGTCAGCGGGAACTGGTCACTGATGCAGTATGCCACGGTACGACGGACAGCCAGTACTTATTTGTCCTGTGGTGTTACTGTTACGTCGTGTAGACTGCGGACTCTAATTGAAGAAAGCAGTCACCTGGGAACTGTTCCACACATGGCAGGTTATCTGCCATGCACGCAGTCTGCAGCTTCCCTGTCGTCAGTTTCACCTCCTGTAATTGAATAGTCCAAACAAATGTGGATTGTGCACAGCTAGTAGACAAACGTCACTCCGTCCCATGGTGTCTCGGGGTCATGGTCCCCGAATACAAGTAACCGAAGCTTAGGTCGTCCGGTGCGTCTGGAGTAACTGCATGGCCTCCAGTAATGTGACTTTCAGTCAGTCAGTAAGCATGCGCCGCTATGCTCCGTAATTTTCATTGTATGTCATCCGCACGCCGGTCACTAGCCTAAAAGGTAACAATCAGGTCTTTTAAGTAGACGGCACGGGTTTTAGCCTGCGTAGGGACTGGTTGGCCTTCACGATATTCCTCGCCAACGCGCAGGTTGGTGGTGGTTGCCGGAAACGAGCAGCAGGAGACCTGGTGTTAGTGAAACGATACGGGGAGAGGGTAGGCAACCTCTCTACAATTTGTCAAAAGGTTTGGGGCGTTAAGCTGAGCAATTTGAAAAGCAGTTTAATTTGCCACAATTGTTGGAGTCTTCCCCGGCTAGTGCTCGCCCTGCTTCCTGTGCTGCCCTTTGGATCCACCCTCTCGCTCAGTAGTCAAACGTGAGATCGGACTGTTGAAGTGGAAGCCGCGAGACCAGATGATCTTACCCAGCCCTCTTCAAATTGGAAGGATCTGCTCTTGTTGATGCTCTACGTGGATTACTAGTGAAACTGGTAAAGTAGGAGACTGTCTCAACCGCCTGGAGCCGCTCCATTATGGTCCTCATCTTCAACAGTGGTTCTCGTTCGGAATGTGGCAGCCCTAGATGAACCATTCGGCCCTCCAACACCTCCAACTTACCCGCCTCCATATTCTTTTACCGATTGACTGGCACTCGTGAAAGCCAGATTCGTGAGGAGCAAGCCGGTTTTCTTCGGGATCTTGGCTGCATCGACCACATCGTCACCTTGCGTAAGTTGTTAGAGCCCCGTCACAAATATTGGCGGCCCAACGTGGTCGTGTTTCTTGACATCAAAGACGCATTTGGTTCGGTTGATTGATGTGCTCTTTGGAATTGTCTACGCAGAAAGGGTGTGCCCAAGAAATATGTAAATATTCTCAGGGCATTATACGCAAGTAGCGCGGTCAGAGTAACGGCTTACGGCAAGCTGTCGCCACCCTGCAATATATCCAGCAGTGTGAGACAAGGAAGCCCGTTGTCATCTTGCCTCCTTAACTTGGCTATTAACGAAGTCTTGGAGATTACATTTACAGGAAATGACTTGGAAGGGGTGGAGCTACTCCCAGGAGAACGAGTTGTTGACTTAGAGTATGCAGACGACATTGCGCTTATCGGTGACAGCTTCCGGACATGCCAAGCCGAGCAGGACAGATTAGCACTGGCTGTCAGTCGCTTTGGGCTTTGCTGTGCTCCACTGAAGTGCAAAGGGTTCCTCCAAAGTTTGCATGGATTGCCTCCTGCGCTGACCCTTGGTGGGGATCAGCTAGGAGTCGTTCGAAACTTCAACTACCTTGGAAGTTGTATCAGTGCCCTTCGGATCGAAGACAAGATCACGAATTGTATAGCAAAAGCTTGAAGTGTGTTGCCAACCTTCGCCACCTGGGGCGGCGACGCGACAGTACTTGCACGCTGAAGGGTAGAGTGTACAACTCAGCTGTACGTTTGACCATGCTATACGGTTGCTAAACTGGCCCCTAAGATCAGGAGACATGAAGAGGCTAGTTACGTTCGACCATCGGTGCCTTCGCAGTTTGGCTCACCTCTGGTGGGAACACCGCGTGAGCAACGAGCTTGTTCGGCCCCTTGTTTACGCACAGGAAAAGAAACTGAACCGTTCAGCACCGTCAGTTCACGCACCAGGCTCCGCCGGCTGGGCCACGTGTTGCGCATACTGGCCCACCGACTTCCATGACGTGCGTTGCTTACTCACCGGGGATGTGGATGGAAGAAGAGGAGGGGTGGCCAAGCGATGACTTGGTCCAGATGATTGAAGGCCCTCACTTCGGAGCTGGCCTGAATTGGAGCGTCACGGCTCCCTGGTTGGAATCGAAAAGACGATGAACACGTTTGGCTGGATACACTTGGTGATATGGCAAGGAGCCGACCACAGTGGCGTTCGTGCAGTGAGGTGCTTTGTCCCACCCTATCCCTTAAGCATCCACTCCACCTACGATATCATTTCGTAGCGTAAACCTAATAATTTTTTCTTTTTGTCTTGTAGCTGTCTGGGAGCTCAGCGGGCATGCAACCGTTGTAGTTAGCTTCCTTTTCCTTTATGTATGGCTTCTGGTATTGATAAGCTTCTCCCAAATTGCAAACGGCCCCCATGCTAATTATGCTAATTTTGCGTAACTATATCAGGCGGTAACTTGTCAATAGCTTTCAACCATTTTGTATTTAGGGCGGATTCGCTTATATCTAATTTACTCCATATGCTAATTTAGCGAGTATTTATGTCGTCATACAGGTTTACTTTATTCAATATCTTATATAGGATATTGGAGGTTCGAATGATTTGCTGTTGTCTGACATCACAGATATGCCTGCGCTTAAGGTGCAGGTTGATAAGAGGTCCTCCATACTGGCTCCAAGAGCCAGTTGGTCGTTGCTGAGGGGACCGGGTGCACGGTCCTTGTGGCCGTGCTAGGCTCGATGCACTCAGTGTAGAGCGTACTACGGTCCAGCCACCGGCTTGTATGCACTTGATTCCCCAAATACAGCGTGCTCGTGTTTGTCTGTGAAGGAGGGTTGGCCGGCTCCGTTGACGAAACCTGGGTCCCATCCACATGCCTCCCGATCTTATTCCTTCTAGTTTACACTGGAGATGGGGTGCGGGTGGAGCTGTGGATGGTGCAGCGCAAGCTACCCATGGTCCATCTGTAGGCGCAGGCGTTTTATGGCTGGCCATAGTGATAGCCAAGTCCGAAACCGGATGTTGCCAAATGTATGCCCTAAAAACCTAATGGTAAGCTACTAACTTTCTCGTCAGCTCTGTCAAAACGGTAAGCTTTACCTTTAATTTAATGGAGGTACAGGAATCGAATGAGACTTTTGCGCAGCTCCGTTTGCATTGCAAAAATGTAGGTTGTGTCCTCTGCAAATTCCACTGTCATGTACAGTCTTCTAACGTAAAGCAACTTCCAATCTATGCCTGCGAAACCCTTTAGCTCCTAATGTCCATAAACTTGTCACATGCGAAACTTCAGCAAATATTACTGCGCTTGTATCCTCATTGACACTCAGAATTGTGTTAGTACAGGAGCAGTGCGATGAACCAAGGGCATAGGTTTTGCGGATGGATTCTGTCGCGGACAGTCTGAGATCCTTTTCCTGTTTAATTGATCAGCCAACTAGCGCAGAGCACAGGCGTATGCATGAGACAATGAACTTCCAGAATTCGGTAGCGCATGAGGTGAGGGAAAGACTCTAGCGTGCCAAAACCGTTACTACGCTTAAAATACCTACGAGGTGAAACTTACAACCATAAGGAACGCGGTCGTAAAGAACTACTGCATGCCGATAAACGATAGTTATTGCAATAGACCAAAGAGAAAAGCTATGCGTCATTCAAACTCAAAGCTTTTTCGATTCAGTGACGAGCATTTTGCAAACACTTTATTGCGAACCAAAAATTAGGCGGCCTATTCTCAGCTTAAACAAAGTAATCATTTTTGAGGGCTCCACCCCCTGCAACATGAATTTTATCAAGCCATACCTACTAATCACCCACCAAAGCGTATGTAAAACAATTTCATTTATTCCTCACCGTAATCGATGGGAGGGATACCATCGGGTGCAGATCGCATACCCGCTAGGCAGAACCGTCGAGTTAGCTCAGTTTGCTGTCGCCGTTGACTCTCCAAATACTATAGAGGACGATTGTGACAGCAGTACCAGTACATAATATACCACCTAATGCGCAGATCCAGAGGTACCACTGTCTGTAAAGTTACTGTCTGAAACTCATCCATACATTAAGCATACGGATATTTCACTAATAGCGCTTGATTATCCGAACTAACTACAAAACTATCATCGAGTGCTTTACTGGGAGCAGACTTCAGTGCGAGCAGTGCATAGGAAGGCACACCCACATCTAGTAGCAAAATATCTAAAGACATGTCATCCACGAACACTGTATTCCTGGAAAGAGTCCAACTAGGGTCGGGGTGAAAGCAACAGTGCCTACCATGGCTAACATTGAGAGTGGTCTTATGTTATTTGCAGAACATGAACCCTAACCTCTCGGAAGACGTTTACGGACTCATTGGACATTAGGCTCATAATTTCCGCTTTGCCAATAAATAGTACTCACGCTTGTCCTACCCACCTTACCACCTCCGCTGATTAACTCTACAACCCTACATCACTCGCATTTGCTAAACACTCTCAAACTCACCAAATTTGAAATTGTTTCACCCCTGCCGCCTCCCCCTTACTCTCAATGGATGCCGTAATTTGCACTAGGAAGGACTTAGGTCGGATAGCTCTGCAGCTATTATAGACTCAAATTCTAATAAGCGAGTTGATTTAAAACCTAGCCAGAATGCTTACCGGGTAGTGCTACTTAACATAGCTTCACAATTAAATAAGGTTCGCTTACTTCGTACTTTTGTTTATCATAATAAATCTGATCTTATCTTGCTTGCTGAAACTCGGGGCTGCCAAACGTTTTCGTTTGAAGGATATAAACTGAGGCGATGTGATCGAAAATCCGGCAGGCGGGAAGTTTGCATTATATACTACTCACAAACCCTGCTGATTCTGAGTACACACTTCCGCTTAGCTTTTCATCTATTGATGCAGTGTGGCTAATTTATCGTTCGGTGGAAACCGATAAATTGTACGTTGCATATGTCGTCCACCTAGTGCCAGCAAATATGAAGCGATCCATTTAGTAAACATTTTTAGCTGCACCGGCACTTACTCCGCATACTAAGGTCAGTTGTGGGGACATCAACCTAACTGACACAAACTGGTCTAGATCCGTACCAAGCGGGAAGCACGCGACCTTCATAACTTTTCTTATGCTCGAAGGTTGTGCGCAGCATATTCCTCCGTCTGCGAGGCGTAAAACTGTGCTGGACCTAGTTTTTACTTTAGGCCATATTTCCTTTTTCACTGAGAAAATACGTGGCCTCCCAGTGTCCGACCACACAGTAGTTACCAGCAAGATACCGGTCGACTCACTGCTGGTCCATACAAAAATACACTCTCAACCCTCCAAGTGAAAACTGGAACCAGTTTTTCGTTATACTGCGGTAACAAACTTGGGACCTGTTTCTGTTTTCCCCTTACCTGATCATGCCTGCATGGGCGTGCCTCGCATAGTCGAGAATAAATTATTTATTTATTTATTTATTTATTTATAATTTACGCGCTATGTGTCATCACAACGTACCGTACTGCTTGAAGTTATTGATTCTCAGCAAAAACCCTATATAGGATTTTCGGCCAGCTAGACTACTAATAAACAAGGAAAGACAAAAAGGGCATACTAGCTCGAACGGATGCAAATTATCGTGGTTTCAACGTACCCTTTCGTCTCCAAAGGCTTGTAGTTGAAAAGGATGCCAGAAATGCTACTCATCCTGGACAAGAAGAGTTACGCGTTTTACACAGCAAAAGCAAAGCTGGTGAACTAAGCAGCTTATTGAATAAGAGAAAAGCGCGACAGACAGACCTACCCTCACATACCGTTACACCAGGTGGCAGGATTGTCGACACCTCAACTGCTATGTCAGATGCCTTCAGTGAATACTTTGCCGAGTATTTCGGCAACAAAAATGCAACTCTGGTACCTCCATTCTCACCCGTCACCCCGAAACTATTTCAGTTGTTGACTTCAACATAGTAGTTTTTAAACTTGTGATACGCTTGCCTCGGCTACCTCATAACCCTGGTACCAATGGTGTTACTTCAGCTGTAATCAAGCAGGTTGGTGATGATATACCAGTACTATTACTGAATAATTTCCCTGTCCTTACGGTCAGGTAACTATCGTGGGAGACGGAAGAATCCGTTGTCCTACCGCGATATAACTATGGACCTAAAACAGTCATTTGCGCTTAGGGCCCCTTTAGCCACAACCCCGTCTCATCACGATTGATGGACAGCAGTGTAGGGAAAATTAACCTTTTTCCTCTTGTGGCACAATATACTTTCACAGCAGTACGGCTTTTTAAAATCTTGTTTTGCCTAACATGCCAAATTGCGTACCAAAATTACCTCACCGGAATGTTTGACTCTGGCCTTTAATGCATTGTTTTATAGATTGCCATGCAAACAGCATTTGATCGCATCCCGCAAGTGGTTATTATAGAAACTGCCACACGCACAGCAATTCGCATAAATGGGATCTAAAGATCATACAAATTGTTCGATGCACCTTCAATAAACGCATCTTTGGTTACACTACACTTCTCCTCATAAAGATAGCGCACATTTAAATTTTAATCTGCTTCACATGTTTGTGTGGCACAATGTACATGATGAACACTGAGCTGTGCAATTTCGATTAGAAACCAGCTAATAATTTCGCGACACGGAAGCTATCATTGTAGGAGGTTTATTGGAAACCACGATCCGACATAACCTTTAACTTGCTAGATTCAACCTGATAAGGAACGAGATACGTAAGTGCAAACCGTGTACAAAACGCTTGAGCGTATTGAACACAAATGATTAAGCATTTCCTGACACCAGCAAAAGTGAAACAAACCTTAAGATTGCAAATAGCTGACAATAGATTGTTTCAGGAATCACCTGGTCACATTTGAAACCGAAAGAACACGGCTGTCCGTTGTTGAATATGCGTAGACAATTTCTGCATTCTAACTGCTTTATTGTTACACTATACTCATCCGCACATCCCTTATTGTTTTGCCCATCCTTCACTGAGCCACAAGTAAGGGATATTTTTGCGATCGATTGTCTGCAAAGCTTGAACTGACCGTCTCCTATTTCCGATGGTTTCAATTATTCATCTTTGGAGATTAAACAAGCACAACTGCCGACACTAACAGCTGCAGCTTTGTTGCTATTTATTCGTTGCAATACCCTTTCTGGAAAGCTATATTTATTTTTCTCCGACTTTTATTGCTACCATTGTTATTCACCAAGACTGCATGAAATGGAGTTTGGCCTAGCTGCAAAATCTTTTATTAGGAGTATGCTTTTTACCTTCTCATGCTTTACTTTGTTCCTTATTTTGTTACTGGTCACCTGTGGGCTAAGCTTTTTAGGTGACGGATTACAGCTTCCATGCCAAACTAAGTATACCCACGCAAAGTTTGTTGCTACTGACTCACGGGGTATAACAAAACGTACCACGCTTCAAGGATCCGCGTGTCGTAACGGGCTGAGACTTCATATCAATTGATTGACTGCATTCCAGACGCATCCCTTTCTTTTGTCTTTGTGGCTGATTCTGTTCGTTTCCTTTTTATCCTGAGTTTGTTACAGGTACGGAGACACGCACCCAAGGAATTGTCCATCGTTGCGACAACAAAACAAGCCACACAGTTCCTTTAGCTGAACATGAGCGGAAGCTTATCTACCCTTTTACAACTTACAAACCGGACAAATCTTACGTCATCATGCACGGATACAAATTTTCTGAGGCTTGAACCTTTGGGTTCAGTTTGCCTAACGCTATCTCTTCCACCGTACCCTTGCTTGGAGAACTACTCTGACTTCGGAAGGCACATTCTCCTGCGATACAAAGCCGGAACGATTGGTCATTATGAGCTCGTTAATCCGCGTTGACCGCTCAATTGGCCGTCGTTTCCTATATTTCTAATCACTTTTACTACATACCCCGGGGGGTCTGCGAATCTTTCTTGAGTACCATATTCTGTCCTTCAAGACGTTAACAACAACTCAACATATTTCAAGGTATATCCCTCGAAGACTTCAGGTGGTTCTTCAGAGGATCAACACGTCATATTCAAAAAGTATGTGTAGTTCCCAACCCACCAATCGCGCACCGGACAGAACTCGGGAACGCAATAGGTACCCGGCTAATGCATAGGCCGGCAGAAAAATGGGACGCAACCTGACTGCGGATAACCGAGCAAACAAACCTTCAACAAGAAACATAGCTAGTTACAACTTGCCATTCAATGGATTAACGGCAGTGTTTCAGGACGTGGTGGGCTTTCGCCTGGCAAACATTCTCCTTATAAAAAGCCACAAATGTCCGTTTAACAACACTGCAACGTGGCGAAGGTGACTCGCCACCAAATAAAGTCACAGCCCATAACTTCCCACTGGCAGGTCAACTAACGTCACCATTCTAGATAGGTTTGTTACACTGGAACTTCTACATTTGCCTATACTGTCATCTTTTTGCTTTCTACGATATAACCGTTGACCTTTGCGCTACTTGTGCACAAACTCACTGTATTGTCATATCTCTCTTGAGCGTGCTCTTCAGGTATCTTCCAATGGCTGATTCAGCATTCTCAATCTATTATTAGCTGGGGTCTCGGTTTCACGGCAGCCAAATTATTATTTCGCTTTTCCACCATTGTACAATTCCAATCATGGATATTTGAACAATTTTATACTGTCACCGTTACAGTTGCCATAAAATGTCTTACAATTGTACGTATCTGATTAGGCCTCCATGAGCGTGCCTAGCATAGTGGAGAATAAAATATTTATTTATGTATTTAATACGGCCATTACATGAAAACCTTTGTTAAACAGGGGAGGGCTTACACGCTGTTTTGCTACACCGGCACACAGCCAGTTACAACATGGCAGTGCGGTTAAACCCATTGATGGAATACCCGTATAGTAGCAGGTACACTGGGGACGAGTCTATAGATGGCCGTATTACATTAATTGAACTTTTTCTTAAATCTGCATCTGGTACTGTTTCCAGTTTCTTAATCCCTCCAACGCCTTTAAACTGACAAGCACCGTAAAATGCCCATTTATGATCCGTTATACAAAGCATGGACAAGAAACACTTCTAGACGCTCAGGTTGTACAGACTGATCAGGCTACTCAGTTTGACTTCGCCTCGCACCTTCGGAGAATAAAGCGTTTATTTATAGGTTCATTTATTTCTGGTACAAAAGTGAAGTCCCAAACACGTGCTGCTTTTTGTACGCACAGCACAGCAGACCAGTTCCAGAGACTTTTGCATTGGTGTATTTGCAGGATGGATGCTTTGATCGCAGTATTTAGTTGGGGCAGTACGATTAGGGTATGATGATGCGTCGACCGGTAAAAGTTGAGCCACTGCATCTTCCTTAGCTAAAGTAACGAAGAAAGACTTTATATCAAATCTAGGAGTCGGCCCTTTTCCTCTTTCACTACCTTCTATATAACGTATTGGTTGTTCTCAAATTTTGGCGTTTCCTTGCTTACTTAAAGCCACTAGTGCCAGGAAACGGTTAGAGTTACGCGTTTGTTGCGTCCTTGCATAAAGCAGTGGTCGCCAAATTATGATCACTGCAGGCTAGATGACAAACAAAATGACAACCGTCGGACGGAACAGCCTTCCACACAATACTTGCAGACTGAAAAGATAGCGCTGAGCAAAATATGTATAAACTATGTTCATTCTTCTATTTTACACATACGTGAGCGGAGTGCATTTTACAAGGAAGGAGGAACAATCAACCTATTTATTAACTAAACATTGAAAACGGAGATGACACACGCATCCAGGTAGTTAATGCAGCCGTTTTGTTCACACCTCCAGATGACACAAAGTAAGAAGCAAAATGATTGGGAAGATTTAAGTAACTGGTTTGACTTTCAAAGTCTCTGCATATTTTGTTTGAAATAACCCGCGTGTAATCCAGTGAGTTGACTTAAAATGTTTACCAGTTAGTTTAATAAGAAGAACGGATTCACTTTGCTTCATGGATGTATATCTTTGCTCTCAGATATAAAATGTTACATACACTGATGCCACATCAGTACAGAACTTCTTCATTTGCGACACTTCTAATTTGGATAAACAGTGCTGCCAGCTCAAGAAGATTAACTTTCATTGCTTGTGTTTCTACAGCTCATTTGTCTGCACATTATATAACTCCAACAATAGTTCGACTGGGACATCCAAAGGTTTGCAACCAAATGACCACTGAAACAGGAATCTGTTAACCTCACTCATGTAAAGATCCGATCAGTTCTTCAAAATTCGCCCCATCGAGTCACGAATAATTGTTCGCAGAACACCAACTTAGACGTCGTCGGTGATCGCAAGGCTAAACACTTGGAAATAGTAAAAAGCGAAATTTTCTCCTTCCAGTTATGATACAAAATGACAGTTTTTACCGAAGATCGTCGGTGCTTGGTGTAAATTACAGATGAGTTCCTCCTTTGATTGCGGTTGTAAGCTCAGTTCGTTCACCCGTAAGGTATATTTGGCAATAAACGCTAACTTTGATAGCTAAATTAGGTCTAACAGTCATGGCTCAGCTCCCTATTTTAAGTGAGGAAGGAAGCTATTTCATTGCGAAGCTGCTAACAGCATGACAGCAATTGACCGCATCCAAGCTACCAAATTGATGGTTGCTAAATCACATCACCGAATTGGGGAATCAAACTCTTCCAGAAACTACGGGTACTGAGGGTGATTGGGCTTAAGTAAGCCACCGAATGAGGTCAACAATCGCAACCACCGTTATATTACACAGGAAGTATCCACGTCTTCCCTACAGAGTGCGTCCTAATGTAGGTTGCACTGTATGAACAGAGCGACCGAAAGTTGCACATCATCCAACTGCGTCATGTTCTATACCGTCGGACCCTTTCTTACTCAAGCCATAGTTCTCCCACCATCAATTGTAACACCCCGAAGGCGGTTCCACGGAAGTCTATACTCTTGCAAAGTTGTGTGCGCTTCTACAAAAATGTCGATTCCAGCTGTGGTTTTATGTATGCTATGGATCGATAACAACTCCTGCGCTACCTGAAACTCCGCAATGACACCGCAACTGAACACCTAAAGTTGTGAGGCACTCGAGAGACTGGTAAACTCGTCCAGCGCCTGAGCATGCCACAAACCGTTTTTAGCTTCCTGTTGCATTTACAGCGCTTGGTACTGTATGAACCGTTGTTTGAACGTAAATGGGCTTTTTGGGGACACAAATGGTGCACAGTTTTCCTTATCCACCACTTGATTAATTTGCCATCAGCAACCGAATTGGCACTTTTCGCCAGCCTCTACACAATTTTATAACTAATAGGTGTGACAGCTGCATTTTTAGAGCCGTTTCATGGTGCAAAATTATGTTTTTAAACCAAGTTTCTTTAACTCATATTTCACCGAGCGTTACTTTTCCGTAACCTTTGAACATACTGACAGGCGTTTTGTTTCCTAATGAAGGCGATGATTGTATTATTTTAAAATAGCAACCGTTTCTGCGCATCGCACTTTGTCTCTTTCCGTTCTGTGAGGTCTGTAACGTCTGTCTGTGACTTTCTGTAGATCCAGCACTAGCCTGAAGGACCGCCTTTTCGCCTGAATGGGGAAATTTACTTAACGAGGACTTGAATGCAACGCCCGTTGGACCTGTGGCTCACACTCCTTAACGAAACCAAATTACGAAAAATGGCAAGACTGCTGCTCATGTCGGACTTACCATGACTAACCGCCTCCATGACACAAGTCCAGTGTTGATAGCTAAACATAAACAGGCTACAACCCAAATTCATGCGTCAACGAAACAATTACCATCGATTAAGAAGACAGCTTCCTTCCAGGATGCCTCGACCCTCACTGATAAAATTTCGCAATGCATATTTACGACTACTATGTGTACAACTCCTCGCGCATGATTCTTCCACTCCATAGGCCAGTGGCTCCACAGTATTTACTATTCTATGGTTCAAAACGCCACAACCTATCCACAGCCCTGGTGCTTTCAAACGTTCTAAAAGCTAATGTATGTACCTTGGAGCCTCAAGTGCTCTAATGGATGTCCAAAAACACTGCGAATGTCAACTGACAAGTTGCATCATTTCAGCCTATTCTTTCGCCGTGTTAAATGCAATAAGCAGACTCCGAGACTAGCCGACTTCCTCTCTCTCGTTACCATGCTTCCTACGGTCTGGGACGATGGGATCCACCGCTAAACGGCGATTAGTGAGCACCATGTCTCGTCAGCCTAGCTTACCGTTGCATTCGCAAGTACTCATTATTTAGTACGATTTCCAGGACCCTAAACTACAATTTTAAGTTTTTATTAATTACACACGCATCCTGACTGACACTTCGTGAACATGCCTGTCGAAACGTACCTTAAATCTTTAGAATATATTTATTTAACTGGTCTTCTGGCCAAACGTTTCCACAAATGGGTGTTTTACTCCCCATACTTCGTGTGTATCCGGAACATTCATGCCCATTTCCCACATTTCAGTAGCCGTAGTGAGCGATGCAGCAACCGTGCGTAGAAAATGCAAAAGTTAACATTGTATTGGGAACCTAGTTAACAATCCACGCAGAAAAGCTAAGCAAATGACTAGGGGTTTCTGGTGCGGTTCCGGTTTACCTAACTTGTATGTAAACAAAACACCATCCAGTTTATAGGTACACATGGTATAATAACTTGCACATACGTAACGTTGTAACATATGTTCAAAGGACCTGTCTAAATAAACAGCTTGATACAGTGCTTTTAACAGGTTTCCCAAGTGGCAGCCAGAGGATCCACATTGACTGAAAAATTCGCCCAACTCCATTGTTTCCGCACATCTGGTTAAGCACTGGCACTGTCCGCTTGTGCATTTTGAAACGCTTGCAGCGTGCGCAATTCTCTTCTAAAGGTATAGCCACTCGTCATCTTAAGTGGCATCTGTCGAGGTTAAAATATCATGAATAGGCCTGCCTGTATATCGCTTCAAACGGTGGCAGTGGACGGCAAAAAAGACGAAGGTTGACTGCGCTGCGAAGGTGATATCGCGGTGACTGTGCGGGTCACATGGTTGGTGGCAACCAGTTTGGGATACGCATGTTATTGGGGCCCACCGCAGGATGCTTGCGCCTACAGCGGGACCATGAGTGGCTTCCGCTGCACAACCCAGAGCTCCATCCACACACTCCATATCTGCCGTAAGCCCAAAGGATTAAGACCGGGGGACGTGTGGATGGTAGCCACGTTTCATCAACGGAGTCGACCCACATTCTTTTACAGGCAAACCCAAGCAATCTGTAGTTGGGGAATCAGGCACACACATAGCGGTGGCTGGACCGTGGTCCGCTCCACACTGAGTGCATGGAACCACTGTGCAGGGCTAGCATGGCCACAAGGACCGTGCATCCCTTACCCACCAGCGACTCCCAACTGTCTCATGGAACCAGTGTGGAAGAGGCTTTGGGTTCTAGACTAGTAGGCATCTTGTTAACGTACACCTCACGTACAGCCACCCTGGGGATATTAAGCAACAGTCAAAGACTCGAAAGGACGAGATCAAATAAACTTACTCGAACAATGCCTAGGAATACGGCGCCATAACGCTTAAAAAGTTAG
>OX104069.1:54197212-54215288 GCA_944474145.2 Dicrocoelium dendriticum | reverse complement strand
GGAAAGTTCCCAGCACACTACTATATTTCACTATGGCAATAACAAAGAAATTCGACCATTTACGTTACTGAAATTCTTTTCACTTACCACAGCTGGAGCAGCCCACACTACTTTTACCGTCTACTTGGCCGTAGATGCCAATGTCACTACTCAACGAACTTAACATGGGAGGATGTCCAGTTCGTTA
Source organism: Dicrocoelium dendriticum (assembly GCA_944474145.2). Lineage (NCBI taxonomy): Eukaryota > Metazoa > Platyhelminthes > Trematoda > Plagiorchiida > Dicrocoeliidae > Dicrocoelium > Dicrocoelium dendriticum. The sequence continues at coordinate 54,215,101 of OX104069.1, read as the reverse complement.
TTCTGGACAGTGCGCAGCTTTCTCGGGCTAGAACAATCGCGTTTGGCCCATCCCTCCTTCCTCTAATAATTGGTTCAACATATTACTGGATACCCGCGGAGACATGACGCGGTTCTACAGCAGCCAAATAGCAAACATACCAAAATGTTCAATTTATCGTTTACCTACCGTACGGGGCGTGCCAGTCCGTCAGGAAGCGACATGACCCATGGATGACACAGTTCCGCACCCATCATGCATCAGCCAGCCAAAATTATGGATGCATCGTGAATGCGACTAACAGCACCAATGACAGGCCAATAAGAAGCATTGCCAGTTGCAGCTTGTTGATCGAAGGCATCGACGGCAGTGCACCAAGGCGTGGTGGTTTTCGCCCGGCAAGCTTCCTCGCTATAAAATGCCACAACGTCCTTTTAACAACACTGCGACGTGGCGGAGGTGCCTCACCACTGAATAAAGTCACAGCCAATAAGTTCACACTAACAAGCTGACAGTACTACATACTACCATGCTTGATAAGCTCCGACACTTTATCATCTGCATGTTTCATCGGCACGTCTTTTCCTATGCATTCACCTTTGTTCCTTAAGCTACACTCGCCAGAAACCTGCGTAACGAGTAATCACGATTGAGCATGCGCTTCAACAGCTCTTTGCTAACTGCTCAGCTCCAGTTCTTGATCTATTCCTGCCTGATTTGTTACTACACTTTATGGCAGACCGACTGTGCCCATACGAACATGCCCGAACTCACGACAATGGGCTTTCTGCATTTTTACTTCTGTCCTATTTGTACAGTTTCAAATAAGAACATCTGAACACCCTCCGATTGTAACTGTTACGGTTGCCACGACATGTCAGTATACTTACACTTAGTGATCATGCCCACGCGGACATACCTAGCATAACCGAGGGTAAACGTTTATTATTCATTACTACTCCCAGATGTCGGTGCCATCTCCGATCATGTTTTGGCAGCGCCTTCGCTCTCCTCCACTTCCGTCTAGATCAGTGTTGCTTTGATCTTCCTCTTAGCCATGGTCTTCTCCTATTGCGCTCCGTTTTGGTTTACACATCTTTGGTACTGCTTACTCTCACTACGCCGAAATAAGGTACCTTCTTGCGCATGGTCTCCTTCGCCCCGACCTCACACCTGCCTACAGACGGCACTTGGACCATTGCTAAGTATTTCTTGGATATTTCTTCCGTTATTACGCTCAACTTACCACTCTTCCTATGCACCTGCTCTTCATCTCGTGTACGTATTTGTCTATCGGTGTAACCGCAACTAACGATCCCCAATGCACGGCAGATTTGGTGCCCTGTGACCCTTTTCTCTAGATCCTGACAACTTTCAGACTATGGAATTAAGAACGCTTCAGCGTAAGTGCTCTCACTAACTAAGGTTCGCGCTCCCAGCAGCGTTCATCCGATCCTCGCCGACTCACTGCATTTACTTTTTCTCTTAATACGTTGATTTACGTACTGGTTGCCTCCGCTTTCGGTCTCAATCAAACTGGCGTTAGTTTCACCGAAGCTGCCTCTTGTATTCTGTCCGATGTCATTATAAGCGGTTTAGTTATGTATCAATCTAAACAACGGTATTATTCGCTCAATTTTGCAAACAGGCTTTGTTATACTGGTCCATTGACCATGCGTGTGTAGAATTTTCTTCCTATGTAGAAGTCGTAGTCTGAGCCACAACAGCGACGGGATGTAAAGAACGCGCTTGCAAAGCCTGTATACTAAGTAAAATTACGCAGGTTTAGAGTATCAGGGGCACTGTAGCATGTCATCATTATTTCGATGGGGCTCCTTGAGTAATTGCCGTCTGTCTGTTTGCCTGCCTATTTTCCATTGCCCGCCTAAACCCGAGAATTCCACAGTTACGTCCGTAGAAACAAAGTTTATCCACTGGACTTGCCTGACACATTATTGATGGCCAGCTGACTTAAACATTTGATGCTTTCTCCGGGATATGTAATACACAAGCATTGTTAAAATTACAGCTATTTTCGCCAGGCTAAAGCCGACACTTTCATAGGGTCTAAACAAACGGGTTTTGCTTGCTTCGTACTCACAGTATCATAAGTTACTGACTTGGAATAATATATTTACATATATCCCCTGTTTTATAAAGCAAGACAAATAATTCTGACGTGATTACTTTCACTGCCCCGGTTAGCTTTGCTTATTCTCACCGGCTTATGAAAACTTGGTTGCACTGACTTACGTTTCCGGAATAACATTCGGATTCTCCATTCAACTGGAGCTTTTCCGATGGCCTTCCACAGACAGCTCTGCTACGCTGCAATAGCGTTCGAATAAATTATTTTCCCAATAGCGTTTCAAGGAGTTTTCACTTGACCGTGAAGCCAATTACACCCTATTATTACTTATATTTGTACGACTTCTGATTCTAGTTTGCGGAGTAAGAACTGCGTACCCCACCCGTTTTAGACAAGAACTAGCCTTTTCGCCTGGTATCGACGTATTCAACCACAAGGAACAACTGCACTCACCATTACCATGGTAAGCCAAGCGTGGATAGCCGGACCCGGTCTGCGCAACCGGACAAGCGTATAACAGAAGAAGCCAGTCACTGTTAACGATTTTACTCACCTGAAATACTCATCCCACGACACTACGACGCTTTTGCATCTTTAACCGGTTTCATGGACTACTGCCGGCTCACTACCAAGCCCATCGGTCAACTAACGAAGATATTTGGTCGGCAACCGACTGCGCATAGCGAAGTGAAAATCGGTCTGTACCATGCATCGCCAGCTTGCACTAATGTTCAACAGAAGTTACGGCAGTGTTCCAGGACGTGGTGCGTTTTCGTCTGGCAAGCGTTCTTCCTATTAAATGACACAACTGTCTGCTTAACAACACAGCAATTTGGCGGATGAGACTCGCAACTGAATAAAGTCAGGGCTGAACAATTCACATTGACGAAAGTCATCCGACTTCTACATACAGCCTGTGCAATCGAGTTTACTACGGAGAATGGTGTGCTGGTGCACCGAATTTTCTGAGTTTCATTGCTCTAAAACCTTGCTTTGGCTCCTGTGCCCATTGATTACTACATGGCGAAATCACTCCGAACTCGAATACTGACACAACCGTTATAACTGCCTTTTAGACGCCCCAGCACCATCATGGTCAGACTAGGACCTGACAAAATGTTCATTCGTATGCACTACAAAGTTTCGGCTATACCGTTCATTAAAAAGATGTGGTTTACTATTCCAAAGCAGTTGTGCTAGCATGCACTTTTGATCGCGCCTTCACAGGTGTGTCTCGTTTTATCGAGAATATACCAGTTATCTATTTATTTATTTATATATCCGGAACCCGGCGGCGAGTAGCCTTTTAAGGTGGCAGCCGAGCTTGGTGCTTTCATATTAGCTGTACGCAGTCTAACCATTAGGAGTGAGCTGCTCGGCTTATTTCATCCGCGGCTACATTTTGCTCTGACTTTCGCTTTATCGTTAGCTACGAAGTTGTTTATGTGTCTGGGTAGCAGCTCTTCCTGAACGATGGGTTGATTGGACAACCGCAAGGTAAATTAGGTGTGTTATTCTAGTAAGCCTTTCCGAGCGTTGAAGGCTTGCGTAACCTTCGTTTCAGCGGCCGATGTATAGCTTGCGCAGCAAGCTAGGTCTGCGCAGCCCTTCACACTTTGTCCTACTAGTGTGTAGAAGTGAATCTGCTTTAGCACTTAATCCGCTAGGCGCCGCGTAGTTCCTTATGCGTTTGCTCATTCACCCGGCCTTTATCAACTTTTCTGTGATTTTACTGACTTCAAGGAGCGCTCTTCTGAACGCCGCTAAGGAGGTAGCAACAGGAATGTTGAACGCAGTGGTACTAAACGTTACGTATATCTCTATGAATATTGAATGCAGTGCCATTTCACCTCGGTTACTTCGGTCGTGGGTAGGAAGAGCTTGTCAGTAAGAGACGAGCAATGTAGTGTAAGCCACCCGCAAGTCATTTATTTGGAGGAGCCAGTGCGTAGACTCCTAACCCTGGAAAAGTTAGTCTCTTGTTGGCAGAGTTTGGGTATCGTCAGTCCATTTGCAGCTAGCTGGGGTTGCTAGGTGTGAAGATAGTGCCGCTAGGTGTTGTCGTCCAGTTCCGTGAGACAATCTGTATAACCGGGTAGGTTCTTGTAGCTTGTCTAGCAGGCTCGGATTCGCTCAGTGAGAAAGCCACTTGTCTCAACCAAGGCTCTTGACGTCCTGAGGCTTCATGGTATCAAGGTCAAGCCTTTACTTTATCGAACCATGTTTTTAGTTTAACACCATTTTCATGACCACCTCTAGACATCCAGCATGTAAAATACATAAAGCAATTGTGCGGGAGCAGTCGAGGTGATAACAGCCTGAGAAGCATCAATAGCTTTTCTGGACTATGGTTATGTGTAGCATTGGACGCGGCTACCTTGTCTCAGCGGCGTTTGCAGTCACTAACTTTAATTGCAAAACATAGTGGCGACCGGTTTTCTTTTTGTTAAGGCAACAATATGCGGGCTGCATGCTTTTCTCAAAGCTTACTAGCAGAGGACAGCGGTAGCTAATGACCCTTTTCTTCAGTCTGGTGCAACTTACTAGCTTGGGTTCCAGTCCGCATATGTTCATCGGTAGCTTTCTAATCGTGCGAATTTTAAGGCGGTCAGGCGCGTCATGATCCACGACCTCGGTTGCGCATTTCTTCAGTCCCAGGACCTAGGTACTAGCGACATTAAGGAACCTCCCGGTGATGTCTGCAGAGGTATCACTCATTAGGTTTCTGGGTTGAACCAGACTTGTGCTGGCCACTAAACCCTCGGAGAGTGCTTGTAACGTATTATAGATAATTTTTCTCTTCGCCAACTCTATGTGCTGTTCGGCTGTTTCTAATCGCGCAGAAGAAACTACGTCCATCACCTTAAGGGAGCACGGCACATTCATGTCAAACGCGATTTTGCCTGTGTTCTGTACATTGCGGTTACTCGATTTAGCTACCTTTACCACGGCCATTTTTAGGCAAAGATGCATGTCAGACCACCAAGTAGAATAATAGTAAAGAAAGGGATTTACGATAAAATTGGGGTGAAAGGTCGGGCCAAGGCGATTCTGGATGATAAGCAATATGAAGTATATCGGGCTAGAATGAAAGATGAAGTTGGAAAACTGCAAGTTGTAGGAGAAGCACAAGCCTGTACATATCCCACAATGTTACACCAAGTCGAGAGCGAACCAACCCAACTTTTTCGCGTGAAATTGAACCTACCGACAACAACAAAGAGCGTCCGTAAGAACTCGAGGTATAACCCTCGAAAGGCAAAGCTTACGTGGAGGTGTCCAATATACCAGCGTTTGAAAACCTTGAAATATTTTGCCTACTGTTTGTGGTTTTTTAATAAAAGTCAATGGCAGCTGCTTGACACTGGAAATACTCTTACACTAGTTGTCGATCGACACACTAGGTACATGGAGGGTCATGCTCTTCTCTCTTGAACCTAGCTTTCGCAGTCAGTTAAGTTTGGGAGTGATCTAGAGTACTACCCCCTTTTGGAGGCCAGTATCCTGTGTTTTGTCATTCAATTGTGCTCTTGTTAGCGACTACAATTCACACAGGGACTGAACTCCGAACCTTGGGTACGCAGACTTTCAGTCTGTTAGAGCCAAAGCCATACTTATGCTTGCCTGCTTGGAATCCGTTTAAGTCTTTACGCTTTAACATATCCCACACGCGCATTCCACTTTCGTCGTAAAAATTGTCAAAGCAAAGCCATCACTGTTGGACTCAGTCGCACACAAGCCAATGAATGGACAGACGAGCTGCTGGCGGATCCACGGTACTTGCTGTCAGTATGTGGTTGTCGGCGTTATCGAGAAACTCGAAGCGCTTGCAAAAGATATAATATAGAGCTGGCTACCTCAGCCATCACAAAGCACCAACAATTCTTCTCCTACGTCAAAAGGCGTAATAACGTTGGCTCATCTACCTCAGTGTTATTTGGTAGCGACGGCTCCGCTGCCAACTCTGATCACAAAAAGCTTGTCTTCTTAGTGCGGTCTATCCGGGGACCTTTGTTCGGAATGACCAGTTGCCACTTGTTGATTTAACCACTAAGGTATCACAGGACTTCTGTGTAACTGACCTCTCAAGTTCGGAACACAAGTTCTCCCTACACTTCAGGGGCTGAATCCTGCTAACCGCGCTGAGATGGACATTCTAGCAAGGCTTTTGTACGAACACGCAAGCGAGCTATGTGGCCCAGTGACACGTTTGTTTCGGGTAACCCTTCGCAGTTGCTCCTTTTCAAAGGGCTGGAAGGATGACATCGTCTGCCCAGTGTTTCAAATGGGCGACAAGCATGTCCCAGCTAACAATAGACGGAGTAGTTTGGCAACCGTGCTGTTCAAGCTATTATAGAATTAGGTTAGTGTTGTGCTTGAAAACCACCTGCAGGAATTTGGCCTGCTTAATCCACTTCAACACTACTTTTGAAAGGGCCAAACCTACATGACCGTATGTGGGATCACGGTTCCCAATGCACGGCAGTTTTGGCCCTCCGTGCCTCTTTTCTTTATATTCTGATGGCTTCTGGACCATGGAATTTTGAGCGCTTGAGCGTAATTACACTTCGAATTACTTTTCGCACTGACGTCTGCTCCTTGCCGACCCTTTGGATTTACTTTTCATCTTGGAACGTTGCTTTACGAACTGTTGCTCCTGCATTCGATCTCAAACTAGTTCGCCTTAGTTTCAACTAAGATGCCGCTCGCATTCGGACTGCTGTCCTCAACATCGGTTTATCTGTTTCTCTCCGACAATCGTATTATTCGCTCAATTTTGTAAACACGCTTTGCTATAGCGGTCTCTTGACCCTGGGCGTGCAGAATCTTCCTTCCACGTAGTGGTTATAGTCTGAGCCACACCATCGACGTGATGTAAAAAACGCGCTTGCAAATCATGGATACGAAGCAAAATTACATAGGTTTTAATGCCGCATAGGCACTGTTGCGCGCCACCGGCCTTTCGATAGTGCTTCTTGCTTCATTGCTGTCTGTCTGCTTGGTTACCTATTGTCAGTTGCCCGCTTTTTCCTTAGATTTCCAGTTACATCAGCCAAAACCAGAAGAGTTATCCACTGGGACTGGCGACTCATTTTCAGGAGCCAGCTGGTTTAAACGCTTGATGCTTTCTCCGGGAGATGAAGCAAGCACTCATCGTTCTAAATGGAGCTCCTTCCGTCATTCTGGAGACGTCACTTTCACGGAGTCTAAACAACTGGGTTTAGCTTGCCTCGTACTCACAATATCACAAGTTACTCACCTGGACTAACATATTTACATAGATCTCCTGTTATAAAACGCAAGACAAACAATTCTGGCGTGCTTACCTTCACTGCCTCGGATAGCTTTGCTTATTCTCACCAGCGTACAAAAAGTTGGTTTCGGTGTCTTGCATTTCTGAAAGCACATTCCGATTCTCTATTTACCTGAAGCTTTTCCAACGTCATTTTACGGTCAGATTTGCGCTCATATCAGTGGCTTTTCCGCTGGCCCATGAAGGAGATTTTATTTGCCCATGGAGACAAGTACACTTACGTATGCAACAATTCCGATTCCATGTTGCTCAGTAAGCAACGCGTACCGATACGCGCATTGGACAAAATAATGGCATTTCGCCTGGTATCGACGTATTCAACCACAAGGAACAACTGCACTCAACATCCAAATGACAAGTCCAGCATGGATAGCCGGACACGGTTTACGAAGCAGCCAAGTATATAACAGAGAAAGCCAGCCTTTATTAACAATGATTTTGCTCACCTGCACAATATACCATTCGACCCTGCGACTATTTTGCGTTTTTGACCGGTTTCAACAACTACTGCCAGATACTTATCAAGCCAATCAGTCAGCCAAGGAAGAATTTTGGTTGCCAGCCCTCTGTGAATAATAGGGTGCAAATCTGTCTGTACGACACTTCGCCGGCTAGCACTACTGTTCAACGGAAGCTACGGCAGTGTTCCAGGCCGTGGTGGATTTTCGCCTGGCAAGCCTTCTTCCTATAAAGTACCACAAACGTCTGCTTAACAACACTGCAACGTGGCGGATGGGACTCGCCACTGAATAAATTCACAGCTGAACCTTGCACACTGACGCCGTCCTCGGACGTCTATATACAACCTATGCAACTGATTTTACTATGAAGAATGCTTTGAAGGAGCACAGAACATTCAGAGTTCTTAATGAGCATTGCTTGCACCAAACCTTGTTTGGGCTCCCGTGCTCATGGATTACTGCATGGCGAAATCACGCCCATCATGTGTCTTGACACAACAGTTATGACTGGTTTTTACCCTACCCCCGCGCCTTCATGTTCCTTGGTCGGAATAATAACTAACCAAATGCTCACTCGTATGGACTACATATTTTCGTTTATACCTTTCATTAAAACGAAATGTTTTGCTATTCCAAAAAAGCTATGATTGTATACATAATCGATCGCGCCTTCACAGTTGTGTCTCTTTATACCGAGAATACACCATATGAATAGCTTCATTTATTTGTGACTAAATTGCTAGTTGCGCCACGAAGGTTCCACGGATGCTTTGGATCGAGGCCAGGTAGTAGATGTATTGTTTTTACTTCTCCAGGGCTTTGGAGACTGTACCACATTCTCTCCTCTCCTGGAAGCTTCGGAACTATAGAATACCCGGGCGGGCATTATAATGGATTACCATGCTTCTCTAATGGAGAGATAGACCTGTTCGCATCGGGTATAGTCAGTCTTTCCGACAATCAGTCCTCAATGGTGTCTCGCAGGGTTCGGTGCCTAGCCCATTGTTATTTTCTCTAGTCGTCAATGCGCTACCCGAAGTGCTTTGGTTACTCTCTTTCATGTTTGCAGGCTACCTGTAGTTTTGGCGCGCAGTGTAATAACTCAATGGTCCCCAGACGCTGCAACTGGCCCTCGATAACAGTTGGGACTAGGATGCGCTGTGGCAGTTGTCCATAAAGTAGGCAAAGGGTTCCATTTTACCGTTAAAGCCAAATGGCCCCAAGGACGTTACCTGCTTGGAGGGAATGAACAAAAACTTGTTCCCTGCTAATAGACCTAGGGATCACGTTGTCTCCATAAATTGCATCCAGTGCGAACTGGAGTAAATCTACGTGCAAGGTTTCCATTTCGGTTGTGGATAGTTCGCAGGGCACTCGGGAACATAACATGCCATATGTTTGTTAGGTTATTCTCAGCCTTTGGCAGGCCACACTTGGAATATTGCATCCAGGCTTGTCCAATCTAATTAGCCAGGGACAGGATAGCTCGAGAGTGTTGAGAGTTGGAACGAAATTGATTTAAGGAATACGGAACGTCTTTAACACAGAAAGTCTATTTAAGTTAAGAAATTGCTCAATGCACATCCACGCGGCGACCTGAGCTTAACCTATCGCATAATTACCGGTAACTTCGGACCCGATTTATCCGGGTTTTTCCAACCCGGCTCGGCTTCCATGAAATCCAGGGAACACAGACGAAGCCGCAAGTTGGACATTCCATTTACTATGTCTTCGAGATAAAGCTTCCTACATCTTAGTTTAAATGTGCTCCTACTAACTCGGTACTGGCTCAACGACGCCCTCACCTAGGAGTGCTCATAGGAATTTCCTACTGCGCCGATCCCATATTAAACCTTATTTTCATCCGACGGTGCCATTAGTCACATTGTACTTCAGTTATTGGTATCATATTAGCTAAGGGCCTGGAATGGCATAGTCAAAAACTAGAAACTTTAAAGTGCATTTCAAGGTCAGTATACCGAACATGTTTGTTGAGGACAGCCCAATGCCATGTGACCTTCCCACTGTGGCCTTCTCACCATCTTGATTAAGCATGGCTGAACGTTACAGCTTTTCACTGACAACCTTCAGGTAGGTCTCGGTCATATCCATGTAGACAAAATTAGTCCTTCTGGGAAGCTTGTACAAATAGAGTACGCTCTAAAGGCAGTTGAAGTGGGCGCCCCGTCGGTGGGTATCCGCGCGAACGATGGTGTTGTTTTGGCCGTAGAGAAAAAGTTCAACGCCAAACTTATTGACGAGAGTACCATACAAAAAATCGAAAAAATCAGTAAAAATATCGGAATGACGTACAGCGGCCTGTCTCCCGATTATCGCGTACTTGTTAAGCAGGCTCGTAAATCGGCTCAGGGCTATGAGTTGGCTTATGGTGACACCATCTCACCTGAGCAATTGGTTGTGAGGACCGCGGCTGTAATGCAGGAATATACACAGTCAGGGTAAGTTCTGGAGTCTTTTAAAATGCATATTTTCCGTATATGCAGGGCTGTATGTTACACTGTAACATTATCTGCCAGTTACCCACCTTGTCACAGCACATCTCGGTTGGTTTAATTCCTGACAACTTCTGGCTTTACTTTACCGAATGTTTACATCAGCAAACACTTACTCGCTTTTCAAATCCTTAAATTCTTGTTTTTGTATTCTGTACTCGGCCGCTGGCCAATTGGACAAAGCTTTTGCCCTGTACCCCTCATGTCGCCGGGTCGTTGCTTCGTAGATGATGACAGCCTTCCAGCAGCCTTAAGAAGCGCGCGAACATTGTTTGTATCGTGGTAGAGACACATCAGTTTAGCGTACTGGCATAGTTCTGACGCATTCCATGCGAAGCAGTACTCGGTAACTCGAGGATCAGGCACCTTAGCGCCAACACTGCCGCGAAATCATTTGGAACTTCATGTATTCTGTAGCCATAGCGTCTATTCGTACAGCATGCGACGACATTTAGTTGTTTCGCTGATATGGAACACTTCGAGTTACTCATGTTCAATAGCCTTCAAGGACAAACGTTTTGGCTTATCGTTTCCTTCACATCATTTCAGTGACTTTGAAGTTAGTCATTATAATCCTCACAATTCTACAAGTTCAAGTTCATGCGGGACTGGAACGATAGGAGTATTCCGTGAGTGTTCCTTCTTCAGCGGGACGTTGAACCAGGATTTGGCAGACTGAAATACTGATGAACCTAAAACAAAGACCACATCACACCCTGTCCAATCAATTAATGCCCACGTATCTCGCCCTAGCAGTCTCTGCTGGGTTGGCCACGTGAAGTAAGAAAGAGAGAAGATTAAACTCAGAAGGCACAAAGAGAAAGCAGTAAGCAAGTAGAATACCAAGACATTTGAGTCATTAAAGAAAGAACTGAAAAGTGAAGGTGAGTCCGTTAGGAAAAAGGAAAGGTTTGGCGTTGCCACCCAAGAGCATCGAACTGGCACGCAAAACCCTTAACCGTAGGTTCCCTAACCATGTGATCTGGAAGCGAATTCCAACGAACTATAACTCGATGCGACAGACGAGTTTTCATCCTAACCTTATCAGACCGTGGTTTATGCAATTTCAGTGGGTGACAGCGGAGATTAGGTAACGTAGTGAGACTAAATAGCCCTGACAAGTCCGGGCCAATCTTACCCGTCAAAATACGATAAGTGAGAATCAGGTCCCCTCTTATCCTTCGTTAGTGCATTGAGTAAATCCCCAAACTGAGCAAGCGTTCAGGATACGTCTGTCCCCGTAGACCATGCACCAACCGAGTGCCCATTCTTAACACCCTCACCAAGTCCATTTTGTTTCGGCTAAGACATGGTGGACAAGCTTGGTTACAATATTCCAAGTGGGGTCGGACGAATGCCCAGAATAGCTTCACAAACAAACTGGCCGTTAGGATTCCAAAAGATCTGTGGATAAACCACATTATACGAAACCCCCAACAAGCAGCCTTCTTCCAATTGTCGCCAGAATGATGTGCTGATGAGTGTACGACCTGCTGAGTGACAACAGGGAGTTCACCACCGCCGACAACATATCGGGTGGGAGAATTAGCAGCTCCGATTCGGAGAACACGGCACTTGGCCCTATTTATGGACATCAACCATAAGGTAGACCATTCCCAGAGTCTGTCCAAGGCACACTGAATTGCCTCAGGACCCCCGGGATATCCACAATATTCCAGAGTTTAAGGTCGTTATCAAACACTAGTGATGGCACTTCCAGCTCTCCCGGCAGATCACGAATAACAGTGGCCCAATACCGAGCCCTGCGGGACGCCACTAAGGACAGCTTACCTGAGCGAAAGGCTACGCCCCACCCGTATGCAGTTTCCTTACTCACGGAAGACAGACACCCATTGAAGGGCACAACCAGACATACCATAAGATCTCAACTTTAGTGAGAGTCGAAGATGAGCAACTGTCAAAAGCTTTCAAAAAGTCCACAAATAACACGTCTACAGCGTGGTCACTGTCTATCGCTTCGGCCCAGCTTTCACGAGCTACAAGTAGATTAGTCTGACATGAAAATCCCTTGCGGAATCCATGTTGCGCAACGCTGAAAAGATTGGATCTATTCAGGAGGTTCTCCACTGAATCCCTTATCAGCTTTTCAAACGACTTGACTACTACGCTTGTCAAACTGACAGGCCGGTAGTTCGCGGGTAGATCGCTGTCACCGCCCTTAAAAATCGGACAGCTGATTGCCTCCTTCCATTCCGAAGGTAGGATGCAGCTGTCAAACGATATTGAAAACACGCGTGTGAGAGGACCACTCAGCTCAGTGGCCAATTCATGTAACAGCCTCGGATGAATGGAATCAGGACCGGAAGCTTTAGACGGATTAATGCCTTGCAGTAGCTCGTAGACCTGAGTCTCTGTTATGTTAAACTCAGCTAAACAAGAATCTTATGGAACTCTTGAAACTAATTGAACCTTTGGTAAAGAGGTCTCCCGAGCCAATATCCCAATATACTGATCACTAAGTATACAGGCCTTCTCATAGTCACTTTGCGCAAGGCTCCCGTCTGCTCGCAATAACGCTGGTATAGACAGTTTTGCCCCGCTGCGTCTTTTGACGTAAGCAAAAGCTTCTTGGGATTAGCTGTGATCGAGTCCGCTAAACCCTTCTCGTACTGAAGACGAACAATCCTGAGATGTTGCTTACAGTTATTTTTAATTTTTCGATAACTGTCCTAGATAGTGGCTGATTTAATTGCTTGGTAGGTTCGCCAGCATCTAGACCGTTTCTTAAGTAGCTACTTGCCTGTGGTATCTATCCATGGAGGCTGTGCGATTAACCCTCTTTCCCTCATGAGTGGAATGTAGGGAGTGGAAACCGTAAGGTGTCTTACATTTATCCCACGCTAACTGGACAGAGTCAGCCATCGAGATCTCACAGTTCAGGACTGAAGCATTAGCTCGCATTGCAATATATATATATATATGCATATATATATGCATATATATATATATATATATATATATATATGTATATATATATATATATATATATATATATATATGTACGGTTGGCGGCATCCGGTTTCGTATTTGCCTGTCAATGTGGCCAGCCACAGGACGCCTGCGCCTACAGAGGGACCATGGGTGACTTGCACTGCAGCACCCACAGATCCATCCACACACCCCATATCCAGTGTAAACCCGAAGGAATAAGACCGGGAGGCGTGTGGATGGGAGCTACGTTTCATAAATGGAGCTGGCCCACACTCCTTTACAGGTAGACACAAGCACGCTGTATTTGGGGAATCAAACGCACACAAGGCGGTGGCTGGACCGTAGTCCGCTCCACATTGAGTGCATAGAACCACTCTTTGATCTTAACACGGCCACAAGGACCGTGCATCCTGTCCCCTTTAGCAACTACCAACTATCTCCTAGAACCAGTATGGACTACGTAGTGGGTAATAGACAGGTAGGCGCTTGTCAGCATGCACATTTATGTTTAATCACATATTTGATGTGCATCGAGGATAGAATTGTAACTGTAAGTGGAGACTAGGCGGGATGGGGCAGGCAAAGTAGTCTGCTACACAGTCTCTGCGGTCGCCTCTTGCCGTATTAGCAAATGTTTATGACCAAACGCGTTCATCGCTTTTCAGACCCAAATCGGAGAGTTGGGAGGCTTCAAACGAGGATTTTATTCTTCTCGACCAAGTCGGCAGTTGCCGTCCCTTCATCTCCCATTCACTTCCTATCGTACCTACAAGGAACGTCACGGGAGTGGATGTGCTGGCATGCGTAACACTTGGCCCAATCATAGAAATCTGACAAGAGGAATACCGGAGCTGAGCGGTCCACTTGCTCTTCTTGCGCCATCAACGAGGCGCCAAACACGCTGATTACCTACGACGTTTTGCCACTTGATATGTGGCATCACTGCTCGAATTCAGTTGGACCTTATGTACCTGTCGATCTGACGGGCCAGTTTCACAATCGTGTGGTGGGCTGAACGGTTGGCTGCAATGTAAACTCTACCGGCGCCATACGTGGCAAATATTATCGAAAACACTTCATGCTTTTACTATCATCATCGGAATCATCATCAGTACACATTAGATGAGGGTGAGAACGACCTCAGATATAATGCCGCAATCCATAGGTAAGAAATTAGACGTTTTAGAGTACAAACACGAAAAAACAAGCAATATGATACTAACTCTCACATCATGTACGAAGCGTGAGAATGTGCTTGTAGATTTACGCAATTCAGGAGATGAAGAGACAAAATAACTGGGCACAAACGCCATTGAGACCGTCTCTTTGCTATGTCAATCATTGTATCCAACCAAACGTGTTCATCGTTTTTGAGACCCCATCCCGGCGGTCATGAGACACCAACCGACGCCACCTCACCAGCGATACAAAAAATCACCATGTGGTCTATTTGATTCCATGTTTGGTTCCGTGGCTGATAGGCACCATGTCACTCCCCGGCGGGTGTTGTGTTGGATATGAGTACTTGCGATAAATAGACGAACTTCTTCAAATAGGTGTAACAACTGCTCAACGTTATTATTACAGTAGTCTACATCGTGTTGGCCGCCCAGATGCAGCTCATCAGTGTACAGTTTTACAACTTGAGCGTTCAGATCACTAGCCTGCGTTACAGTATCCGCACTTCTGCTGTGACGAAGAAATACGTTTAGTTTACAGTAGACCTCATCTTTCACCAAATCAGCGCTACAGCTTGTGGGGCATAATCAGCGATGATCGCCCCATGCTACTTAGACGCTTTGATCGAACGAGCCGATGGGGAATATCCGTCTACTGACTGGCATCCAGTGTATGGGAGCAGTCTCATCCCGGGAGATGAGAATAATGCCTATTCCGGATTGACCAGCATTCCTAGCTCATTATCTCAGGATAGAGAGTGAGGAAATACTACAGTTTTTACGTGATGATGCTAGGAAACTCCGCTTCCCTGGGATAACTTATTTTTGGAGATTTTCTCGATAGTGCAACACATCTACAGTTCATCTGTTTCCGCACTTTTTACTAGTATCACTTTATGTTTCTTCGGAAATATTTGTTTCTTTTCATTTCCGCTTCATCAGTTAGTGGTAGGCTACCATCGATCGTTCTCCTTTCCTTCTTAGCTGCTATACTTTTCAACGATTTCAATCAATTATTCTTCCGGCTGAGTGTCTCACTCATTGGTCTGTGCGCAATTGCACTTCCGACAGTAAGGCTTGTCTTCACTTTGGGGCTTTGGAGCAAGTAAGAAGCGTGCGACACGGGCGGTTATTTGAGTGGATTCCGATCCATACAAGAATAGAAACGTAAAATGTGCACAGAGCTCGAGTCCTGTAGGCGGGTTTCCGAAAAGTAACAGTTATTGATCTTTGAACTAGTTTTCGGTCGAAACTAGAGAACAAACTGGATTAAAGGAGATGCGATAACTGTAAACTTGAAACGGAACGATAACATATGACAAACCATTTAATGGGGATAATGGGACAGGATGGCCTGAGCCGTAACATCCTCACTCATATTCCCTCCTCTCGATATGGCAGATAGGGCGCCCTTGATTATTCTGAGACGGTCAGAGTTTCCAGAGATTCTATGAAGAGTTTATCACTGAGACATTCTGTAGGCTGAATCAAATCCAAATACATTAAGAGCAACCGATGTTATCGCATTCCGCCAGCATCGCTCTGAGATTAGGGCCGAGAACTTATGAGCTTGTAAACAGTCGCAAAATCAACGCCATGCATTTCTACACCTCCCTTCATCCAGACGCGGTATCAGTCTTGAGAAACAACCTCTCAAATGATCTTCTCGGCCGCTCAACTCACAGCTCATTCTGGCGTACTCACTTGTAAAGTGGATGCTGTCTGCTCGTCATCATTAATTCTGTTAATAGCGCCCGTCCATAGCAGCCTTTGGACCCAATCCTCTAGTTAGCAGCCCAGAGAAGATTGACCAGATGTATTTTGAAGCCACTTGGCTAGCCAATAAGAGTGAACCGGCGAGATCGTCTTGCCTTGAAATTACCAGTGAGAATGACCTAGCTTGAAGTCTTCCAGTAAGCTTGGCTCGAGACTTTACAGGACATGGATCATAGTGGACACCAGTGGCGCGTCTACCGCCGTCTCCTAGTTGGATTGCCTGTTTAATGTGTGACTGGTGCTGAGTTGTCTGTGGGTTACTGGCTGATTATGATATCGGACAGTGAAATCCGCAAGGAAGCTATGTCGCTGAAGTCATCTTATCTTTGCACGATAGCCAGATGTTTGTGACGGTATGTTGTTAACACAAGGTGTAGGCATCTTGACCCTAAAGGTTTGCTTAGGGCATTAAAGTTTTTCGGTAAGTCCCCCTTCCCTCATCATTCTTATTCTTTATTCCATAGGTCATCGTGGTTGTATGGCAGCGAGGCATCAGTTCAAATGGCTAATCTACAGCTGTTGTTGATTGATTGACTTCCAGTGAGCGGACTAGTTGAGCAACCAACAAGCGAGTCTTTGCGCATCTCGTAGTCGCTAGAATCCAGAAACCTTTAACTAGGTCATCCTCTCATGAACTATTTATTTGGTCCCATTTTTTGTATATATCTATCCTGTTTACCATGTGTTTCGTAGGAGTTTTGCCAGAGGCCTTTGTCTTCTGATTTGGAAAGCGGCTGAACCGTGACCCGAGTAGCTAGATTGGTTATCCGTACTTTCAGCGGAAACAGCAAATTCTTCCCCTCCCACCACGCACGTAGGCAATTTGCAGCTTGCAACCGATTGAGCCAGTGTTTATCGGCTGATCGCTGACAGGGTTAGCATGCATGTGCCTAGACTACGTCACCTTTTTGTATACATTATCGTACACATATTCCGTGCAGTGTTCTACTTAATTTCGTTATGCATGCGCTTTATTAGCCATAGGGCCAATTCGATTGCCTAGACTGAACTGTGCACTCCAGAGTCGGTCACAGTAATGGTTCGATATCCACTCGAATGTGACGCATTTGTTAAGTCAGTGGCGCTCCTTCACCCATTCTCTCATTTTTGGCTCTTGGCTATTATTTGTGACGATTTTAATTATTGCCTATTTCTCTTGAACCAGCGTTCGCATTTTTACTGTTTACCATTTCGGTGAACTGAGCGAAGATAAGTAGATCCTCCTCACCTTGGTGCACAGATCTTTGTCACTAGTTTGAATCAAACAACTATCTCATCAAACACTTTAACTATGCAATTCATGTAAGTTAACTATAATCGTAGTCTTCCTTGACTTGGAGGCTTCCGCTCCATTTAATGGTTGAAAAATTTACAAAAACCCGGCATACACAAACTAATATCATTCACTACTTTGTTTCAATGTAACTTGAGCTTTAATCATTTGTTGCATCCTACGACAAATGACTCAACTTACTCGCGAGGTTACAACTCCGGATTTCTGTCTGTCACAGTAAGCCACAGCCAACTGTAACGATAAGGCTGTTCGCCAAAGGTAATACATTCACATAAACAGTTTTCGCTGATGTGTAACAGTAGAATGAGTATCACACTTAATTGACGTTGCGCA
>OX104069.1:54169984-54196769 GCA_944474145.2 Dicrocoelium dendriticum | reverse complement strand
GCTAGGTATACCGCGAAGTGGAGTGCATCTACACGGATTCGAACCGGTGATCTCCGGGTTGCAAGGAGAACGTGTGATCCATTCGACCACTTGTCGAGATGGTCGTAAGGTGCTACAAGAGGAACAGAAGTGTTGTAGCTTTAATGTGAATCGATGAATGAAACACTAAGTGCAACAAAGAGAATTTGTTGTAATTCCTGGATAAATGAACAATTTTTATGCAAATGCCACTCCATTGGAACCCACCTTGTACATCGTGTCTTAAAGAACCGAATGCAACACAAAGTAATGCACCGCCGCCTAACCTTTCGTTACTACTTAATTTCTTAACAGGTGTCCGAAGTGTACCGTAAGTCAGAAGGCCGCAGGACCAGACGATCGTCCTCCAGTCCTCTTGAAATTCGGGGGAACTGCTCTTGTAGATGATGTACACGAGTTATTAGTAAAACTGTGGGAGCAGGAAGCTGTGTAAACAGATCGAAGCCGCACCGTTATTGCCCCGATCTTCAATGGAGGATTCTGGTCGGAATGCGGCAACCATAAAGGAATCAGTCTGACCTCCATCGCCTCCAAGTAACTTGTCTCTGCCATCCTTCACAAATTGACTGGCACCCGTGAAAGTCAAATTCGTGAGTAGCAAACCAAGTTTCGTAAAGATCGCGGCAGCACCGAGCATATCTTCACTTTATGTCACCTGCTGGAGCACCGCCATATTTAACGGTGACTCACGATTGTCATGTTCCTTGACATCAAAGATATCTTCGATTCAAGGAATCCATGTGTTTCTTGGGACTGTCTGCTAAGGAATGGTGTGCCCGAGAAATATGTAAATAGTATCCAAATGCGTCATATGCGCAGCTCGGGCAGAGTGAGGGCATGCGGCAAGTCGTCGCTGCCTTTCAATATCTCTAGTGGTTTAAGACAAGGATGCAGGCAGCCACCTTTCCTCTTCAACTTCGCTATTGACTAACTCATGGAGATTGCGCTCAGAGGACACTACTACTTGGAAGGTATGAAGCTGCTCCCAGATGGACTTCTTGACATGGAGTATGCTGACAACATTTCCTTCATCTGTGACAGCTAACAAACGTGCTAAGCGATAGTGGAAAGACTGACACTGGCTGTCAGCGGTTTCGGGCTTCGCTTTGCAAAGGTTTCCTCCAAGATTAGCAGGGACCGCCTCCTGCGCTGACCATTGGTAGGGATCAGCTAAAAGTCGTTCAGAAATTTTAATGTCTAGGCAGTTGTACCAACGCTTGTGGAATCGAAGACGAGGTCACGAAACATACGGTACATGCTCAAAACGCTTTTACTAACCCTCGCCACCTATGGCGCCAGCGCGACATCCCTCTCGCTCGGAAGGGTAATGTGTTGAATATAGCCATACGTTCGACCTTACTGTACGGTTGTGAAACCTGGCCCATTAGAGCAGCGGACATAAAAAGGCTAGTTACGTTCGACCACCGTTGCCTTCGTAGTTTGGCCCATATCTGGTGTGAACACCATGTGAGCAATAAGTGTGTTCGACACCTTGCTTGTGGCGCAGGAAGAAGAAGCGAAGTGCTCAGCACGGTTATCACACACACCAGGCTCCGATGGCTGGGCCACATGTTGCGTAGGCTAGCACACGGACACCCGCGACGTGGGTTGTTTGCGTGGAAAGGGTGTGGATGGAAGAGGGAGGCCAACGAACGCCATGATCAAGAGGAATGAAAGCTTTTGGTTTGAAGTTAGCCACGATTGTAGCTTCTCGGCTTCCTGATTTGGGCCCGAAAGACGATGAACACGTTTAGCTGGATACACTTGTCGGCGTGGCTAGGAGCTCACTTCAGTGGCTTTGTGTTGTGAGTTTCTTTGTCTCTCTTCCTGCAACCCCGATCTCATTTCTGATTCAGATCTACCCGTTACTGGTGGCTCAACTGGAGAGCGTGTATTGCGGCATTTTTCCGGTCTCTTGTATAACGGCAAAACAGCCTAGGTGTTTCCCACCTATAGCTAACGTGATGATGACGCACGCCATACGGATAGGCCAATTCACAAAGACGAAGAGGAGAGTCTAGGGAAACCATATTTCCGCATAAAATTAACTAATAAAATTCTATGGCTGAGCTTTGGCCACTTTTATGCTAAGCGCAAGTTGGTTATGATGCGCTACTGTTTATGTAAATCAAATAGGAAGCATGTAGATTCACAAAAACACAAAAGTACCCTACCCAACTCTAGATCATCGGCATTTTTTTTTGTTTTTTACTGCCAAGACGAGCCCAGACGTTAACAAATCTTGTCATCATTGCAGAGCGCAGCACTTAGGAGTGACAAACGTTGTATAGACATTAGTTTCATGTGTTCTCATTAGGTAAAGGGTCAGTTCTCTCCACCATTAAGTGGTTTTTCGTATGAATAATCTCATCACTGCCGTGAATAATGTTGCAAAGCGGTTGGTTTTTACCGGTTGCCTCAAACCACTCACAACCGTGTGCGACCATCGAAAGCCTGAACCCAACAGAAAGTTAACATGGTCATATGTGATGGGCCAGATTCAAAACAAGCGTTGTTCGTCATCATCCTCCTCCTCATCATCATCAGCAACAGCAGTACATCAGCCATTTGAACTGATGCTTCGCTGCCATACAACCATGAGACTTATGAAATAAATAAAAGAGGAAAAGGAGAGAAGGGGGACTTACCTGAAAACCTTAATGCCCTAAGCAACATTCAGGGTCAAGGCGCCTACACCTTGTGTAGACAACATACCGTCACAAACAGCTGGCTATCGTGCAAAGATAAGGCGGCATCGGCGAGACAGCTTCCTTGCGGCTTTCACTGCCCAGCGTCATAATCAGCCATTACCCCGCAGATAACTCAGCACCAAACTACACTTTAACAGGCAATCCGATTAGGAGACGGCAGCAGACGCGCCACTGGTGTCGGTTGCGAGCCATGTCCTGTAAGACTCGAGCCAAGCACAAGGTGAGTCACGTGGACTCCAACCCGGAAGGCGAGACGGACCAACGGCACCCAGTTTGATCGTCAGTGACTTCATTTCCCGCTGCCAAGTCAACTTCTGTCCACCTCGAGCCTTGCGCCATCCTACACCTGGCAGACTGAACAAGGCCCTCCTAGGTAAGCGGTGACCAGGCATGCGTAGCACGTGCCCGAGCCAACGCAACTTATTCAGTGCTATCTGTTGTTCTAGGGAGCTAGCATGATCATCACCACCTAGTACTCGCCTACGCACATCATAGTTGCGGACACGCTGGTGCCATCCGACACCAGCAATGCTTCGCAAACAACGATGATCAAAGACTTGAAGGCGCCTCAAGATCTTCAGACCAAAGGGGCCAAGTTTCACTACCATAGAGCAGAACGGCCTTCACTGCGGCCTTGTATACACGGCCTTTCAGACGGAGGGAAACTCCCTTCTGTCGCCAAAGATGACGCAGGTTCAAGAAGGCAGCTCTGGCCTTTGCAATGCGTGAGCTCACGTCAGTTTCTATGCGCCCATCATTGCTGATGCAGCTGCCAAGATAAGTGAATTGATCGACCACCTCGAGTTCCTCGTTAGCAAGCGTCAAGGGTCATCGAGTGGCTGGTGTTCCTGCAGCAACACTTTGCACTTTGAAGGTGCGAAGTGCATACCAAATAATGGGACCACTCTGGATGGGCTATTCAGGGTTGATTGTGCCGCCTCAACATTGTCGAAAAGCAAGACGATATCGTCCGCATAATCTAGATCAACTACTCTTTCACCAGGCAGCACTTCAACACCTACCTCATGAGATTCCGCAAGGGAACACTCCATGATAGAATCCACGAAGAAATTGAACAAAAATGGGGAAATCGGGCAACCCTGTCGAACGCCACTTGTAGTCGAAAAGCTATCCGATGGGACACCATAGACCCTGACGCGGCCTCTAGTGTTCGAGTATAGAGCACGAAGGATGTTCACATATTTCGTGGGAACACCTTTCCGCGCAAGTATTTCGAACAGAATCGATCGATCGACTGAATCGAACGCACTCTTGAAATCGAGGAACACAGCTATTGTCGGTCTGCGGTATGCGTGGCGCTGCTCTAGCACCTGCCTCAAAGTAAATATATGGTCGATACAGCCAAGTCCTAGGCGGGAACCGGCCCGCTCTTCCGGTTTCCCGTTTCGCAGTGAGGCGACGAACGATAATCGAGGCCAGTAATTTTGTCACAACTGGCGTTAGGTTAATACCCCTGTGGTTCGCACAGTCTGTGCGACTGCCCTTCTTGTATACTGCCACTGAAATCGATTCTCTCTAATTAACCGGCGCACTCTCTTCGTTCCAGATACTTTCGAATAGGAAAGTCAGTGCGCTGCAGAGGACCTCACCTCCATCCTTAAATAGTGCAGGTGGGAGGGAATCCGGGCCAGCGGCACGAAAACGATTGAGGACTCTGATCGCGTTTCGGACCTCGGCCTCCGACGAATGCTCTAAACCAACCGTCCATGGCTCGTCCTGCATCACCTGAGTAGGAAGGAGGTCCGGGAGCATGGGGCCAGCTGAACTGATATTCAAAGTGTTCAGCCCAACGAGCCATACGGCGCTCCTTATTGTGTATCAGCCACCCGCGCTGTCTCTGATTGTCTCACTGACGCCTGGTTTTCTGGAACCAGTGTTGCGGATTAGCTGGAAGAGCTTCCGGTAATTGCATACTGCTCCTGCCTCCTCTATTTCTTGAGCCCGACTGGTCCACCAGGCTTCCTTGTCAGCACGTAGGCTCCGCTTTAGGTCACGCCTAATAGCCCATCTGGTCACATTGTGTACAGAACCAGCCGGGAGGTGCCTTCTAGCTTCCAAAAGCTTCACGGACCTCTCGGATATCCAGTGACTGGTGCGATGACGACTGATAGTGCCACAAGCAGATGCTCCTGCGTCGTGCATAGTGGCCGAGATCCTATTCCACTGAAGTTCAGTGTCATTAGGACAAGACAGCGAGAGTTCGCTACGCAGTGCTTCTTGATAGGCTTGTTTGACAGAGGGCTGGGACAATTTCTCGTTGCCAATCGGAGGGAGACGCTTTGTGCGCCTTCTGGTAAAGTTCATGGAGAAACGACAGCGCACCAAGGCATGGTCAGAGTCGACACATGTACTCCAGTACCAGCGGCAATCCAGAATGGAACTAGGCCAACTGTAACTTATGCCTATGTGGTCAAATTGGGTTTATCGCTGGCCAGCTACAGGTGGACGCCAAGTGGCACTTCGGCGCCCACTCTGTCTAAAAGCAGTGCTACTAAGAAACAACTGGTGCTCCGCACACAGTTGCAGCAGACGCTCGCCGTTGTCAGTCCGTTCGGCGTTAAGTCCATACTTACCCACCCAGCTGAGCTTCTGAAGAGCTCAGACGCCCTACTTGTGCGTTCATATCCCCTGCAAGTACTATAATATCTGAACTAGTAGCACTGCGTAGCAGCGTGTTCAGTTCGTGATAGAAAGTGTCCTATGACTGCATTAGAACTGCAGTCGGTGGGAGCATAAGCGGAAATCACAAACACACAGCGTTTTGTTTTACTTCGCGAATTCACCTTAGCTGATGTCGTCAAACGGGCTGCACATAAACGGCTGTTCACCGGAATCCAATCAACCAACGATGACTCAGCCTTGGAGCTGAGAATGATACTTACACCAGCTTGACCCGTGAGTGCCGCATCGGCGTCTCCGGATGTGTGCAACCAATAACGAGAGGATAAGCGGGTGCAGTCAATTCAATAACCCAGTTAGGGTCATTAATCCTAGTTTCGGACACACAACACATATCAACACCCAGTGTGTCCAAGGTGCGTGCGAGTGCAGCCTGCTGACCTGTTTGTCTTAGAGTGCGGACGTTGAATGTCGCCATGGAAACGGGACAGCGTGGCCTTATAAGGGAACTTTTGCCGATAGGCATCCGATAGGTGCTGTGGGATGGTGGGTGCAGATGTTACTACTCCAGTAGCACTTCGGTTGCTGTCAATTAAGCTGGGAATTATAGAAGAAGGTTAGTAATAGGGGCCGGGATGGGAGTAAGAAAAAAAGGTGGAAAAGAAAGAAGGAAGGCGCCAGCAGTAGCATGTTTACGCTTATCCGCCGTGCTGTATGTAGCGGATAAGAGGACGCTTGATGAGCTGCGCGACGGCCCATGCAGGATGAAGTTTACGTTTGAAGAAAAGTCGTTGTATATGGGCTGAGATACTGTCAGGGCGCCAAGACCTAGACAGGAGAACGATTAGGGTCATCGTCCAAAGCCTTCGGCTCAGAAGCCAGTCCGCAAGGCAGCGGTGTGGCAGTGATTTAGTTTTACAGAAATGGACGCCATCCCATTTCAAACCCCCAAGCTGGAGGACCAGGAGACTGAGTTTGTCTGACCTCTCACCATTGACCAACCTGGTAGGAGTAGCTCTCAAGATGCTCGGAGGCATCACCCAGTATAGCTCAATGGGTCAATGAGGTACGCAAACCGTCGCACCACGTTAAAGTCCAGTCACGTTGCGCGAATCCAGTCTCGTTGTTCGCGCGTATACGCAACAAGTAGAGCAACAGACAGGTAAGGATCGTAGGCTTTGTAATCCTAAAAACAAGGTCCAGCATCCATAGTATGACGGATAGTGACTAGATCAGCAAATCAAAAACAACAATCAATGTATACGTCAGTCGAAGGTGGAGAAAACACCTCAACCATTGTGCCGCGGATAGGTAAATCAGAAATTGAAGGCTATGAATGATCAAACAGGGTCGAAAGAGAATCCTGAAACTCATAACCTAAGGGTGGTAAAGCGAAATTGGATGCCAATTCGAGTGGCAGGAAAAAAATGTACTCGTATAAGGGGTGTTTTAATGACTTTGGTAAGTAAGCATGTAAGGTAGAGACAGCTTTTGGTATTATAGTATTGAATGAATGCCAAGGAAAGAACGGCAACTCACCGACGGATCGCATTGGAATAGATATGGTCGACGGGCTTCGTAGTCCCACCCGGCAATCAAGAGAGAGACTCCGAAAGGGCGAACGCCACTAAAATGGGAGGGTGGAAATAACGGAGGATCGATTCAATTCAATCGGCTAAAGTACATGCCGCTAAAGTGCATCACACGCTTTTCAACGCAATACTAAATTCGAAAGATAGATTCATCAGCCTCAGCGCCAACATCATCGAATTAATGACTAGGTGCTACTTGTGACCATGGTTTGGTCAAACAATCTCGAATCACCCGATGTGACTTAATGGAGCAAAAGGGCAGGCAAAATATCGCAGTGCATTATGGTTCAGTCTCGCCGTTGGACTTAGTAGATACAACCAAGACCAAGTTTACTAACAGCTATACATACGCTACACATAAGCATTGAACTCTATTTGGAAGACTGCTAGCCCAAAGTAAGCGATAGTGGGAAGGTTTGTACGTAAATTCCTCGATAAATAAACAAATAAGAAAATGGTATACGCTATGACGGTGCGATGCACCGTTCAACTGATTGGTCTGGTCATTATGTACAACGGGATCGCATGGGACGGATAATATTTCTCCGTTTGTTGCAGAGCAGTTCTCAAGCTATTTTGCAGGGATGATTGATCGGTTGCATTTTTCAAATAGATGGATTTGTTGATGATAATAATAAATGCAGACAAATGTAAATGTTCTAGTAAAGTAATACGGCAAACCGTGGATTCGCCTCCAGAGGACCTGCTTCCATGCAGGATAGTCCTTCGAAAGGTTTCACCCGCACTTGCATCTGTTATGGTCATGTGTTGGTGTGGCTGTAAAGCCGGCTTGCCATCAATCGTACTCGTCTTTAGGGCTCCTTTTAAGTGTGAATATATGAACATTTAGGCCAAATAGCCCGGACCATCAATCGGTTTTCTAAGTCGGAATCAAACTATATGCTCGATTTGTGTACCGCAGTCGACAGGTGATCCACGATTATTCCTGTCCTTGGTGATAGCGTGAGTAAAGAACACTTGCGCAACGTCAATTAAGTGTGATACTCATCCTACTGTTGAACATCAGCGAAAACTGTTTATGTGAAAGTATTACCTTTGGCGAACAGCCTTATCGTTACAGTTGGCTGTGGCTTACCGTGACCGACAGAAATCCGGAGTTGTAACCTCGCGAGTAAGTGTGGTCATTTGTCGTAGGATGCAACAACTGATTAAAGAGCAAGTTACATGGAAACAAAGTAGTGAATGATATTAGTTTGTGTATGCCGGGCTTCTGTAAATTTTTCAACCATCAAATGGAGCGGAAGCCTCCAAATCAAGGAAGACTACGATTATAGTTAAATTACATAAATTGCATAGTTAAAGCGCCTGATGAGATAGTTGTTTGATTCAAACTAGTGACTAAGATCTGTGCACCAAGGTGAGGAGGATCTACTTATCTTCGCTCAGTTCACCGAAATGGTAAACAGTAACAACGTGAACGCTGGTTCAAGAGAAATAGGCAATAATTAAAATCGTCACAAGGAATAGTCGAGAGCTAAAAATGAATGGGTGAAGGAGCGCCACTGACTTAACAACTGCGCCACATTCGAGTGGATATCGAACCATTAATGTGACCGAATCTGGAGTGCACAGTTCAGTCTAGGCAAGCTCACTGCGATTTGGCACTATGACTAATAAAGCGCACGCATAAGCAAATGAAGTAGAACACTGCACAGAACATGTGTACGATAATGTACACAAAAAGGTGACGTTGTCTAGGCACATGCATGCTAACCCTGTCAGCGATCAGCCGACAAACACTGGCCCAATCGGTTGCAGGCTGCAGATTGTCTACGTGCGTGGTGGGAGGGGAAGAATTCGCTGTTTCCGCTGAAAGTACGGATAACCAACCCAGCTACTCGGGTCACGGTTCAGACGCTTCCCAAATCAGAAGACAAAGGCCTCTGGCAAAACTCCTACGAACACACATGGTAAGCAAGATAGATATATACAAAAAATGGGACCATGAGAGGAGGACCTAGTTAAAGGTTTCTGGATTCTAGCGACTACTAGATGCGCCAAGACTCGCTTGTTGGTTACTCAACTAGTCCGTTCGCTGGAAGTCAATCAATCAACAACAGCTGTAGATCAGCCATTTGAACTGATGCCTCGCTGCCATACAACCAACATTGACCTATGGAATAAAGAATAAGAATGATGAGAAAAGGGGGACTTACCGGAAAATTTAATGCCCTAAGCAAACCCTCAGGATCAAGATGCCTAAACCTTGTGTTAACAACATACCGTCATGAACATCTGGCTATCGTGCAAAGATGGCTTCAGCGAGATAGCTTCATTGCGGATTTCACTGTCCCACATCATAATCAGCAATTACTCCACAGACACACTAAACAGGCAATCCAACTAGGAGACGGCGGCAGACGCGCCACTGGTGTCCACTGTGATCCATGTCCTGTAAAGTCTCGAGCCAAGCTTACTGGAAGACTTCAAGCTAGGTCATTCTCACTGGTAATTTCAAGGCTAGACGATCTCGCAGGTTCACTCTTATTGGCTAGCCAAGTGGCATCAAAGTACATCTGGTCAATCTACGCTGGGCTGCTAGCTAGAGGATTGGCTCCAAGGGCTGCTATGGACGGGCTCCATTAACAGGATGAATGATGACGAGTAGACACCATCCACTTTGCAAGTGAGTACGCCAGAATGAGAAGTGAGTTGAGCGGCCGAGAAGACCATTTGAGAGGTCGTTTCTCAAGACTGATACCGCGTCCGGATGAAGGGACGTGCAGAAATGCATGGCGTTGATTTTGCGACTATTTGCAAGCTCATAAATTCTCGGCCATAATCTCAGAGCGATGCTGGTAGAATGCGATAACATCGGTTGCTCTTCCTGTATTTGGCTTTTCTTCAGCCTAAAGAATGCCTCAGTGATAAACTCTTCATAGAATCTCTGGAAGCTCTGACTGTCTCAGAATAATTAACGGCGCCCTATCTCCAATACCGAGAAGAGGGAATATGAGTGAGGATGTTACGGCTCAGGCCATCCTGTCCCATTATCCCCATTAAATGGTTTATCATATGTTATCGTCCCGTTTCAAGTTTACACTTATCGCATCTCCTTTAATCCCGTTTGTCCTCTAGTTTCGACCGAAAACTGGAGTCTAAAGATCAATAACTGTTACTTACCGGAAACCCACCTACAGGACTCGAGCTCTGTGCACATTTTACGTTTCTATTCTTGTATGGATCAGAATCCACTCAAATAACCGCCTGTGTCGCACGCTTCTTATTGCTCCAAAGCCCCAAAGTGAAGGCAAGCCTTACTGTCGGAAGTGCAATTGCGCACAGACCGATGAGTGAGACACCCAGTCGGAAGAAGAATTGATTGAAATTGTTGAAAAGTACAGCAGCTAAGAAGGAAAGGAGAACGATCGATGGTAGCCTACTACTAACTGATGAAGCAGAAGTGAAAAGAAGAATCATAAAGTGACACTAGTGAAAAGTGCGGAAACAGATGAACTGCAGAGGTGTTTCACTACTGAGAAATTTTCCAAAAATAAGTTATCCCAGGAAAGCGGAGTTTCCGAACACCATCACGTAAAAATTGTGGTATTTCCTCACTCTCTATCCTGAGATAATGGAGCCAGGAATGCCGGTCAATCCGGAATAGGCATTATTCTCATCTCCCGGGATGAGACTGCTCCCATACACTGGATCCCAGTCAGTAGACGGATATTCCCCATCAGCTTGTTCGATCAAAGCGTCTAAGTAGCATGCGGCGATCATCGCTGATTATGCCCCACAAGCTGTAGCGCTGATTTGGTGAAAGATGAGGTCTACTGTAAACTAAACGTGTTTCTTCGTCACAGCAGAAGTGCGGATACTGTAACGCAGGCTAGTGATCTGAACGCTCAAGTTGTAAAACTACACTGATGAGCTGCATCTGGGCGGCCAACATGGTGTAGACTACTGTAATAATAACGTTTAGCAGTTGTTACACCTACTTGAAGAAGTTCGTCTATTTCTCGCAAGTACTCATATCAAACACAACACCCGCCGGGGAGTGACATGGTGCCTATCAGCCACGGAACCAAACATGGAATCAAATAGACCACATGGTGATTTTTTTTATCGCTGGTGAGGTGGCGTCGGTTGATGTCTCATGACCGCCGGGCTGGGGTCTCAAAAACGATGAACACGTTTGGTAGGATACAATGATTGACATAGCAAAGAGACGGTCTCAATGGCGTTTGTGCCCAGTTACTTTGTCTCTACATCTCCTGAATTGCGTAAATCTAAAATCACATTCTCACGCTTCGTACATGATGTGATAACTAGTATCATATTGCTTGTTTTTTCGTGTTTGTACTCTAAAACGTCTAATTTCTTACCTATGGATTGCGGCATTATGGCTGAGGTGGTTCTCACCCTCATCTAATGTGCACTGATGTTGATTCCGATGATGATAGTAAAAGCACGAAGTGTTTTCGATAATATTTGCCACGCATGGCGTCGGTAGAGTTTACATTGCAGCCAACCGTTCAACCCACCATACGATTGTGAAAATGGCCCGCCAGATCGACAGGTACATAAGGTCCAACTGAATTCGATCAGTGATGCCACATATCAAGTGGCAAAGCGTCGTAGGTAATCAGCGTGTTTGGCGCCCCGTTGATGGCGCAAGAAGAGCAAGTGGACCGCTCAGCTCCGTTATTCCTCTTGTCAGATTTCTGTGATTGGGCCAGGTGTTACGCATGCTAGCACATCCACTCCCGTGACGTTCCTTGTAGGTACGACAGGAACTGGATGCGAGATGAAGGGACGGCAACTGCCGACTTGGTCGAGAGGGATAAAATCCTCGTTTAAAGCCTCCCAACTCTCCGATTTGGGTCTGAAAAGCGATGAACGCGTTTGGTCATAGACATTTGCTAACATGGCAAGAGCCGACCGCAGAGACTGTGTTGCAGGCTACTTTGTCCGCCCCATCCCGCCTAGTCTCCCCTTAAAGTCACAATTCTATCCTCGATGCACATCAAATAAGTGGTTCAACATTAATGTGCATGTTGACAAGCGCCTACCTGTCTATTACCCACTACCTCGTCCATACCGGCTCTAGGAGATAGTTGGTGGTTGCAAGAGGGGACGGGGTGCACGGTCCTTGTGGCCGTGCTAGGACGAAATAGTAGTTCCATGCGCTTAGTGTGGAGCGGATTATGTTCCAGCCACCGCCTTGCGTGCGTTTGCTTCCGAAATACAGCGTACTGGTGTCTGCCTTTGAAGGAGTGTAGGCCGGCTCCGTTGATGAAACGTGGTTCCCATCCACACGCCTCCCGATCGTATTCCTTCCGGTTTACACTGGATATGGGGTGTGTGGATGGAGCTGTGGGTGGTGCAGCGCAAGTTACCCATGGTCCCTCTGTATGCGCAGGCGTCTTGTGGCTGACCACAGTGACAGGCAAATCCGAAACCGGATGTGAAAACAACGCACAGTCGTCAGCAAACAGCAACATACGGATAGTTGTCTCACAGACTAGAGTTCTCGCACCGAAACGACGGATGTTCAGCAACCCACCATCAATACGGTGCTCCACACGAACACCGTAAGCACAAGCCGCATCAAAAGCACAAGACAACATTGCATTGGCTATTCGGCCAAAGGCTCGGGGTGGTGTCCCCTAAGTCAACACCCTACTTCGGCTTGGGCAACCGGGTAGTATCTCGCCCGCTGAGGAAACCATGGCCATTGTTGTGTTGTGTTTTATTCTACTGTTTCTGTAATTTCGTTTGAAACCCATGGTTTCTGATGGCATTATGTCTGTTAGCAGACTTTTGCAAATATATATAAAATATAGATATTAAACAGGGCAGGAGCTAAGACACAGTCTTGCTTCATACCAGAGACAACTGCAAAGTCATCAGAGGTCTCTCCACTCAGCTGCACCCTCGCTCGCATACCACTGTGCAGACATTCAATTAAACTTACAAACTTACGCGGGCAACCAAACTTACCCAACACCAGCCACAGTGCCTCGCGGTTCACCGTATCAAATGCCTTGGTGAAATCAACAAAAGCGAGTACAATGGCTGGTGTCGTTCTCTGCACTTCTCTTGCAACTGACGAGCCGCAAACACCATATCTATGGGGCTGCGACCCGAACGGAATCCACATTGCTCTTCCGCCACGTTTGGTTCCACAATCTGACTCACGAGGCGATTGAGCAGGATTCGGGCAATCACCTTGCCCACACAACTCAGCAAGTTGA
Source organism: Dicrocoelium dendriticum (assembly GCA_944474145.2). NCBI lineage: Eukaryota > Metazoa > Platyhelminthes > Trematoda > Plagiorchiida > Dicrocoeliidae > Dicrocoelium > Dicrocoelium dendriticum. Next base: position 54,183,566 of record OX104069.1, on the reverse strand, counting down.
TGCCACGATAATTCATGCAACATTGCTTGCTACCTTTGCCCTTGTACAGTGGTAGCACAAGGGCATCCTTCAGCTCAGCAGGCACCTCCTCCTCAATCCACACGCGTTGCACCAAGTGGTGCAGCGCAGTCAACAACGCGGGTCCACCGTGTTTCAATACTTCAGGTGGGATCCCGTCACCCCCGGCACATTTGCCGTTTCGCAGCTGAGCAAGTGCCCTCTGCGTCTCATCCAGTCTCGGCGTATCCGCCAGATTCGCCTTCACATCGTGCTGCTTCAGGCCATTCAATGTAGTCCAGTCGATCTCTGAACGGTTGTTCAAGAGACAGTCAAAGTGTTTCCGCCAGACATGCATTATGTCTGCAGTCTGCGTGCAGGTAGCGCCTGAACTACCATCGATCAGTGTCCTCAGCGGCTCCAATCTCGGTCCATACACCGCCTTCAAGGAGTCAAAGAATTCCTTGTGTTGACGGCGTTCGGCGTAGCATTCCATCTGCTTCGCCTTCTCCGTCCACCATGCATTTTTAATGCGACGGAGCTCTCGGGTCAGTCGCCGTCGAAGTTTGCGAAACTGACTACTCTTCCCCAAGTCACTGGGGTCTGCAACATGTGCAGCAAATGCTGCATTCTTCTCTGACACCAATGCGTCAATCGTCACATTGTTGTCATCAAACCAATCAGGCCGCTTACAGTTTGCGCGCCCAATGGTCTCCTCCGCAGCAGCTGTCACCTGGTCGCGAATGTGGTGCCACAGGTCGCCCACTGTGGCTATACAGTCCACATCAGCTAACTGACCATGTGCTAGACCCGCTGCCTTTCGGGTGTTCATTTAATCGAAGGCTTTGGCTGAGGACCCGAGTCATTCTCCTGTCAGGATTGGGCGCCCTGGCAGTATCCTAGTCCATCCTCTCCGGAGGTTAGGAAGTGGTCGATGGCCCACTTCCCGTAAAACCTAGCCATGGGAGACAACAGGTTACGGGTGATATTCTCAATGCTCGATTGGCGTAGAGCACGAGTGCCACGCATTGTCTCTGACGGTGGGAGGACACCTCCGGGTGTTCAATGGTTTGCTACTGCCCGCCTCAAACCAGGCAGCCCCTGGTCAAATTGGTGCAAACCCGCCAAAAACCCACCTGCGTCTGGCCGTGGTCGCAGGTGCGTATCCAATTACGGTCGCAAAACATATGATAACTGTTCCAGAACCTCAAAGGCTGCGTGTGACGGCCGTCAAGCAGATCCCAATCTGTCTCTGCAATCACATTCCCGAGCTGGATCTGCTCTCCACTGCCTTGTGGGTCAGGCTATTGAGCCAAAGGCTCCGGGCGGAGTCCCTCAAGCAAACCTCCAAACCACCCACTGCCTTGTGGGTCAGGCTATTGAGCCAAAGGCTCCGGGTGGAGTCCCTCAAACAAACCTCCAAACCACCCACTGCCTTGTGGGTCAGGCTATTGAGCCAAAGGCTCCGGGTGGAGTCCCTCAAGCAAACCTCCGAAGCACAACGACCACCTCGCGTGCGATTGCCCACCAATGCAATCGTATGCCTGCACGCAAAGCACTCAGCCTCGGGTGCTGGAACGTGCGCACACTACTGGACCGGAACTCCAGCGAGCGCCCGGAGCGACGCACTGCACTGGTCGCAATGGAGCTGGCGCGCTACCACATCGATATTGCGGCGCTCAGTGAAACTCGGCTCGCTGAGCAAGGTAAGTTACATGAAGCAGGTGCTGGCTACACATTCTACTGGGTGGGGAACGCCACCTCAGCACCACGTGAACATGGGGTCGGATTTGCAATATCCGACCGCCTGAATGGCCAGCTGGTGGGTGAACCAACGGGCATCAGCGCGCGGCTGATGACTGTTTGCCTGCGACTCGGAAGAGGTAAGTTTGCTACTTTCATAAGCACGTACGGTCCGACCATGTGTTATCCTGATGACACGCGTGATCAGTACACTGAGCTATCCTCCGTGATACGGTCTGTGCCGAGGAGCGACCGACTATTTCTGCTGGGTGATTTCAACGCGCGCGTTGGGCGTGATGCATCAGCGTGGACAGATGGTATCGGTGCGCATGGCATTGGTTCAGCGAATGCGAACGGTGACAGGCTGCTCTCGCTGTGTGCCACTCACGGCCTGACGATCACGAACACTCGGTTTGCACTGAGTGCGAGTGATAAAGCAACTTGGACGCACCCACGGAGTGGTCACGCTCACCTGCTCGACTATGTCATCGTACGTCAGCGTGATATGCGTGAAGTGCGCATGACACGTGTACTTCGTGGAGCTGAGTATGGCACTGATCACAAATTGGTTCGGACCAAACTGTACTTATATTTTCGTAAATCGATGTATTGCACTCCCGCCGTGAATCGGCGTAAATTTAACATTCTCTCCCTCGACACTGTGGCGAAACGTACTGAGCTGGAGAAGGCGATGGCTGCACGCCTGTGTTTTGATGTGGACTGCATAGCCACAGTGGGCGACCTGTGGCACCACATTCGCGACCAGGTGACAGCTGCTGCGGAGGAGACCATCGGACGCGCAAACTGTAAGCGGCCTGATTGGTTTGATGACAACAATGTGACGATTGACGCATTGGTGTCAGAGAAGAATGCAGCATTTGCTGCACATGTTGCAGACCCCAGTGACTTGGGGAAGAGTAGTCAGTTTCGCAAACTTCGACGGCGACTGACCCGAGAGCTCCGTCGCATTAAAAATGCATGGTGGACGGAGAAGGCGAAGCAGATGGAATGCTACGCCGAACGCCGTCAACACAAGGAATTCTTTGACTCCTTGAAGGCGGTGTATGGACCGAGATTGGAGCCGCTGAGGACACTGATCGATGGTAGTTCAGGCGCTACCTGCACCCAGACTGCAGACATAATGCAGGTCTGGTGGAAACACTTTGACTGTCTCTTGAACAACCGTTCAGAGATCGACTGGACTACATTGAATGGCCTGAAGCAGCACGATGTGAAGGCGGATCTGGCGGATACGCCGAGACTGGATGAGACGCAGAGAGCACTTGCTCAGCTGCGAAACGGCAAATGTGCCGGGGGTGACGGGATCCCACCTGAAGTATTGAAACACGGTGGACCCGCGTTGTTGACTGCGCTGCACCACTTGGTGCAACGCGTGTGGATTGAGGAGGAGGTGCCTGCTGAGCTGAAGGATGCCCTTGTGCTACCACTGTACAAGGGCAAAGGTAGCAAGCAATGTTGCATGAATTATCGTGGCATCAACTTGCTGAGTTGTGTGGGCAAGGTGATTGCCCGAATCCTGCTCAATCGCCTCGTGAGTCAGATTGTGGAACCAAACGTGGCGGAAGAGCAATGTGGATTCCGTTCGGGTCGCAGCCCCATAGATATGGTGTTTGCGGCTCGTCAGTTGCAAGAGAAGTGCAGAGAACGACACCAGCCATTGTACTCGCTTTTTGTTGATTTCACCAAGGCATTTGATACGGTGAACCGCGAGGCACTGTGGCTGGTGTTGGGTAAGTTTGGTTGCCCGCGTAAGTTTGTAAGTTTAATTGAATGTCTGCACAGTGGTATGCGAGCGAGGGTGCAGCTGAGTGGAGAGACCTCTGATGACTTTGCAGTTGTCTCTGGTATGAAGCAAGGCTGTCTTAGCTCCTGCCCTGTTTAATATCTATCTTCATGCTATGTTGTCTTGTGCTTTTGATGCGGCTTGTGCTTACGGTGTTCGTGTGGAGCACCGTATTGATGGTGGGTTGCTGAACATCCGTCGTTTCGGTGCGAGAACTCTAGTCTGAGAGACAACTATCCGTATGTTGCTGTTTGCTGACGACTGTGCGTTGTTTTCACACAGCGCGGATGAGTTGCGGCACATGACTAGTGCTCTGGCTTCGACAGCGGCCAAATTCGGGCTCACCATCAACACAAGCAAAACTGTCTGTCTCTTTCAGCCTTCACCGGAGGTGCAAGCTTCAATATTGCCGCGAATCAGAATTGGTGCTGAAGTGTTGGAAACCACCTCCCGCTTCTGCTACCTTGGGAGTGTGATGTCGACTGATCAGCAGATACACGTTGATTTGCGTAATCGCGTGTCGAAGGCGGCAGCGGCATTCGGGAAGCTTGAGTACCGAGTGTGGAACAACCATCAGCTTAGCATTGGCACGAAGCTGATGGTGTACAAATCCATGGTACTGTCCGTTCTTCGATACGGCAGTGAAACGTGGACGATGTACCGACGGGAAGTGAGATATCTCGAACGGTTCCATCAGCAGTGTCTGCGACGAATTTTGCGGATCGGCTGGGGCGCCAGCGTTGCAGACACGGAAGTGTTGCGCCGAAGTGGGATGTATGCAGTGGACTGCATACTTTTATTGAGACACCTGAGATGGCTCGGTCATGTGAGCCGTATGGATTCGACGCGAATACCGAAACAACTTTTGTACGGTCAGCTGAGCATAGGGAAGCGGCACGTGGGGAAACCAAAGTTACGTTACCAGGACATGATTAAAGTGAGCCACACACGTTCTAATCTTGATTGCAGATCATGGGAATCGAAAGCGGTTGATCGTGGTGCATGGCGCGATCTAATCACGAAGGCAGTTGCTGAAGTGCGGGAGAAAGCCCTCATGCATGCAGAGAAGAAGCGGCAAGTGCGGAAGCGGCAAGCACCAATGAATTGTACTCCATCGACATCGAGCGCATTGTGCTGTAGAACATGTGGTCGCGAGTGCCTTAGTCAGGCAGGCCTAGTGAGCCATGAGAGAGGTCACTCGGGACCACTGCCGAAGCGACGACGGGTCCCGCAGTGAACGTAGGCAGCACCGGCGCAGCGTTTGTAGGCACGCTGAATTCGATTTACTAACCGCATGATTGCATGCTAAGTCTCTTTATTTCAGGTGGTGGGTTTTCGGTTCTCTCCTAATGCCTTTTTTTCTCATATAAATGTCTAGTGGGCCATGAGCTGTGCCATTTGGGACCACTACAGAAGCGACGACGGGTCCTGCAGAGAATTACGGCGAACCGGCGCAGCGTTTGTAGGCACGCTGAATTCGATTTACTAACCGCGTGCTTGCATGCTACGTCTCTTTATTCCAGGTGGTGGATTTACAGTTTTTACTTTAATGCTTTTGTTTCTCATATAAATATCTCCCTGTACTCTATTCCATTAACTTGCGCACATCGCCTAAGCCAATTGCATTTGATTTGAATAATATTTTTGTGTTCGTGGCATTCCGTGAACTATATTTCCTGACCTCGTGCACTTAGCTAGGATCTGTTTGTAAACAGTTTATTACATATGCTATTTAATTAAGGTTTATATAACCGTTTCCTTATGCATTAATCGAGTTTTTCTCTTTTTCAGTCTCTCTCTCTCAAGTGTTTGGCTGTTGTTTGATATCCCCGGTGTGGATGCGTTTGATGTGCATGTTGACAAGGTGCCTACCTGTCTACTACCCACTACCTCGTCCATACTGGCTCCAGGAGACAGTTGGTCGTTGCTGGAGGGGACGGGGTGCACGGTTCTTGTGGCCGTGTTAGGATCAAAGAGCGGTTCCATGCACTCAGTGTGGAGCGGACTACGGTCCAGCCACCGCCTTGTGTGCGCTTGATTCCCAAATAGAGTGTGCTTGTGTTTGCCTGTGAAGGAGTGTGGGCCGGCTCCGTTGATGAAACGTGGCTCCCATCCACATGCCTCCCGGTCTTATTCCTTCGGGTTTACACTGGATATGGGATATGTGATTGGAGCTGTGGGTGGTGCAGCGCAAGCCATCCATGGTCCCTCTGTAGGCGCAGGCGTCCTGTGGCTTGCCACAGTGACAGGCAAATCCGAAACCGGATGCCGCCAACCATATATATATATATATATATATATATATATATATATATTGCAATGCGAGCTAATGCTCCAGTTTTGAAATGTGAGATCTCGATGGCTGACTCTGTCCAGTTAGCTTGGGATAAATGTAAGCCTACCTTACGGAGTTCTCCACTCCTTACATTCCACTCATGAGGAAAAGAGGGTTACGGGCACAGCCTCAATGGATAGATAGCACAGGCAAGTACCTACTCAAGAAACGGTATAGGTGCTGGCGAACCTACCAATCAATTTCATCAGCCAGTACCTAGGATAGTTATCGAGAGATTAGAAATAAATGTAAGCAACATCTAAGGACTGTTCGTCTTCAGTACGAGCAGGGTTTAGCGGGCTCGACCACAGCTAATCCCAAAAAGCCTTTTTGCTTACGTTACAAGAAGCAACGGGGCAAAACGGTCTATACCAGTGTTATTGCGAGCAGACGCGAGCCGTGCGCAAACTGACTATGGCAATGCTTGTATACTGAGTGATCAGTAGACTGAGGTCTTTGCTCGGGAGACCTCTTTACCACAGGTTCAATTGGTTTTAAGAGTTCCACAGGATTCTTGTTTAGCTGAGTTTAATATAACAGACTCAGGTCTATGAGCTACTCTAAGGCATTAATCCGTCTACAGCTTCCGGTCCTGATTCCATTCATCCGAAGTTGAGATCTTACGGGATACCTGGTCGCGCATTTCAACGAGTGTCTGTCTTCCTTGAGTGAGGGAACAGTGCATGCGGGTGGGGCGTAGCCTTTCGCTCAGGCAAGCTGTCCTTAGTGGCGTCCCACAGGGCTCGGTATTGGGCCACTGTTGTTCGCGATCTGCCGGGAGAGCTAGAAGTGCCATCACTAATGTTTGATAACGACCTTAAGCTCTGGAATATTGTGGAGATCCCGGGGGTCCTGAGGCAATTCGGCGTGCCTTGGATAGACTCTGGAAATGGTGAACCTTATTGTTGATGTCCAAAAAATAGGGCCAAGTGCTGTGTTCTACGAATCGGAATTGTTAATCCTCCCTCCCCATATATTGTCGGCCGTGGTGAACTCTCTGTTGTCACTCAGCAGATTGATTTAGGGGTCGTACACTCATCAGAACATCATTCTGGCGACAATTGGAAGAACGCTGCTTGTCTGTGGTTTCGCATGTGATTTATCCGCCGCTCTTTTGGAATCCTAAAAGCCAATTCGTTTGTGAAGCTATTCTGGGCATTCGTCCGACCCACCTGGAATATTGTAACCAGGCTTGTCCACCATGTCTTAACCGAGACAAAATGGACTTGGAGAGGGTGTTACGAGTGGGCACTCGGTTAGTGCAGGGTCTACGTGGACAGACCTATCCTGAACGCTTGCTCAGTTTGGGGATTTATGCAATGCACTAACGAAGGATAAGAGGGGACCGGATTCTCACTTATCGTATTTTGACGGGTAAGATTGGCCCGGACTTGCCAGTGCTATGTAGTCTCAATACATTACCTAATCTCCGCTGTCACCCACTGAAACTGCAAAAACCACGGTCTGATAGAATTAGGACGGAAACTCGTCTGTCACACCGAGTTATAATTCGTTGCAATTCGCTTCCAGATCACGTGGTTAGGGAACCTACGTTCAAGGGTTTTGCGCGCCAGCTCGATGCTCTTGGGTGACAACACCAAACCTTTTCTTTTTCCTAACGGACTCACCTTCACTTTTCAGTTCTTCTTTTAACGACTCAACTACCTTGGTATTCCATTTGCTTTCTACTTTCTCTGTTTGCCTTCTGAGTTTACTTTTTTCTCTTCTTACTTCACATAGCCGACCCAGCAGGGACTGCTAGGGCAGGATACGTGGGCATTAATTGGTTGAACAGGGTGTGATGCGGTCTTCGTTTTAGGTCTATCAGTATTTCAAAGTCTGCTAACTCCTGGTTCGACGACCCGCTGAAGAAGGAACACTCACGTAATAATGCTATCGTTCCAGTCCCGCATGAACTTGGACTCGTAGAATGGTGATGATTATAAGGAGTAACTTCAAAGCCACTGAAATGACGCGAAGGAAACAACAATCCAAAAGGTTTGTCCTTGAAGATTATTGTACATGAGTAACTCGAACAGTGATCCATATCAGCAAAACAACCAGATGTCGTCGCATGCTGTACGAATAAACGCTATGGCTACAGAATACATGAAGTTCCAAATGATTTCGCGGCAGTGCTGGCGCTAAGGTGCCTGATCCTTTATTTAACGAGTACTGCTTCACATGGAATGCGTCAGAACTATGCCAGTATGCTAAACTGACGTGTCCCTGCCACGATACAAGCAATGTCCGCGAGCTCCTTAAGACTGCTGTAATGCTGTCATCATCTACGTAGCAACGACCCGGCGACATGAGGGGTACAGGGCAAACGCTTTGTCCAATTGGCCAGCGGCAGAGTACAGAATGCAAAAACAAGAAGTTAGGAATTCGGAAAGCGAGTAAGTGTTTGCTGATGTACACATTCGGTAAAGTAAAGTCAGAAGTTGTCAGGAATTAAACTGTCCGGGAGAAAGTAAGAATTGCCTTGGAAATTCCCTATTTTAGCGATTAATCGATTAATAACGATTAGCGCATCGATTTCGAACGTTCCTGAATGGTCTTCTTCTACACGTGACCAAAATCCACCTGACCTCTCAGGAAAAGATATGGGGAACCACTAACCTTGGCAGCTGACCTTCCAATGCCAGAAGTCGAAGGTCAGTAGGGACCTATAAATACAGCCAAGGTCCGCAGTAGTAGTACAGTGTTCGTTGGCTGCGATTAATACGTTATTTGTCAGGGTCATTGGCGTTTTGTTTTTCCTTCGGTTGGGCTAGAAGTTTTGTGGAGCAGTGAATTGTTATTTTCGGAGTTTCACGGGTTTCACGGGTTTGCGCAGAACGAGTAAGCGTAGCTTTTCGGTGGTTCTGCCTCGGGATCTTACGGCAAGGTCCTGATCTCGTCGGTAGGTACCAGATGTTGTGGGTCTCGACGCAGTAGTGGTGTTCAGCACAAGTATTCAGCGAGTTGACTGTGGGAACGTGGATACCTGGAACAAGAGAGTGGTGTAGGTAAATTCGGCAAAGTTGGATAGAAGCAAAATGATAGAAGCGCCGCGTGTTAGCTTGGCAAATGGCCAGATCTTAGCAACGTGGAAGACCAGCGAGGTAAGAGCCAAGCGTCTAGGCGCTGTTTGAAGGCCTCCGTATTGGGCGCTGAGACAACAACTTCAGGGAGGGCGTTCCAAGCGAAGGCAATACGCACACTGAAACTGTTTCTTCGGCACAGAAGGCGACTGCTACGAGTCATCAGTTTGAGTGAGTGCCCTCGAAGATGATCTGTACGGGCGCGGACCAGCAATCCTGCGTTTGGGTGCCTGTTATTAGTCAGGACGGAATAAGCTAAGATAAGGTCGCCACGAAGCCTGCGATATTTCAACGGGAAGAGGTTAAGGGCCGCCAGACGCTCCTCATACGAGAAGTGGGATAGTCCGTCCACTCTCTTAGTGGCTCTGCGCTGTACAGTTTCCAGCATGGCCTCGTCCTTCTTCAGGTACGGCGGCTGGACAAGTATGTTGTACTCCAGCAGCGGATGTAGCTGCCTTAGAGGTAGCAGAATCCCAGCGCGCACAGGTGAGAATCTAACAGTTGTTTGAAACGTTCCTCTATCTCAGCATCAACAACAGGATCCGGCAACCGGCTCCAATCATTCACCACGCGAGTTGATAATGCCAAATTGTGCCGCACACGGAGATTCCTCGGTTTAACCAGTTTCATGCGGTGGCCTCGTGTCGAACTCTCAGTGTTGAGTTGAAAGAAGTCCTGTAACTCGCAACCCAGTTCTCCTCTGAGAATACGTCAAGTGAAAATCAAATCTCCTCGGTGACGGCGGTAGCCTAGAGAGAACAAGTTCAGTCGTTGAAGTCGGTGTGGATACGACAGGTCTCGCAACTCAGGGACGGATTTGGATCCACGCCGTTGAACCTTCTCTATCATATCACATTCGGATTTGGCGAGAGGGTAGGCAGCGGGTAGTCCGTATTCGAGAATCGGGCGTACATACGAGCCAAAGAGGAGTCGGAAAAGTCCCGGGGTCAGGAGAAAAAACCCTCTACGTATAGTATGGAACATCCTGTGGGCCGCGGCGACCCTCTTCTGGGTGTCTTGCATAGATCCAAGCTCCCTCTCTTGGGTTGCGCTTCTGAACAAGGAACCACCAATATGGTAAGTTCCAAATGGGTTTGATGAGCCAACGGGGAGAACAGAGCATTTATCACGATTAACGGGCAACTGCCACTTAATCGACCAATCATGGAGTAGATTGAGCGTAGTTTGTAATCGGTCGGCGTCTTCAAGGCTTGATACTTCCATCCATAGCTTTAGGTCGTCAGCGTAGATTAGGCAATCCGTCTGAAGAGTGGATGGTAAGTCGTTGAGGAAAATATTGAAAAGTACGGGACCGAGGACAGAGCCCTTTGGTACCCCGCTCGTCATGAGAACAGGAGCAGAAAATGTGTCATTCACCTTCACTTGCATAGAGCGGTCGTTTAGGAAGTCGGAGATCCAAGACAGGAGGTTCCCAGAAATACCGATTCCTTGCAGCTTTAACAGGAGCCGTTCATGCGGGACTTTGTCAAAAGCTTTTCTGAAGTCAACAAACACAACGTCCAAGCATTTGCCGGAGTCTAGCGACCTTGCCCAGGTCTCTTTAGCAACGAGCAAGTTCGAGGTACAGGAGCGTGCTTTTCTGAACCCATGCTGGGCAGAAGAAATGACATTCTGTCCCCCAAGATGAAGAGTAACAGCTCGTTTTAGGATCCGTTCAATAACTTTACACACTATTGACGTCAAACAGATTGGACGATAATTGGCCGGGTCATGTCGACTTCCTCCTTTGTAAATGGGTTTGACGATACCCACTTTCCAAGCTGAAAGAAGACGGCCAGCTTCTAGGGAGCGACGGAAGACTTGACATATTGGTGAGGCTATGTACTCCGCCACAGTCCTGAGGAACAAAGGATGCAATCCATCAGGGCCGGGTGAGCTATACGGATCTAACTGAAGAAGAAGTTTCATCACAGAATCAGTGTTAATATCTACTTGGGCCAACGAAGATGGAAATGTGGATACGGCTCTGTCACTAAATGGCGTTTCTTTCGCGTAAACAGAAGCGTATTGCTTAGCCAAGTGACTAGCTTTTTTCAGCTTCCTCGTGAACTAAAGCTTGGTGATCACAGGAACACAAAGCAGGGATGCCATTACCAGCTCTAGTGCTTCTTTTCAAATAAGAGTAGAGCATTTTAGCCGCGATGCTGGAATGTTTTGCCAAGGATAGCTCGTATCGTTGGCGCTTCTGGCGCTTCATTGAGACACAAACATTTCTGACTGTCTTGTAGTGAAAGAAGTCGAGTTCTGAATGAGATTGCCTATAGCGGTCCCATAATTTACGCCTTTTATTCATGTTTGACCTCAACTCTCGATCCATCCAAGGTGGACTTCTAGCGAAGGGCTTTCGATGGGAGGAAGGAACGACCTGCTCAATTAACGACGTCATTTTGGAGAGTACCAGATTCCATGTGTCATCGAGGTGAATGTGTTCAGGGATACCCCAATCCGTAGCGCTTGCGGCCGTTTTCAGACGGAGTGGGTCGGCACGCCAAATATTTCGACGGTGACCACCGTGGCTATGGATCGTGAGACGGCGAGTCCAGTGGAATGAAACAACACAATGATCGCTCTTGCCTATGGGTTGAAGAACGGTTAAGTTCGTGACATCTGAATCTGCCGGGGAGAGCACGAGATCCAAGATGTGCGGGGTCTGGTCTGGGAAAATACGAGTAGGCGTCAAGACAAGTTGAACGAGGCTGCAATCGAGAGCGGTTTTAAGCAGTGTGGCGTCGAAGGAGTCAGATCGGCGATCACAAAGAAGTAGGTCCCAATTGATATCCGGTGCATTGAAATCCCCCAAGATTAAACAGTCTTTGTGCCAACCATACATTCTTATCGAGCCCAACAAGCGTGCTCCGGGACCCGATGGCGCTCTGTAGACGACACCGACCAAGAGAGATCTGCATCCGTCATGAACACGGCACCACAGGGCTTCGAAATTGTCATCCTGGTCACTGATTGCTTCAACTAGATGTACTTTGAGATCCGTCTTCCAGTAGAGAATTACTCCACCACCTGACCTCACCCCGTGGCGATCAGACCGGGAGTGGTGATATCCAGGGATAGACACTTCCGATTCCGTGATATCTGAGAGTAGCCAGGTTTCGGTGAAGGCCATCAGGTCTGGACGAGTCACCGAAGTAAGCAACTGAATTTCGTCTAGTTTATTCCTTAGACTGCGTACGTTGGCAGATAGCACGCGTAGTCCGTTTTTATGCTTTAATGTCTGGGGGGACAAGAATCGGCCTCCAGCGCACTCTTGTGCTCTTCCGAACTACGCAAAAATCCACGATATGTAGGTCGGTTTCACCACTCGCCCGGCGTGTTCGGAGCTCCTCTACAGCCTTCTTCATTTTATTTCGGTCCTCGGGAGAGAGGTCTCGTAACACGTAGAAAGGTTTGCCTTTGAGACGTCTAGTCCGTCGAAGGATGCGCGCGCACTCCTCTTCCTTTCCGCATACAGTCTTGAGGGGTCGAACCTTGGAGGAATTTTCCTGCTTCTTACCGAGGCGGAAGGCAGAGACAATGTTTATTCCCTGTTCGTCTGCATCAAACATTAGAGAAATCATCCGCTCAAGCAGTATTTGCTCATCCAACATTCGCTCCGCCGAGGTAGCCTTTTCAGATTCCGCCGCGTTCACGATGATGAGACAGCGTTCACGAGATGGCTGAATGCGCTCTGGAATTGGTGGCTTACGAGATGCTGGATTTTCCTTTATCACTTGTTCCAGCTCAGAGATTCTGTTCAGAATTATCTTCATTTGTGACTGAGAAGATGGAAGCTCAGGTTTATTCAAAGACTTAGTCTTAGCCTTGGTGACACATGTGCTGGACCTTGGCCACACGAGGCCAAAGTCGCTTTCTCCTTCACTACGTCCGCATATGACTTCGTCGTAGGCTCAACAGGCCGGACGTGTATCAATGGGTCTGAATGAGAAGTAGACGGGGCGGGGGTGACCGCGGCCTTTGGAGCGTCGCTGGAAGATGTGTTGCTCCGCTTCCTGGCACGCCTAGCAGAAGGAGCAGAAGAACGTCTTTCAGGATGCTGATGTGGCGGACGTCTTGCCAACGCAGCAGCATCGATGCAATACCGATAAATCCATAGCAAACCCTTGTGCTCAGCATAAGTCTTGAAGAGCGGTTCAGTAAGTTGCGAGCAACGCTTTTGCCCACATGCCCAGAGTTTGCAAGCAATGCACTGGATACCCTTAGTCACCACTTTCGCACAATGCAAACATTGTGAGTTAGACATAATCACTTGATCTCATGATCCAATGACCTGTCTCAGAAGAACAGAAAACACGCAGGAGGTCGCTATTCGCAGTTTCGAAAGTGTAGTACACAAGCGTGGGAGAACTCCAGAGATTGGGACTGGAGATTTATTAAGCAACACGTAGCAAACTACAATAGAGGAAATAATGTTATAAAAAAGAAGATAAATGTTACATCCCAATCTTCTGCTTGCACTTCTTCCGTTAAAGCACACGACCAGTTTCCTGCAAGGCAAATGAGAGCGCAGCGTTAACAACCAGTTCAAAGTCAAGCAGCGCGCCACGATATTTTCCGTGCCACACTACACTACACTCTCCCTCCTTC
>OX104069.1:54131560-54169766 GCA_944474145.2 Dicrocoelium dendriticum | reverse complement strand
TATCCTTATATAGACGACATCTTAGTAGCTAGTTCTCTCGTAGAACAGCAAGCGGAGCACCTCAATACGCACTTCGAGAGGTTAGCCTCTAATAGGATTACCGTCAACGCTGACAAACGTATCTTTTAGCAACCAGCTATCGAATTTCTTGGTCATCGATTTGACCAGCATGACATACGGCCGCTCGAAGACCGATTCAGTGCTATTAAGGACTTTTCCGTTCCGACTACTTTGGCCGCCATCCGCCGTTTTAGTGAGATGATCAACTACTACTGTCGATTTCTGCCACGTTGTGCCGACTTGCTCAGTCCATTGACCGACCTACTTCGTGGACGCAAGAATGGCAACGTCGAGTTGACGCCCGCTGAAACCGAAGCCTTCAAGGCCTGCAAAAAGGCCTTGGCTGAAGCCGTTATGCCTCACCAGTTCGACCCCAAAGCTGCACTCAACGTTGCAGTCGATGCAGCGAACACCGCCATTGGCGCCGTCCTGCAGCAATTCACTGAGGGATGCTGGAAACCACTCGCTTTCTACTCCCGACGCTTACAACCGGCAGAAGTCAAGTACAGCACGTTCAGCCGCGAACTGCTGGCAGTTTATTCTACCTTCCGACATTTCAGGCACGTCTTAGAAGATAAATCGTTCGTTATCTTCACCGATCATAAGCCGCTTATTTACGCCTTTCGAAATCAATCAGCTCGACACTCACCACGTGAGGTTCGTCAGCTGTATTTCGTGGCTCAATTTTCTACTGACCTCCGACACATTTCTGGTCAGAATAACGTCGTTGCTGACGCTCTTTCGCGCGTCTCCGCAATCCACACCGCTGGCCAGGCAATCGACTTATCTGCCATGGCTACCGCGCAACTAACCGACACTGACTGTCAGAAGGTCAAACAAGATTCTTCGCTACGAATCACATCGCATCCACTGCCGTCATCTGATGGCACAATCTTGTGCGATACTTCTACTGGACGACCTCGACCCATCGTTCCAGAAACCTTTCGACGTCTAGTTTTCGACACACTTCATAACATCGCTCATCCAGGCATCCGAGCCACGATCAAGCTCATATCCGAGAGATAAGTTTGGCTCGGAATGCAACGCGATCTTAAGCGCTGGGCACGCGGTTGTCTAACGTGTCAGCAGGCCAAGATACAGCGGCACGTGTCCGCTCCGCTTGGTCGTTTTCCGCAAGTCTCAGCTCGCCTCGCTCATGTCCATCTCGACATAGTTGGACCCTTGGCACCATCCAGAGGAATGGTCTACATTCTGACCATGATCGACCGATACACCCGTTGGCCCGAGGCCGTACCTATACCCGACGTATCCGCGGACACCGTAACGCGCGCTTTCGTTGAGCGCTGGGTCGCTTCACATGGCTGTCCAGCTACCGTGACTACCGACCGCGGTCCGCAGTTCGAATCCTCGACCTTCAACGATCTTCTCAAAGTCCTCGGATGTCAACGCATCCGGACTACCTCCATCACCCGCAATCCAACGGCATGGTGGAACGTTTCCACCGACAGCTGAAGGCCTCACTTAGTGCCGCTAATGCACTAAGCTGGACCGAAGCACTGCCTATGATACTACTTGGTATCCGATCAGCTCTTAAAGCTGATTTGCACACGTCCAGCGCCGAACTGGTATATGGACAACCTCTTCGACTACCTGGGGACTTCTTTTCTGGAAACCCCAGAACACCCCGCTACGACGCGAATTACGCTCGGCAGTTAGCCACGAGCATGCGCCATATCAAACTAACCGACGTGCGAGAGCGACGACGTAAATCGTTCGTTCCACAAGATCTACTGCATTGCGCTTACGTTTTCCTTCGAGTCGATGGTCTACGCAGACCACTCGAACGACCCTACGAAGGTCCATTTAAGGTGCTTAAACGTAAGGACCGCGTATTCGTTATCCATTGCCACGGTAAACGTGAAACTGTCTCTATCGACCGTCTCAAGGTTTCCCATGTAGAACCTGAGATCGACGATGACTCCCGTCCACCTTCGGACGAGTCAACGCAGCCCAAGATCGACGACACGCCTACCTCAGATGCTACGAAGCATTCTTGGACTAACCCTTCCGACTCAGTTCCTTCCGATTCTATCGAGCCGAAAGCTTCCTTATCCGACAAAACTGCTGGATCGACAACGCCTCCGACCGGACGTCCGAAATCGACTAGGTCAGGTAGGCGGGTTCATTGGCCAGCGCGATTAAACATGTCTCCTTTTCCTTTTTCCTTTCCCGCTTCCTTTTTGCTTGTGGCCTAACCCGCCCAACAAACGGCAGTTTTTAAAACCCAAAACTGTTTGCAAAACGTTTTGAAAACTCCAAAAACCGCAAAAACTTTTTGGAAACCTAAAAAAGAAAATCGTTTTGAAAACACAAAATGGTTTTCGCTTTATTCGCTTATCGCACTCGGTAAGTGCTGTCGCCTTTTGTTAGCTCGGTCGCTCGCACCTCTTTGACACTCCGCGTTTCCGCTTCTTTTGCATATCCCCGACACGCGGACGTTCGACGACAATCGAACGTTACGTTTTCGGGCACTATGTGCTCAAACATCATGTGCTGTGACACTACCCACTCGAACGCTACGAACATTTCCCTAATTTTGTGTTTTTGGCACCTGTAGGGAGGACACGGGTGGGAGCCCCCTAGCGTCCGATCGCACTGGTTCTCCCCAGCAGCTGCATCAGGTTTCACCGCCTGGTCTCGCAGAAGGCTGGCCGGCGACGGACAGTCCTCACGTAGATCGAAGGGTCACCTACGGTTCCCTTCTAAGAGGGGCTGTGTAGTGACCTGGAGATTCCCCTGTTTGGCTGCCGCATGCTGCGTAAAATATTACAAAATCACAAAATTATATTTTCTCGATGTACATAGCAAATTAGCCGCTCGCCTGTTTGAACGTTGCTCGCGTTTGTTTGAGTCAACTTAGCATCCGCCTTCGAACGGCGCGACGCTCATTGGCTCCGCGGCCATCTTTGCTCTTCGCGCACGCGACCACACCTTTCCCCTAGCAAGCTATCTTCCGGTGCCTTATTTTTAGCACTAGATAGCGTTTCGACCCACTTAATAAATTTTTCCTAGCGTTACGTTTGGTGTTCTCCACTCATCGGTGGTTGGCCTTATATTCGCGTATTGGTTCTAAAGCGCACCGATCCTGCTTCTCGCTTTATGCCCAGCCCACTTCCTTAATGTTGTAGCGGTGTTTACCTGCTGCTGGGATCAACACGTTGTTGCACCTTTATTGTAGCGCCTTCAGTGTTTGGTTTCTTTATCTGTACAACCATTGTCAGCAGCTTGTCCTATTTATGCGCTAGTTCCTTTCAGCGCTTGACCGGTACTGATCATACATACTGCTGTGATCAACAGAGAGACTAATCTGTCATTGCACAACGTCACCTGGCATACTGTGTGACTAGCGCATGTAGAATTAAACTATGTGAGAAAATGTGATACAGTATTTCTACTCGGACCTTTTTCTGGTATAAAAGACAACCACGTACTAATTTTCTTTTTTGCGTTATACTCGCGTTCATTCGATTGGTCATTATAACCCATCGTGTCGCTTGTCTCTCGATCGTCTAACTGGAGACAATAACCCGGGGAAGAGGACGAAGCTTACCATAGGTCAAGTAACGGAAGAAATGATATCGTGCCTTAATATGTCTTATTTCACGTTCCAGTGTAGATTATGTCCTCAGGAACAGGGACTCGCAATGGAATCACCCATGTCCCATGTATTGGCTACTTGTACATGCAAGATTATGAGAAAAGGGTGTTGACTGACTCTTGTTGCTCAACAAAACTTGGTAGTTCTATGTGGAGGACACGTTTTTATTAGAAAACGGGACAAGACGAGTTTCTAGACAGCTTGAGCACCGTTGCGGAGATTATAAATTTCACCGTGGAATTGGAAGCTTACAGTAACACATTGCCATCACTTGACTGCTTAGTTAACAAGCAAGAGGCAGTATAAAATCCATGATATATTGTAAGCCGTTGGACACAGTTGGTTTACGCCATTATGGTTCAGGTCACCAAAAGCACGTGTATACTGGAATCGTCTTATCTCTGTTTCACAGAGCCCATACCCTGTGCACAGAGGAAGAAGCTAAGAAGGTCGCCTGGAAGTGGATAGCCCAGGCGGTTAGTGAAAAGCCAGTTGCAGTGAATTTTGTATCCTTACCCAAGGCGTACTACGAAGTGGATTGGGACGGTAGATATTCTTCACAAAGATAGAACTTCGGTGGCCTTCCGGAGGGACCTAAATTAAGAAAACATAAGGGTTCTATTCCAGCAAAGACAAGGGCTTCGCTAGACACTAGTGCGCTTGAAAGACCCACTTCTCGCAAGTCGGGCAAAAAGTGGTGTGTACAGTCAGTTGCAAAATCTGCGTACAGGTGGATAACGGCCAAACAGCTTGAGAGCTATGCATTTGGATAGCAGAACACAAGAGAAGCATTACCCAGCCACTGAGGAACATGCTTTGATATAAGGGATTAAACAGTTGCAACGCACCCGATAGATACACGTTATGAGCTCGACTTGCATAACGTCGAAATGGTTAAAAATAGGTTGCGACCAACGCCACAATGGCTGACTGTTGACGCGGTCGAGACTTGCAGTGACCAGCTACGTGAACAGTATGGAGGGGGCAGAGCTTTCGGATGTGTGGCGCGCTCTCTTACCCGGACCTGTTTGATGAGCGCCGGCTGACAGAACCACGGCATGACCCGAAAAGTATCCCCACACCGAAAAGGAGGGTTTCGGTGTGGCTCACTTCCAGCCCAACATCACGCCCGACAGTAGCATCATGATTTATACTCATCGGGTAGAGGTAGCCAAGCTGGGAGTGGAACCCAGCGCACAGTGCTGGGTGACTGTCGCCATGATCACTATAACATTGAGGCTTACGATCAGTGCTTGACACAGTGGTTAGTAGTTGATCTTTTGGTTTTGTAGCGACTTGGAATGACCTGGTGATTCCTCGTGTACCTGTGTAAATTATTCTAAAAGTACTAAAATTATAGGTTCCTTAGGCCTTAGAGAATAAGGCGGTTTTCTTGTCAGAACTCTGTGCCTATTAATTTGAAACAAATGTACGATCTCCGCTTTGGAAGCACGTGACACGGACGGTGAACGATACACGTCCATGCACCCGATGCCCCGCTACATATTCCCTAGATAGCTCTTCCCTGATGTCCTACTTTTGGCATTAGTTAGCTCTTCTCCCGTTTAATAAACCGTTTTTCCAGCTTAATTTTCTTTGATATCCACCGCTTTTGGCTTGGCGTTTATCCTCGCACCGGATATAATAAGCGCGCTGTCGAGGTGCCATAATTGGTGACCTCAAAAACAAGTGTTCTGAGGAGTGTGTTACCAATTTTTCTTTCCATATCCGCCCTCGTATAAATTCTCTCCTTCGAATTTTTATTTTTATCGCTTGCCGGCTTCAACGTTGTTGGTTCGAAGATGCTTCGCTGTGAAAGTTACCCACCCAGCTTCGGACGGCCAGCTTAAAGGATTCAGTAGCCCTAGCTCGCCGTTCCGAGAGACTAATCCTAAGTCGTTGTTTACTCAGTTCCAACGTCAATGACTACAAGCAGCACTTTTTATCTGCATGTACCGACGCAAGCCTGTTTATTTCCTACGACTTGGCAGACACATCATTAGCCATTCCACCGACGCGGCTATCCGTCAAAACGTCTAAGCTGACCCCACCTCAGACTTAATATCACAGATCCACTACATCTGGAAGGCAAGTTAATTGGCCAGCAAGATTAAGAGATTAGTTTTCTTTCCACGTCCCTTTTATTCACTTTCCTGTTTCGTTTGGCCAACGCCATGCGAAAACTCAACAATCGGCAAATGCTTTTGAAATCTTTTAAACAATCGACAAACATATATGAAAACTCAAAAAAACGCAGTACGTTTTGTAAACCCAAAAACGAAAGAAGTCCTTATGAAAACACATAAAAGGTTTCATTTTATTTGCTGCCTACTCATCCGGTAAGTTCCATCG
Organism: Dicrocoelium dendriticum; assembly: GCA_944474145.2. Lineage (NCBI taxonomy): Eukaryota > Metazoa > Platyhelminthes > Trematoda > Plagiorchiida > Dicrocoeliidae > Dicrocoelium > Dicrocoelium dendriticum. The sequence continues at coordinate 54,163,735 of OX104069.1, read as the reverse complement.
TGACTTTTTCCCTCGCTAGCACTGTTACTCCTCTTGTTTCCGTTTACTTTTCATAAATGAACCTGAGGAAATGACGAGCTTGAAAGGAAACGTTGACATTCACTATATTACGAACATTTGACTTTCACTAACTTCTTCCCTCATTTTGTGTTTTTATGGACCGTTAGGTAGAACCTAGGTGGGAGCCCGCTAGGGTCCGATCCCATGTTTCTCCTCCCAGCAGTTGCATCTGGTTTCATCACCTTCTCTCTTGGAAGGCTAGCCAGCGACGGAGAGTCCTCACGTAGCTCGAAGGGTCACTTACGGTTTTCATTCTAGGAGAGGGTGAGTGAAGTGACCTGTAGACCCGTATAACTGCAAATTATGCTAAAATATTATAAAATTATGGCTTGCTCATGTGTTAAGGAATTAGCCAACTCGCCTTTCGGAATTCCGTTTTCGTTTGTTTAAAACACAAATACGATTCCTGCCTTTGAAGAGCGCGTCTCGGTCCATGAACGACACTCGTCCACGACGCCGAACTCCCGCTACATATACTCTTCGCTGGTGTTCTTACCACAAACCTTTACCCTAGCTTAAAGTTTAGTGTTCTACCCGTTGCCTTTGACCGGTCGTCCGGTCCCATAACAGATATATGGCGCACACTACCGGCGCTATTATGCTCCATGTTTTAGATTGCGACACGCAAGCTAAATCGTCGCCTCACTTGAAGTTAAAGTCAACCGTTGCCAATACGGTCACTGGGACCGTAACCAACGTGGAGGGTATTGGTGTGGCTATCTCATCCCTACACTCCGCGACCGACGGGATCGCCTTGTTTTGGACTCAACAGGTAGAGATAGCCGAGCTGAAAGTGGGACTCGGATGTTCCAAACCCGGAAATAAACTTCTAACCCTTGTGACAAACGCTGCTCACGAGCTCAAAGGTCTAGTAATCATAGCGATGGCCGCCAAGCACTATGTGCCGAGTTCCGCTCCCAGCTCAGCTGTCTTACTGATGAGCATATACCATGATGAAACCATCGGTCGTGGTGTGCAGTGATGGTAGAGTGCCACACAGAAATCCTCCAGTTCGGTGATGGACTCAGTGACCGTATTGCAGGATGCCTACTTTACTTTCAACCAAGGTTACACAAAGCAAGACACATGGCGGTTGCCCCAATACACGGAAATCATCCCCAACACCGGTGACATTTCCACGCACTGAAGCGTTGGCCTGTAAAGCGATTGACATTCCGCCTAAATCCCGTTCGTCGCGGTTATCTTCCTAGTTAAGTAAATGTGCTGTACCAAACCCCGGGCAGATTTACTTGGTCAGATAAATCTTGTGTTTCAAAAGCGCAAGTTTACCCACACACTGTACTAACAGGTTTTTGCAAACCTTATAAATCATGTGTCCTTGATCGGTTCCGAACACTTTCCACAATGTCAGTGGCTGGGTGCTTTACTATAACACACGCTCCGTGCGCGTGGCTGCCTGTATCTTTAATGCACACTGAATAAACAGTGTTCAAGGTCATTATATCCGTAGCAATACATCGAAATACCTGTAGCTCGGGTGAACTGTTCAGATTTTGTTCTGTTCGCCGAGCTGAACAGTTTCGTTGCAAATGTTTCATTACCAATCGTGGTGACTTCTTCAGTGCCTATTAAACAAACTGAGTTGTTTTGTCAACTCGTACCGACAAGCGAGTGACGTTTGAACTTCTCCACTTTGATTCACGTCACATTACCATTGCTAGTTCGCAGTTCGGGTGCGGTCTCTACAATGCTACAAGAACACAAATGGGCCTGTCGGAACCATTACCCACCATTAGTGGTCTCGACACATGATGATGAAGAATGGCACATGTTTGGTTGGGTGAAAACGGGGATACTAGCGAAAGGAGAGGCCAAAAGAGAAAATCCTCGAAGCGTGGGTCTCTACAGACAGTTCAATAAACCAGTGCATCGACTTAGTCCCGGTACACCAGCAGTTGCGAGAAATTTTTGTTCGTCGCAGTCAGCCGACAATTCAGACAAGTCAACTACCTTTCCGGAAAAGCACCAGACGGCCGTTTCGCCCTATTGGGGCTCGTCAGTGGTGCGCATCCTTCGGTCCTCTACGGAGGATCAAACCCATGACTGCTAGTGAGTTGTGCCAACTAGCCAGCAGCTTATGCAACTGAGCCATGGAGGACGACAGCCGACCATCACGAATTGTTAGCTGACTGCAATATAGCCGGACCCATCCTCCACTGCCATGCAGGCATCTGCCATGCAGATGACAGCAGTTGGCCTTCCGACGTCAGGACTTCCCGACTACGGCAGCCATGAGTCGACATAGCATTTATGGAATCCGTAAGGGCGAGAACAGAGTTTAGGTGGGTCGTTTGGAATATGAGTCGAAACGAGGCGGCACCCGAACTGCAAACTAGCGATGGTCATGGGACGTGAATGAAAGTGAACAAGCGCAAATATCAGCAGCTCGCCGGTAGGGGTCGATAACCCATTCAGTTTGCTTATTACGCACAGAAGAAGTCACCACGATTGGTGATGAAACGTTCGCAACGAAATTGTTCAGCTCGGTGAACATAATAAAATCCGAACCTCCGCAACAATTTGGAATGCGTCTCTAAGCCTTAAAAAGCAAGTTTAAACGCCTAGGTTGTTTACCCAAAATTCGCTTTAAGCAGCTAACGGGTATGAGACAACCTAGCTGGTAGCTTGCTCACTGAGTGGTCGATACCTTTAGCTTCTGGTTCGTGGTATATGTCTAGCACGGAGCTTGTTTAACATAAGCTTTGTGCGATGGAGCCAATGACATGGGAATTCGCGCGCATGTGGTTCTGTAAGAATGGCGCACAAATTTGCGTTGTGAAGGTAGACGGTGGTCCGCATACGTTAGATCCGAAGTTGGAGTACACTAAATTTCTCTGGTAAGGCTGGATCGAATTAGTGTAGGTACATGCATATGTAATAAGTTGTGAGATTAAGTCCGATCTAATTAAGTGGTCAGCATTGATCTTGTAATTAAACTTGGGCCCAAAAGGAAGACCTGCACTTCAGTTCAGTCCACGTAGTGGTCCGCACCTACTTTGTTTATATGCTTGACTTGTGTTTGGAATTTGTTTCACTGGGATGCTCAAGAGCACGCACAACGGTAATTATGCATCAGGTACCCGCGCCAGAGGTGTCTACTAAATTAGTAAACATAAACGACCTATAGTTAGTGCCATGTGGTGTTAAGGATACATTGTGATATATACCAATCCCTATCGACTTATCATGATAGCTATTAGTGACCGGAAACATGTATAAATGGTTTGTGGATTCCCACCTGCTTCAACAGATTACTTTGATTATCCCGATTCTGTTTTGTTAATGGCTCAATAAAATTAGTACGTACTTTTTACTCATGCCTTTATAGAGATGTTGCATTTAGGTTACTAGGTTTGTGACATGTAATTACTTCACACGTAGGACGGCAGATTGTTGTTAAACTGCGAAACAAACGTCAGAACACTTACTTCAGCTTTGACCTTCATGTTATCTGTACGCTGCAGCTTTGCGGTTATCTTTTGAAATAATGGTAATAGAGAGCTGCTCAGCCCGGGCTAGTCGAAAGCAGAGTACACGTAGTTTTGACTCAGCTGGAGTAAAGGCAAAAGTAATAAAACACCGTCAGAGCGCGTAGAAATCGTGTTAGGCTAAGTAGTAATTGCACTAATTCTGTCGGTACAGTTGAACAAAAACAATCAGGTATTATTTACGTGTATATACCAACTTGTCATAGTTGAACTGCAGTTTCGAGCTGCTATACTTACAGTGTTCTTTGCTCCGCAATCGCTCAGAGTTTCGTACCTGTTTCGGCGGATTTTACTTCTTCGCCCGCAGCTCGCATGTCTGATAGAGAAGTCGCGTCAATATATACTCCTAATTTCACTAAATGTAACTTGGCGTACCAACTAATCAGGCCGTGGAATGTGTTAAGCACTAAAGGGTTAACGTTTATACAGTTAAGCAGCGAGCTCAACACCCCAGCGTTTCACCATTACAGTGGTGAATATATTCGTAGATACATCATTCTTTCTGCATATAATGGCTACATATTCTCATCAAGTTATGCACATAGACATAAATCTCCTATTTGACATAACACATATTCTTCCAAACTCTTCAGCCAAACCTATTGGCAGCAAGAAGCAATGTTTTGCTGCCCAAGAGGATCAGTGAGCTCAGATTAATTTCTTGGCCAGCAACACCAACTGACCTAGTGCCCAGCTAAGTGGCGCCTATATTTCTTAAACACACTTAATCAAATCTTCCGTTGGTCGCATCTTGCATTTTCACCCTGTTGCTCTGAGGGCCGGTCAGCTAACTTTGGTGAAAGCAACCAAACACACTGTTGGAATAAACAACCCAAATATTGTTCTCAGCGATGTCGTAGGTTTCATACATCAGCCGTAATCACTGCTAATCTCCATTAATTGGTAACCCCCGAAGTTAGCTCTCTGTGTGTTTGAAGACAAAAGCCTGACTTATGTTCTACCTTCCGATGAGACGTATCCAACTTCTTTTTTATTATTTCGTTTATGCATGAGAATAGAAACAACTAACGACCCAAGGTAATTTACACTATCTAGTTACTTATTAATATTCTTGGTACAATATCCTTAGCTTTAATTTATACGAGTTGAGTCCTTCTTTGAACAAGCCTGCATTCACTAAGACGATTTACGGGTTAAGTACATAATATTCCGCCTCCCACTCGAACTGTTACTAATAATACAAGACTAAATGAAGAAACGTCCCACATAGTAACAGTTAATAGACATGCTCATTCGTGAGCTTACCCTCACAGAGTGCAAGCTGGTGCAAAGTTTATTCAACAAAAACAACTAGGCAATCACACCAGTTCATAACTTTGAGGAGCCAGGCAGACTCTAGTGCGTGAGAATCCATCAGCACACTTTATTTTCATGCCACTGTTCCTGCAACAACCTCCTACACAGGTACAACAAATTCTACTTGATGCTCACCCCATGGCCCCTAAGATAGAAAAATACAATTATCCACGATCTCAAATTAAGGCTCTCGCGGGTCTGACGACCGACAGGCGCAACCCGCAACATCCTTTCCTTATCAACTCATTGCCCTTTTCATCTAAAAGCGCAGCAGCAGTCGTCGAACTAGATGCAAACGTACTTGAAATACTAGCCGTTTGTCCAAAGTTTGTTGGTACTGCAGAAGCATTAGCAAAATGGGTTCAAAAATGTGCAATACCTTAACGCTTTTCTTCTATTGGGTAACATACACGATGTCTTGTAATGTCAACGGCGCAATCCGGCATTTGTGCCGAACTTTGCTTATTCTTTTGCGTGGCTTTCAGTCCCACATGTGCTACCTAGCAGACACAGACGCACAAGTATTGGTGGTTCTTCTATGGTCGGCAGATTATAAGCGCTATTCAGTATACAGCCTTAAAGCCGTCAATTGCAACCCTAGCCTTACCCATGAAGAGAGGTCCATTACGTAGGACATTGGTGTTCGTATATCCTTGCCTTGGGTGTTCCTGGTAGCTAAATTGCCGTCACCTAGTTTAGGTCTTACCCTCCTTCGAGCTCTATAAATCCTTATAGATGCAGGACGTGCTAAAATTAGTGGCGGTTTAACTAACCTATCAAAAACCGGCTCCCGGACCTCTTTTATCACTCAGTCCATAATTTGTTCTGCTTTGAGCGGTACCCATTTACTTGTGTCTACTAAACGAATTTGTTTGTATGCTAAAGCCTGCATACAAAGCCGGTGATATCTAACATGAGCACTTCTAGCAAATTTGGACAACAAGGAGCTCAGTTTACGGACAATCTCAGCGCTTAGCTCCTACTAAATGTTACGTAGTAAAGGTCGAATTTGCTCTTATGCTGCAATTATGCATACCACGACCAAATAGCAAAACTTTGACTACGCCTCTGCAAGTTGTTCCAAAAAATAAATCTGGAGCTATACAACTGTGCCTTGATCATCGGTGACTGAATTACATCCAAGTCCATGTTGGGTATCCCATTTCGCACCTCCAGGATTTCTCATCGTGTTTAGGGTAAAACGTGTTCAGCAAGCTCGGCTTCGTGCGGGCATACCATACAATTTCAGTACACCAGCACCAAGTTCCCAAGACTGCCGTTACCACACTGTCTGGCTCATTTGATTTGTAATGAACGTATTTTAGCCTCGTAATGCTGCTCAAACCGTTTAGCGCTATATGGATTAGGTCACCCGCGGATTCCGTTGGTGTTCGTCTCCTTGACGAACTCTGAGTTGCAAGTCGCGACGAACCCTTGCGCCATCCGCGACAACTGTTCGAACGATCCGTCCATTATGGGGTAGTTCTTCACTCTGCCCGTGCTGTTTTGGCTTTGATAGGATAGATATTCTTGGTCATCAGGTTTCCGCTGCTGCCATGACCCTCAACCTGAGAGAGTACTAGCAAGCAAGGGGCATTCCTTAAGCATGTTACTCAAAAGTTGCTGTCGCCTGTAGTCACGGTTAACTTCTACCGGTGTTTTATTCTACACTATTTAGTACTAGACCATGCTTAATCGATTTACTCAACCAGGACGCTTAATCACTTAGCTTGACTGCAGCGGCTAAAAAGGCCTTTATTGTACTTAAACAGCGCTTAGCAAATGTCACATACCTTACACACTTAAACCACAAAACGCCATTACAACTAATGCTGGATACCTCTGATACAGCAGTAAGTGGTGAATTGTATTCAATTGCGCTCGTACCGCGAAGCTAGAGCCAGTAGAACGGCGTTGCCGCAAGTTCAGCCGAGTAGTTATGGCGAGCTACTTTAATGTACGTTATTACCGACATTTTTGAAAGGACGAACATCCACGGTTTTCATCGCTCATAAGCCGTTAACTTTTGCATTACATTTCCTTTTAACTCGTCTTTCCGCTAGAGGTATTCGTTGGAGTTTGTTTCGCAATTTAACTGCCGTGGGACATATGCCTGGCGTGAGTAACGCCGTGTCAGATACATCACGTCTCACGGAATTAAGGCTATTTTTAAGGATCCGCCCATAAAGCTGCGGAAATTAGCCACGGTGCAACAACAGGATAAACAGCTCCTTCAACAACTATGCCACACCAACTTACCCGTAAAACCTATTTACTTCCCAGATCGCTTAGATGTCCGGTTATATGACGATTTTACTACAAACTCACAACCTGTAATACCACCATCCTATCGACCAATCAGTTTTGGTTCGCTACATTGTCTGTGGCATCCAGGCAGCCGTACAACTCGCTGCGAGCCAAACAGGCGGCGATGCGTCAATGACAACGAGTCAACAGAAAAATTAAAATTTGATCATATACACAGGCTATGCAGCTTTCTGCTGGCATTCGATCAATCAAGGCTGGTCAGTTCAAAAGCGAAGGAAAGGAAACTTGGCTCCCGAACAAGCAAAATAAACGGAGTAAGCGAAAAGCTATAAGCACAGGTTTCGGGGTCAATACAAGCTAATCACAAACGTGAGGCAAACAGAAAACACATATGCGGGATACCATAAAAGTGGGCGGGATTAATAGGGGTGCGTGAGGTAAATGCACAATACGACGAGCAGAAGTTTACTTACCACTGCCATAACAGAGCAAGTACTAGCAGTGGCCAAGTGTTGTCTCGTCTGTTGGCGTTTGAAGGTGCAAAGCCATACGCCGAGGCCAGTTTGTAGTATTGCCTTTCCTGATGATCGTTTTAGTTACGTACATATTGATAGCGTCGGTCCAAGGTTACCATCAAGTGGTTATAGGTATCTGCCTACTTAATGCACCCGTTTTACTTGTTAGCCAGTGGTACTGTTTATTGCAAGCCTTTCTGCTAAGGCGGTGGCTCATAACAATGTGGTTCACTGGGTAGCCGACCTCTCTGTACCATTAGTGGTTACGACAGCCCGGAGTCAAGAGACTTAAGACGACCGCGTATCATCCGTCAGTAAACGGGTTAGTGGAAGAATTTCACCGCCAACGCAAACCTTCTTTAATGGCATACCCTGATAATACCCGTTAAACCGAAGCATTGTCACTGAGTATTTAGTTTCTCAAACGAGACTTAAAGCGAATATTAGTTGTGCCGATGCTGAGTTGATGTATGGCACCATGCTTAAGTTCGAGGCTGCTTTCGTCCAACCCACAGTATGTAATAACCGAAATCATGGAATTTCGTCTAGAGTTTACGCTCGGTTTTGCTAAACGTGCTTACCACCACACGTGCACAAACTAAGGACAGTTACATACAAAAAGACTTGTCAAAAGCTCACTTGTCGCTTAGGAACGACGCAGCTTCCAGAAGTCTTCAGACACGGTACGATGGACCGGTTATGGTATATACCAGATCCACGAAGCATTAGCTCATCAAAATGTTAATGTGTTGTGCGTGCAGAGAAGTTCCCCTTGTTGTTGTCGTCGTCGTCGTCGTCGTCGTCGTCGTTGTTGTTGTTGTTGTTGTTGTTGTTAAGTATGTGTTGTGGCGCTGCCAATTCTATATTTGTCAGGTGTTACATACCAACAATCGTACTGGTAATAATAATATACCATCGAAAGAGCTGACCAAGTGAACTTCGTTTCCGTAGACCATCTAAAGCCAGCATCCATAGGACATCCACAGGAACCACACGCATAAGCTTTTGTGTTACATCTGAGCTGCATTAAACAACAGAGCTTGTCAAAACTGATCCCGATCCTCCACTACCTAATCATTTGATAAAGAAAGACATAAAACCGGTAGATAGCCGTGAAGGTGCGCATATTTCTCGACCGCTTCAGGTATTAAACATTTTGCGTGACCAGTTAGGTGTGCTGATAACATGTTTACCCTACTTCCTGCCCGACCTTTCTGCTTGTCAGCTTTTAGGGACTTCAGGATATACAAGGACAGCAATACGTTGGTAAGAAAAGGAAGAAAAATTACGGACTACAATGATGGTATCGTACTATATTTGCAAAATTATGCTTTGTTCAAGAAATCGGCGATTTGTAATTTCGGACATCCCTTCCGCATGCTCCCCTTGCCTTAACCTCGTGCATTGTTTCAACATTGTAGCAGGTAGAGGGCAAATTCTATCGAGAATTTCTAAAGCGTCCTTTACTCCTGTTTGCACAAACAAGGGTGGCTAGCGTAATGCTGGGTAGATATGTAGGAATAGCATGCTCCATAAACATTAGTTACATATTTACAGCAAGTCATACATAACTTCATGCACCTCCTATTTGACAAGGAACACATACTTCTGCACGCTTAAGAAAAATGTATTTCCAGACAAAATCTCAACGTATGGATGCCCAAACAGATCATCTAACTCGTTAAAACCACAGTTGGCGCAGCGAGGAAGCAGTGCACTACGCACGGACATAATGTAGCGAGCACGACGGGGGAGGGGCAGACCATATATACCTACATAAAGTTACAAGTAACTACTTAGAAACCCGTACAGCTATTGACCGTGTTTCCTTCTTACGACGCACCGCGGATAAAGATTTGTAAAACGGGCTATTCCAACAGCCTTCGCAATTGGGCTTTCAAACAAGCACTCCAAGAATTTATCCTGTATCCACCGGCCGATATATCCGATTCTAGCCAGCCTGGAGTCGTTCGAAAGTTTGCGTGGCTGCATCACTCGAGCCGCATTCAGTCCGGTGGGCCTTGCTAGCTGTCCTTTTGTTTGCTTCACTGCGTTCTCGCACTGTCGGGAATAAAAGATTTCTTTGACCACCTCTGTTGTTGTGGGCACAGGCCAATTACCAGATGCCGCTCGTGATCTGTTGTCGGCTCGATCCACAAGGCTCGCAGTGCTTTGCCTCATCTTATCAATTGTGCCCGTAGGTAACTCTCCACTATCCCGTTATTGTTGTCGTTCCAGTGCACGAGTAAACATTGGCTTCCGCCGCCCTACATTAGTGGTCGGCTTAGTGATGCGCTTACTTTTGTATAACATTTGTTTGAGAACTGAATACCCTATTTTTATGGAATCAAACGGACTAAGCTGTTGGAATGGCTAAGTCTAGTTTTGTTTCTATGAACGTCGATAATATAAAGCACCATTTCGCATCACCCTTCTCCGTAGAATTTATGGCTTCTTCATAGGTTACAGTTCTTGTATGTATTCCAGAAAGTAAATCCTGGAGGCGTGGCATTGCTAAGGGCCTGGTGTGTGCTTTATTCGTGGTTTACATGCACCAGCGTTCAGTTGTGCCAAAACGCCTGAATACATACAGCATATGATGACGATCTTGTTTTAGCGAACAACCGATGCCAGTAGCGGACGCATCAGCGAAAATAGCTGTTGGCACGTTTGATAAATTGGTTGCACAACCACTGCACTGGACGAAGGTAGGAGCAATTAAATGAATAGAAACAAATGTTTATTAGCAAAAGAAACGTGACACGCCACACTATTGCACGGTGAGCAATTAGACATAAATCAATAATGATGTTGGCACATTCAAGCAATGATTTACAACACCATCCTGGTATGCTGTGGCACAAATATCAAGCGGCCTGTACAAAGTAAAAGCATTTGCCGTTTTGCAGATATAGAAACGGATCGAAACTCCGGCTATGTTGCACAATCTGCAGATGAGTTAAGCATAAGGTTACACGTAAAATTGTACATACCAAGGTTTTTCGATGGTTTGCATTAAAAGCATCGTGAAGTATATCCATCATTTTACCGTTTTTTATAAAATAATTTATACAACATCTGAGAAGCAAATGACATGGCTTCTAAGGAATACAGATAACAGCATTTCAGGATTGTTGCGAGTTTGTAGGAAGAATACCTGACGGAGTAAAAGACTGTCCTACATGGATGCATTGAAGTGCTGGAATGAGCTACAGTTGCCTTGAAGAAGTAAAGTAACCGTTTGTCGTAAACTGCTCGTTTAGTACTCAAATTCGTAATGTATACTGATCAAAAGTTTTGACGGCATATTTCAGCGCAGTTGCGGCACGGTGCCTGGAGTTAGGTCCAGCTGCGTAAAATGCGATTTCGTTGACTGCTGGTGCGGAATTCACTGCGCTGAGGAAGTTTTGTGTATGTCACTTCATTGCTAATTACAGTCGTCGCGAGCGTCCTAATTTCGCTACTTAGGGAACAATCATGAGCACGCTACGTATGGAATGCAGATAATGCTAGCGAGGGCGCTTCATCAAGAACCGGTTGGTGGTTCGGGTATCATAGTGCTTGAGCAAAGGAATGGGTTTCCTGATCTGGATGCGACGAGTCATTTTCAGTGAACTTTCCATTTAAACACCTTACATTTGCTTAGTGCTCGGAGTTTGATCTGAGGATGGCCATCGTCTGGGAGAAGTTGCATACTGTCGAATCTTGTAGATGAAGCATGTCCATTGGTTTTGAGTTGAAAAGGAACGAAACGGTAGGGTGTCGCATATTGTTGTAATGAACTCTTCATGACAGATAGATTCTGATCTCGATGCATAACATGACGACAATTGCGTGGAAAATTATCCACCTGCGTGGTGAACAACGCAGTGCGTCATGTTTTCTGTTAGATAAACCAAATGCTTACGTTGAGGCGCTGAATACAAGTATGGTTAAATGCAATAGTTCAGACCATCTTGAATATCGCTCTGAGCGGCATAGTGTATGCAGTTGTCCTTACGGGCTTGGTGGGTATAGTTAACGTGCTACGTTAATGTCAGGTAATTGAATATTCCCAGTTAGAGCTTTTACTAGAGTATTTAGGGTTGAAGTCATTTGTACAGAACACGAGGGTACCTGATTTAGGAAGACAGTATTCCGAATAAAATGTACCAATATGCCAAGCACTTGCTATCAAGAAGCGAAAAGCAACCGGATTTTAAACTTCATTTTTGAAGTAGATGTTGTGTGGATGGATTGCATAACGCAAGCTCAATATTGTCCGCACTTCCGTTTGAAGTGGACCTTGATCTTTCGAGCACGAGGACCGTAGCTGAAGCAGATAGAAATTAGGTGTTGCCCGTCCGGAAACACTGCAATCCTGTGACATGTTCCGAGGCCACAACTAACATCCAAGTGGTCCCGGGTTCTCGGTCTGCTATCTTTATCTGATAAGAGCAAAAAAGCTTGAAAAGCGTCATTGGAGTGCAGTGTTTTCCGGGCGGGCAACACCCAGTCGAAAAACAGCTACTTTAACAATTTATTAACTGAGAATAGTTCAAGTAAGTTTAATCACCCTACTATACTAACCCCAGGTCATGGCAACAGCACGAAAAGCAGACAAAAGCAGGCATCCTCACCCAGTAAAGAAAGCAAAATGGACCATCGTACTCATGCCATGCTGGCAGGCAGCATTCGTTTTTTGTGTACTTGATGAATATAGCACTATATATATCTGCCTGCATAAGTTGGAAACTGTTGGAGAAATAAATAGGTAGCAGCGACTAACTTATTAATGGTAGTCATGACAGCAGCAACAGACTGTTCTTTAGCTGACCGCTGCCACTTGGTATGTTTTCGTAGTAAAGCGTACAGGGGTGCGAAAGTGTTACCCAAACCAAATGGGAAGCAATGTGTTACCATACCAAGAAACGATTGCAGCTCACTGACCTTACATAGTCTCGAAGAGTCAAGGAATGGCCGGATTGTTTCCCGTAGCCGATTCAAACCGTGTTTATTCCAACGAAATCCAAGGTATTGGATAAGGTCTACGAAACATGTATATCTGGTTTCTTTTAGTTTGAGTCCACTGTTTTGGAGACTTTTCAAGTCCGTCGCAACCAATGTCCTGTGTGCGTGATCAGTGCTGCCAGAAACTAGCATGTCGTCCAGGTAAGCGTATACACCGTGTATTACTATCCCTAAACTGTCAATAATCCACTGAAATAATGCCAGTGCAGAATGCAGTCTAAATGGAAATCCGTTGTGGTGGAAAAAAGTCATCGTGGTTATTATCATCCTGGCGGATTCATGCAGCACTACTTGGGAGTAAGCTTGGATTAATTCAAGTATGAAAAACTTCCAGACACAATACAGAGTTGCGTGTAGATCCTTTAACCGCAGAATAGGGTGGTGTTTCGTCGACATCCGCGCTTACCCTGCTAGCAAATACGGAGGTATACGAAGATTTTTCTTCGTTATACGTGTGCGGACGCAGTACGAAGGTATACGAAGGTTTTACGAAGGTAAACTGAGATTTACCTTCGTAAAAGCTTAGTGTTTGCCGCTGAGTGACACGAGGAATACGAAGGTGGTTGTCCGCCAATCGGTTGTATAGTTTTTGGTGCGCACGTGTATGCGTCTGGCATACGCAACCAATCACAGGACAGACGGACCGCACTTACGGAGGTAAACGAAGATTTTTCTCCGTCAATACGAAGCGCAGCCTTCGTAATGACGGAGGGAATACGAAGCGTTTCCTTAGTCAATACGAAGGTTTCTCTTAGTAAATACGAAGGCGTTTCCTCGTATTGACGGAGCAATACGAAGGTTTATCTCAGTAAATACGAAGGCTGCTCTTCGTAAATACGAAGCAATACGGAGGTTTTCCTTAGTATATACGAACGTTTTTCTCAGTAAATACGAAGGCTGCGCTCCGTAATTACAAAGCAATACGGTGAATTCTCTTAGTACGTACGAACGTCGGTCACCTTACTGACGAAGCTATACTAAGGTTTCTCTCAATATATACGAAGGTTGCTCTTCGTACTTAGAAAGCCATACTTAGATTTTCGACGCCATCCTACGATTCTTCTAAGTAACTTGGAAGGATGCTCTTGGTAAAAACGAAGCGAAAGTAAGAGATCTCTTAGTTAATGGGCTAGCTTACCAAAGGGTAACGTTCACATGAGGGACGCGATTCAAGGCTTTCGGGAAGCCTACAAGAAGAGGTTTCTCCTTATGGCGTACGCCAAATGCTCCTAAGTAATCGCTATGAAGCTATTAGTATATCACGGTTTCCTTTCATAAGCTACCGGAAACGGTCGTACTTTTGCCGTGCACTGCCCAGTGAACGTTTTCAAAAATGTGGACGCACAATACATGAAAACAATACGTAAGCACACTGCTGCGAAGATTACATTGTCCACTTACCCATAGGGTATTTGCAGCCTGATTTCCCTTCTCCCCGTCCGACTAGGTAACGAAATGACCAAGGAGTAAATACCGCATTTGTGAGGCAGTCAATCCCACACCATTGCAAAAGCTGGCTGACATCTTAATGGAAATGTGAACGAGCGTAGGTTATCAGCTACTGCGAAATAGGAAACCGCGCAACGTAGTTGTCCCTGTCTTTTGATAAATGAAAGACCATGGCCTGCAGTGCCTTCCTTCCAGTCACGCAGTAGTCGGAAGCGGTAGTCACAATACGCGCCGAGACGGTGACATCGTATAACATATGCGGAAATACCAGAGAGCGATTGAAGCACACCAGGAAATGGTTACAAATGTATATTAAAGTGCATGTAAACATTTACAAGTTTGTCCGTGTTTCACGAATGCTCTGATTGTCTAAATCTATCAAATCCAAAGGCTGTAAATGAAACCGTTATGTACGGCATTAAAGGTACACAATACCTGCGATTCCTGACTGCTTGATGTGGCAGATTACGCCGGTGCAGGTTGCTCCGGGTAATCTGTAGCCATTTGCAAACGCCGTTCGCAACGGCGTTGCCCGTGACCCCAAATCGGTTAACGATAACTCCTGTGAAGGAAGATAAAGTGGGAAAGGTTATCTGCGTTACCTTGAAGCGCACTGAATGTGTGCGTTTTCTTGAACGGTATCGCATTGTTTGCACCCGCGAAGTTCAGCTGCCTCAAGACGTCTCTGTCCAACATGTATCGAATAGCCTCCGATACCGTGCCGGCGGGTGTACAGTTCATGCGGGTAGTCTAAGTCATGAATGGAAAATCCTGCAAGGTACTTACCAGTTCTCGACGGAGGTCTGTGTCCACCAATTTACCCTCCAAGTCCATGAATTCCTCAATGGATGAGGTAGGTAGAGATAACTCATTCGGTTGCATTGGTTTGGCAGTCCATATGGCCTGGCTCATGGCCGCGTGGCTCTCCTTCAATACGTGAAGGGTCTCCTCCACGCGTCTAAGTGAATCTGCTAATTCGTCGCAAGTAAGAAGCTCAAACATACCGACCACAGCGTGCAAAGTGTGCATGACCCTTTTGTCAGATTCATGACACCTGCCTGCCAGGGCGTGTATCTAATGCGCAAAACCGGAAGACTTACAGCATTTCATACCCTCCGTTTGAACGGCTACTTCATTACATCCACCTGTTGCGGAAAACGCAATTACGGAAAAGGGAACTTACGCATGTGGGAATCCTCCTGGACGTCTTCAGCATTCTGAGGAGGTATGGTATGCCGCGCCAAGTCCTCCAACGAGAAATCAGGAAAACTCCCATAGGTTGCAGATGCAGGAGCGTTGCACCGTTTTTTCTGGTCGGTACATTATCATTCCCGTAATCACGAAGTTTCGCCGGCAGGCCCTGCAATTCATTGCGTTATCAATTGTGTAGCGCATTACATAACTCGTTTCGGTGATGTTTGCATGGGGATGGTGCAATCGGTGTCCGTCTAATGACGTTGATCCCCGACGGTACTTTCCACTCGGCGTGCGTCCTCGAAATGCACTGCAAATGATTAAATGAATGTCCTTGCCTGTACGATGAAGTACCGTCACTGGAAACATTTTGCAATCAGCTATGGGGTATCTATGCTCCCGTACCGCCTGGTGGTAAACGAACAGTGGAAGGTTGGGCAAAAGTGCATGCTGCCCGTCCTACAACAGCCATCTGCTGCTTATTGTGGTCACTTGGGACACACCGTCGTGCGTGTAAGTGACAACGCAGTAATCCCACAGCGGCATATCTGTGGAAGCCATTACATACGTGATTACCGTAAGCATGCAACTGCTGGACGCCCCCGGAAAAAGCGAGAAAACAGACAACACAAACAACTGCAGACTACAGATGGAACACTCGGAAGTAATCTATGAAAGGAGTATATTTTAATGCGTGTCATCCGTAATGGTGCCAGATACACAACATTAAATCACTTCGTGGCCTTCCTATGTTCCTCAGGTCGGGATTGTCACAGGTTCCCCTCCGATCCATCTTTCCGTGTTGGTTAGTGCAAGGGAAATTACTGACATGATCTCGCATAACTGGGACATAACAAAAAGCGGCACTTAACGGAGTCTGTGGGCACAAAGGAATAGAGGTACTTGAATACCTGTTATCAACATAGGCCGCATCCTTGAGTTTTCAAAATGTTTGAATATTTTGTCTTTTTCAAAATCATTTTGCTTTCTTTTCCGTCTCCAGATAAAGTATTACCATAAGGATAATGGAATGGTCACATATACCATGCGGATAAAACGCATGTCCAATTGCCTCCGCAAAATGTAAGCTGACACAAAACCTTGTGTGATCAGCGCCGCATGTAATAGCGTTCAAAACTCTTTAATGCGGGCATCGCTTGCCGTTGACGCACTATTAATAAACACGCATAGCCGGCAAATGCCGTTAGCACCATATGTAAGGGTATCCTGCAGCACGCATACCTTGTGATCATGGCATACATCAACAAGAACGCAAACCTACGGCACCCTGGGTTTTTGCGTTCTAAATGTATGCAGCAATGGGATGATGACTTCGTCTAAACCGACGGTGAAACATACGCATTTGCATAGGATGTCATGAATAGGAAACCGCCGCAAGTCATCAGACACACCGTTAGCAACATAAATATGCAGCCTGGAAGATGGCATACTATGGACGTATAAATGTCTGAGATGTAGGAATGATGCGCAGTTAACATATGTGGTTGCAGCAACGTCCGGTTGCAGCGATACTATCTGGTACGGTTTCTTTCCTACGATGATTACGTTGTCCGGTTTGCATGGGAAAAACACGGTCCCATTTAACCTAAAACCCATTTGCCTATTTATTTCGACGAGGGCTATAGTTTCACATAAGTTGGAGGGCTGATTATCATTGCAAAAGTTTCCCTGGAACTCCATACACCGTCGCAAAAGCTGAGGTACGATGTTCACTGGGCTTCGTATTCGCCTTTTCAGACACCTAATGTAAGATTCGAAAGGAACGCGGAGAAATCATCCAGTGTCCCATGTGCATTCGATACATGGCTTCCGTTTTTAAAGCGTCCTTTCAAGAACTACCTGGATTTCATCAGCGACCTCCATTCTGTGTTTTATGACGAAAACAGGTTGAAGCTGCTTCGACATTTACTCGGAGCTGAGGTGAAGCAGCATTTTGATGATTTGGACTTCCAAGGATTTAAAGCCGTTAAACCTTTGATCTACGAATTAATGCACCTGTAACGTTTGCATCGCTTTTATGTCATAAGGTAAATTTTGGTTAGCAATCAACATAAAAGAAAAGACAACGAAGTTTGTGAACAGTTTCATGTTTATTTTTAAGGTGGTACATGTAAGTACCGGGGAAAACGTAGGTCAGCAATATTCTCACCATGGAGGTGCATTACTAAAAGTGATATTCTTGACTGCAGTTCTTTTTTGTGCAGCACAAATAATATTACAAAATAATATTTGGCTTGTGGTCTAACTTACATTTTTCCAATAAGACACTTTTCACATCTCTCTCTTTCTGCAACAAATGGAGGCCACTTAGGGCCTAGGTTCTGTGTCCTGACGTAGTTAGGCAGAGAATACTTGTTTATCCTTTGTCTCTTTGGTTCGGTTGGTGACGTCATCGCATTAAGTGAAGGACGGCTACTGTTTCATTGGTCTGCTTCCCATAGTGACAACCTTCCTTGCCAGGTCCCTTCGAAACACCAGCACTGAGACGTCATGGTGCATGTCTTACACATTACATTTGCATTAATCAACGCCATTTGTATAATTGCAAGGAACAGTCTGTGCTGCCATATTCAGTGTTTCTATCATACACATACTGAACGCAGCAGATCTGCTTTTTCTACTCCGCCCATGGCTGAATTGTTAGATTGTACCAACTTAGGTGTCACTAGGTCGGCCATTGTTCCAATCCGTTTTTGCGCCTCACAGTGATGGATTCACTTCCACGGTAATTGGACAACAGATGTACACACCTTGCCATTTGTAAAACACAATTCATTGATATGTACAACAGTAACCGAAGTTACCTCTCCTCATCTCCTTGTCCTTTTAAAGCTTAGGAAGGTGTTGCTTGTTAGGACGGACAGTTACACAGGCAAACTGTTAATTACTTTCAGATGCACAAATAGTTCTACATATGTGGAATAATTGGTCACTACCAAAACATAGCCACCTGCTCTCAGAATTTGCGCAAGTCTGTCCACAGTACTTCACCTTAATCCAAAGTCCAGTTTAGACTTATAGTGCCCTGTGATTTGACTTGCTACACTTCAAAATCATTAACATAACCACCCATGTCGGCTCGACACCATTACTATGGTCAAAATAACTATTTCGATAAGCAATCATGTCGCAAGCAACATATGTGCAATACTAAAAATGTAGATGTTAATGACTGTTACATGAATTAATTTCCGCTATAAGAACAACTTTTTCAAATCTCTAAATTTTGCCCTCCACCCACTCGATCGCTATGCCCAGTAATGACTCTAACTGTTAATATTACGCTTGAGGACTGGCGGTACCTTCTGGTAACAACAAATATGTTGGATCAGTGCAATGCAGATTAAGGTTATACTTTTGAACTAAATGTGCAAGCCCTGGCATGTCTAGGATAAAAAGGAACAAAGATTAATAGGACTGCCAAGCTTCCACGAAACCAACTAAAGGTTAACAAACAGAGCAACTACTCACAGTTCTCTTGGACCAATTTTTGACCACACTTGAAATGAACCACGAATGTTAACTTCACACACGGTAGAGCAAAGTATCAGAGTGCTGGCACTTACCTAATTGTTGACAAAAGGCTATTGTACGTCTCCTCACTAGTACCGGCTGGAATAACACTTACATTCAAGCAATATTAGGATTTAGACAAAGTGGTACCCAATCAAGTAACTGCCAGGGCACACAAAGGGTTATAACAAAGCATTCAGAGTTCTCGATCGCACTACGCAGTTACCAAATTGAATTGTGTTTACTGCAACTTCCACTTTCGAACCCAATGCGTCAAGGAAACAGCAGGAACAACCTTGAAACGGATTTTCATCGCCTGGTTATAATGGTGCGTTACGAGTATGTGCTTATTCGTCCATTGCCCAGAAAAAGACTGAAAACTGGATACTGCTGAGCAAACTGATTACTGTAACCACTGATAACCGTATACGTGAGGCGCATGTCGCAGCAAGTGGCGTGCACATGATGTGGGAGCGAGCTTTTTAGTTAGCCAGAAACGAAAACTGAAATTTCGCTGCGTTCGAAACAGTTTCTGTTGAACCAGCTCAGCCTAGGTGGCAAAGGTGCAATCTTCCCGACAACCACCAGCGGAAAAGCCATCTTGCCATTGCTTTGGAAGTGCTTCTCATTGAGCCAACTTTCCTTACTTACCCCGCACAAAGCCTTAAGGGTAAAAACGGTGGCAAATTTAGCCGCAAACCAGCACACCTATGAACGACGAGGCTTCACCTGAAGGCCATGTTGCTGATAAAGCTCAAGAGAATCTTTATTCCATCACCGCTAATGTTAACAATACAAGACGTCTAACATTAGCTGTCATGGAAGACAACGTTTTCCCATCCGTTTAATATTCGTACTGTGTCATTCCTTATCATCAGAAGAGCAGTTCCACTTAAAATCAGACTAGATTCTGCTTCCCCAGTTACTATCGCACCTTTCCACTTTCACGAACGCCACCTACCCCAGCATACCTTACAGGCCATTTCGCATTTATTTTGGAGTTACGGTGGAAATATCTTTGCCACATTAGGATACATTATCGTGCCTTTACGGCTGCATTCGGTAGCTGCGGATGTTGCAGTATACATTTTTCCAGACAACAGACGACCCTTACTTGGAAGAAATGCCATAGTGGCTTTGCAAGTAGTAGCATCTTTCGACCACAAGCTTGTGTCTTCCGTCAATAAACGTTTTCCTAAGCTTTTTCAGCAGTCCATCGGACGTATTCCATGTGTGTGCAACGCATTCAGCTGAAGCAGGATGCAAAATCCGTTGCCAATGGTCAACGTCGGCTCATTCGGCCAGCAAAACATCAAGATGCTAGAAAACTTGATTGGCCCCATCGACTGCTCTGAGTGGGTACATGCAACGTTAATCGTCCTGAAAAACATGGTATCCTCAGGATCTGCAACGATCTGCAGAGGCTAAAAAAGCAGATCGGCTTAGAGCGATTCGTGTTGCCATCCAACGAGGAACGCACTGTACAGTTAGCTGGTGCAACCGTTTCCAGGTCAGATTTCAAAAGTGCATCCTTCCGTATGCCACTGGTCAATGATTCGAAGCCTTTCTTGCTTCCGATGGCTTATTTCAGTACAAAGTGTTTCCAATGGGTATGAGTTCGGCACCGGCTGCCTGACGAAATTTCACGACTCACGCCTTGGCAGGTAGTGAGGGTTAGGTTGCATATACGGACGATATCTGTGTTTTCGGCCGCTCACAAGAAGTTACACAAAGTTCTTCGGCGTCTACGTGATCTTGATTTACGTCTGAATGCAAAAAATGTCTCCAATGCCACCGAGATTCAACTTCTCGGACACATCGCATCGCGTGGAGGCATTAGCCCAAGTAATGAAAACATCCGGGTCATCACAGAAGCACCAACATTCAAGTACGTGACAGAAATGAAGTCATTGTTGGGAATGCGT
Source organism: Dicrocoelium dendriticum (assembly GCA_944474145.2). Taxonomy (NCBI): domain Eukaryota; kingdom Metazoa; phylum Platyhelminthes; class Trematoda; order Plagiorchiida; family Dicrocoeliidae; genus Dicrocoelium; species Dicrocoelium dendriticum. The sequence goes on along the minus strand of OX104069.1, from coordinate 54,142,954 downwards.
TCCTACAATCTGTGCTATTGGCAAAATTTTGCGACCGTGGCAGACCCATTACGACAACTAATAAATTAAGGAGCGTCTTTCATTTGGGGAAGCGATCAGCAGAACGCTTTCGATGAACTGGAAAGAAAGGTGGCATCTGACCCCTTAGTTACCATTTTTAGTGAATCATGCCGAACTTTTGTGTGGACTGATGCGTCTGATTTTGGTCTCGGTGCTGTTCTGCTACAGCTACAAAACGGAGAGGAAAAAGTTATTGCTTACGCATCCCGGAAACTCCCAGATTCTGAGTGCTATTATTCAGTTGGAGAGAAAGAAACTCTTGCTTGTGTGTAGGCTGGTGAAAATGGCATCTTTCCTGTTCGGTTGTCGTTTCCCTCTACGAACTAATCATTCCGCCTTTACGGTCCTCCTTAGCAATGGATCTAAAGGATCGCGTCGAATCCGGATCGATCGTTGGTATGCTAGACTCCTTAAATATGATTTTCAAATTGTGTACCGGTTGGGTTTGCAATACCAAATTGCTGATTATCTCGCTTACCCGTGGGGCTAGAAAATGATAAGAGCCAGAGACGCAGTATTCGTTTCCAGCCTTGGCTTCGACCTAACTGGCTTGACGATCGAGGATTTACGAATGGGAAATGCTAACGACCCGTTACTACATCAACTCAGCAAGTATGTGCAACCGGGACGGTCCGAGAGAAACAAAGTCCCCGGTGAGTTTATTCCATATCACGCAATTCGGAATAAACTGTCAGTGATAGATGGTTGTCTAATGCGTGGTTCGGTGTTTACAGCTCCACGTCAATTGGTAAACAAAATAATTTTAAGCATTAGGGGGAATTATTAAGTTTTGTATAGATTCGTCGCCGTTAGACATAGACAGACGGCCTCCACACACCCAGGAAAGCTCTAGACGGGCGTTTGTCTTACTGGAACTCGTCAGTAGCGCGCACCCGCCGAATCCTGCCGGATTCGAACCCACGACCTTACTCTTGCGAGTCAGCGACTTATGTCACTGAGCCATGGGCGACGGCAGCGGACCGCCATGACTGATAACTAACTGCGATATAGCGCGGCTCATCCTCCACTGTCTTGCATGTTATGAATGTGCAGAGGACAGGGCTGACCCCCAAAGCAACGACTTCCTTTGCAAGCCGACACTAATCGAGGTGGCATGTAAGCTGCTAAGGCGACTGCTGATTATTTGTAAGCAAAGGAAGGGGCTGCTCTGGGGGCCAGCCCTGTCCTCTGCACATTCATAACATGCAAGACAGTGGAGGATGAGCCGCGCTCTATCGCAGTTAGAAATCAATCATGGTGGTCCGCTGCCGTCGCCCATGGCTCAGTGACATAATTCGCTGACTCGCAAGAGTAAGGTCGTGGATTCGAATCCGGCAGGATTCGGCGGTATGCGCATACTGACGAGTCCCAATAGACGAAAACGGCGTCTAGCGCTTTCCTGGACGGTGGTGGCTGTCAGTCTGTGTCAAACTGAAACAAATGCTCACAAACAAAATAATTGCTTGCGCACATGTGGGGTCACCCGGGTATCGTTCGGGCCAAAAATCGAGCGAAACACTACAGTTGGTGACCATGAATAGCATCTAGCACTGAAACGCTTGTTGCCTAGCGGAAATAGTTCCCTGCCAGTTAAAGCATCAATACAGCCTATTACTTAACAGATGAAACCGTGAACTATGATCACCGCTGATATTATGGGCCCTTTCGCCACCGCTTCTACGAATAACAGAACCCCACATGTGGCTACATGTTTTTACAGTGAGTGGCCAAAAGTCCACAGGTGTGACCAAGCAATTATTTTGGTGGTGGTTCGCTGGGTTAAATACTTGTTCAGTCGTTTCGGACTACTGGAAGATATAGTAACGGACAACGGACCACAATTATCCAGTCACGACTTTGCAGTTTCCCTCAAATGTCGTAACCTACAACATACCATAACCGCACCTTACAATCCTGCAGCTAATGGCATAGTCGAGCGGCTAAACCGATCCCTTAAGGAGGCTAATTGAGAAAGTCGAATTAGGAAAAGGCTTTCTTAACTGCTGTATGTTCTTACAAAACTTTGATCACAGAACTAACGGAAGAACCTCGGTGAAGCTGATGTTAGAAATGACCTTACGCACCAAAATTAAATGCTGCACATAACCTGTCCTCTGCGGGACGTGTAGTAGTTTCAAACCGCATAGCACCTCATCAAACTTCCCATGACAAACCGTCACCTCCTATGTAGTCTAGAGCATCCGTTCGCGTCAAAATTGGCTACGCCTTAAGGCCTCCCAGCTCTATCCGCACCGCTACGAATCACCCAGTGACTAGATCCAGGGACCTATGGATTGGAAAACGGCCTAATTACTATTGCACGTCGGTTGCACACGGCCCATGGACCAGCTACATGGTCGCATCCTGGCCGAATCACCGCCACCATAACGTCCACCTAGTTGGTCCGCCAAACATTCGAACGCTGTAGGTCGATACCAGTTGGCGTGCCACCGCTCAGCACAAATGGGTATGGTTGTTGTGACCAATTCATCATGATGTCGCTCCCAAGTAATGTTTCATCGGCTGTCCGAAACACATTAACTCGCTTCTCATTAGTTATAACCTGCAGGTTAAAAAATGCCTCTGCTGTGTGTTGCCTCTGTGTACCACTTAATCGACTACGCATACACATACTGCTTTTTCTGTTGTCCTTGATACAACAGTTAACATACAATTCGTAGTTAGCACGGCTACGGATGGTGCCATCAGGTTTTTGTACTTGGACAATTGGAGTGGCCCAAGATGAGAGGTATACTGGCGACATCCACATCATTGATAATCTTTCCTCAAGTATCTGGCTATGTAGTCCACTTATAGCCTTATCGCCAAGACGACATCTTTAGATCTTATAAGTGTTCACCTATGAACCACGACCAAGTTGAATATTCTCCCCTCATCCCGCTTCTACCCATCGCCTAATCATACTACTTCTTTTAACGCTCCGGTTCTGGATTTTTTCTCCTCCTAAGCACCACATACCTACGATGGTCCAAGGATCTTCTTTTCACACTGTAGCTCCGCAATGTGTTGCATAGGACCTCAAGTAGTTAGCTTTTCTTGCACCTCCTTATCCTTCTCCGCAGGCTGACATTGATATCACTAATAATTGTTCCTACATTTAGACATACCAACACTACAGATTCCCTGTTCAACTTGCTTCCTATCCCTTGTCTCGTTCTACTTCTTCACATCCCTTTCGCGCTGGCTTTCATTACCTCTTATACATCACTAAACTCCAGTGCTCCATTACGCAAATCTGTCATTGTAGCTTCTTACTTTTGTTGATAAGTCTTCAAGCATCTGGCCACGTTGCCAGTTTTTATCCTTACCCCCAAGCCGACATCGATATCATGGACAATTTTTTCTATGGGTACTCCAAACTACACTACATAGTCCATCATCACATCGCTTCGTATTCCTTGGCTCGCCTCACTCCTCCACTTGTCTCTGGCTGACTTTTCTCTCCACGGATTGCAGCTCCTCTTCACCTTGCGTTCTATCCCTTGTCGAGTCCTACTTCTTCACTTTTCCCTTGCTCTGGATTTTCTCCCCTTATAGACCCCCAACCTCAAATGCTCCACCGACTTACTTGACACTCGGCAGCTCTACACCTTTGTGCGTAGGACCTCAATTATCTTGTTCCTATAAATCACTGCTCCTACTCTTAGTCGATTGCTCAAAAGTCCATATCCCTTAATCTTTCGAACAAAAGCGGGCTGCTCTGTCATAAATCTGTCTCTTACCCCATGGTTCTTTCTGTCCATCTGACTTACACGTGACACAGTAGAGCTCCACCTTCTAGTGGTTCGTTTAGTCTATTTTGGCGACGCTTCCTCATAGTATTACGTAACTGTAAGCTCATAGCTTCACTGGCTTTACTTGGCTATCTTCCCTTCAGCTACACGAATTGTCCCTATAAATCCCCGCACCACCACTTAACTGAATGCTAGACAGTCCATTCCATATAACCTCACAATTAAAAGCGGATTCTTCTACATATTTATCCTCCTCCTTCTCTTTTTGTTCTCCAGCTCCTTTTGACTTAACTGTGACATCGTAGAGCTCCAACTTCGAGTGGTGCACTTAATCTTTTTGGCACTGCTGACCCATTTTATTTCACATCTGCAGCTTCCTAACATCGCTGACTTTACTTCCCTAATTTCTCTCCAGCTACGGCAACTGCTTCCTATAAATCACGGCTCTTAACTTTAACCGACTGCTCAATAGTCCATAGCCCTTATTCTTTCCACCAAGAACGGGCTCTGTCACGTCACGAATCTGGCAAGTACGCCTACTGTTTCCCTGTTTATTTGACTTACCTGTGACACAGTAGAGCTCCACCTTCGAGTGGTTTATTTATTCTATTTGGTCGACGCTGCTTCATATTATTCTACTTCTATAGGTTCATAGCAGCGCTGGTTTTACTAGGCTATCATGCCTTCTGCTACGAAACTTGTACCTGTAAATTACCGCTCCTCTGCTTAATTGCATTCTCGGCAGTTAGTTTCCCTTAATTACCCAACAGCAGATTTTTCTACATGATTTCTCCGGTCCTTTCCCGCTCTGCTCTTGGTATCCATCCGATTTACCTGTGACACCATAGACCTCCACGTTCGAGTGCTTTACTGAACCATTATGTCACTGCTGCCACAGTTGGTTTCATATCTGCAGATTAATAGTGTTGCTGAATCCCCTATTCCATCCCCTTGAACTACGGACTTTGCGTAGGTAAATCGACGCTCCTTTTCTCAACTGACAGCTCGGCAGTGCACGTTCATCTTTCTCTTAACGCAGGTCGGATGCGTCTACGTAGTAAATCCCGAAACTTCCCTCTCTGTTATCTCTGTGTATCTGACTTATATGTGACACAGTAGAGCTCCACATTCGAGGGGCTCGCTTGGTTTATTTTGGTGCCGCCATGCCATTTTATTTCACAGAGTTAGCTCTACTGCTTTGCTGGTACCTCCACGGTATCATTGAGGCAACATTTGGTCTAATTACTAACCGCTCCAATGAGATAGTCTTTTTTGTCACAACTGCGTATTGCACCTCCTTTCCTTTGATGCATTGCACCATATAACCTGACACCTAACTTCTGTACAGAGGTTTTCTATGCTCATCTCCATTGATTGAAGCCACACACAAACAGATAACACTATAGTTCATGGATATTCATATAAAACTAGGTAAAAGGTTTGGCAAGGCTCGAGGTCGCCAGGTTTCCTCACTCCCTTCCTTATGTTCGAAGTCGTTCCTTTCTGTGACCTGTTCTTCCTTGCCCCCATGCCAGACCTGCATAAAAGTGTTGAATAAACTTACCTGAACAGTCCTATCCATAAATACGACCTATAGACACATGTGAGCAGCTCGGACCACTACCTCGAGCATTCTGTCCCCTTGTTAGGCATCATCTAGTGGTTTGAGAGATCGCGTTCAAATACTTTTCACCTTCGGAACATCACTTCAAGCAAGCTTCATCTCTCTGCAAGTGTTCAATTTACTTGCAATGTCATGGCGTTATGTTAGGACCACCTAGCCAGGAGATTATTGCTGGTAGCAGATGCTTCATATGCTTGGCGTCAGTATCCGATGGATACGTCACCCACCTCTCCAGTGTGGTCTGCCATCAATCCTAAGCTTTTGGAAGCTTACCGATTATGGAAGCCTTATGATCTACAGCTTTCACTGGTTTAAACAATTGGGTTGAAATCATTATTACATCCGCAACCTCACCTATAAATCTTCACCTCCCTGCAAGTGTTTAACTTACTTGCGATGCCATGGTGTTATGCTCCCTCCACCTCGCCAAAGGATAATTGCCCCTGGTGTCAAAATTTTATCTGTTCGGCTTCGGTATCCGATGGATACGTTGCCCACCTCACCAGTGTAGCCTACCATCAATTCCTATACCTCTGGAGGTTTTCTATTATGATTACAGCAAGCCTTTTGATCCGTATCCTCCATTGGTTTGAACAATTTTAGTCAAATCATTAGCACTTTCGGAACATCTCCAGAAAAATCAATTTCATCTCCCTGCAATTGTTTAAATTACCTGTGATGCCATGGCGTTATTCTCCGTCCACCATGCCATTGGATTATTTCTCCTGATATCGGAATCCTCATCTACTTGGCGGCATTGTACAATGGACACTACACCCACCTCGCCAGTGTGATATGCCGATTTTATGCCTTTGGGATGCATATTGTCTGTGGTCTATACTACTGCGCTCGGTCATTCCTGATTCCAAAGACCACAGCAAGCTCCTCGATCGTTCGAAACGTCCTCGCAAAAAAGTTTTAGCTCCATGCAAGCATCCCACTTACCTGTGATGGTTACCTCTCGTGGACTTGCAAGCGACACCCACCTGGCCCGTGGGTTATTTGCTCGGACAATGATACTGCATCCCCTTTACGTTCCATACTCAGCTGCGCAACGTAGCAATTTACACAGCCCAATCTCCGACTAGTGCCGCCGGACCCGACTGTTACTGGAGAATTCTGAAAACCTGGTATAGTGTGACTACGAGTAGCTGTTGGGGAAACCGGTCCTACAAAAGCGTCAAAAGTATCTCAGTGCTATTTAAATTGTGGTCAATCGTAGTGTTCTAGGACGTGGTGGTTTTTCGTCTGGCAAGCGTTTTCTCTATAAAAAGCCACAAAAGTCTGTTTTACTACACTGTGACTTGGCGGATGTGACTCTCCGCCGAAATAAAGCCACTGCCCACTGCTTCACACGGAGAATGCTCACCATATCCGAGATTTGGGAACACGGCGTGTTTATCAAACACCCCGTTTGACTCCTGTGCCTATAAAAAGGAGGTAATCAATCTCCGGGGGCATTCGAACCCCCACCCTGCATTTCCGACGCCCTGCTTCGGTGCCACATTTCTCTTTGACACCAATGAGCATGCCTTTCATCCTACATCATTCCTAAGCAATAGGATGTACAATTATCGAGCCGTGTAGTTTGTCAACACGTATATAGGTAGTGTGGTGTACGCACGCTTTTAGTGTTTCTGTGGCTCCGTCAACCACTGAATCACGCCTGTCATGGCGTATCTCATTTCGTCGAGAATATAATTATGTATTTATTTATTCCATCGTTTTGCAGGCGCTTAAGCTCTAAGCCAACTTCGCATGAATAGCAAAAAGTAAGTTCCCCGCAAAAGGGCTTTCGGCTGGTCGTTCGGTCTGCTCTTGTGACTGTAAAAGCACGTTATTTACTAGGCGTTACATCAAACACACAAACACACTTTTGCAACAATGTAGGAATAGCTGGTATACGGTCTACTTGTTTAACGGTTTGTACTAGTCCCGGCATATGTTTGAGCCAGTTTTTACCGAGTAATTTCTGGTCATCCTTGTTAACAGCAAGTGAGGGTTGGGTAAAAGTGTCGGCCTCACTAGTAACCCTAACTTCACACATTCCCAGTAGATAAATAAATAAATAAACAAATATTTTGTTCTCAAAGTCATCGAAACATACTAACTCAGGTATGATCAAAATTTACAAGTAATTATGTGGCGCAACAGATACGTTGCAAGTAAGATATGGACTCACCAGAATTCTTTACTGTCCGCAAGGTATATGGTGAAGGGTAAACTACAGGACCTGAAAGCACTGTTGAGCGGCAAACACTTGCAAGATGCCCGAAATTCCCCGCACTTATGGCAAGTGGAATGTTTGTGTCTACTATCCGTTATTCTTTCATGACTTCCATCACACCTGTAGCAAATAAAGCAGCGTTCATTTTTTTGGTGACAACTGAGATTTGACCGCATGGATCGCACCTGAAGGGAGTTTATGTTGATAGTAATTTAATTTTGGAACCACATTTTCACTTTTCTTCGTTAGTGTGCATGCGGCTTCCCTAGCAAGCTTACTCGTCTTCCGACAGTAGACCTTCTCGGTCTTTGTTGTCGCAAATGCTAACTAAAAGATATTGGGTAGTCATGACCTCTTCAAATGGTATGGACGGTAGCTCATTTTAACGGTTATCAGGCACGGACTGTAGTACGCGGGTTGTAAATCCGTTACTACCATCTTCGCCTTCTTTCCGCAGTTGCGAAAAATTTAGTCATGAGGTAGCCACAAGTTGTTGTAAGCTCCAAAGACCTTCCAGAGATTCCAGACAATATGACAAGGAAGTGCTTACATACAACCCTAACGCATCAATCCGCCGCTGACCGTCCGCACCCAAGGGTTGTCCCAGCAGTTTAACAAATTGTTGCTCAATAGTAGTGAACTGAATCTTTGCGATTCTGAGTTCAAGGTAATCACAGAATGTCCTATTCCACCGAGTCAAAGCCACAAGTAAGGGCTTGGAAGCCGCTTCTTTCCAGAACGAATGCCGTGGAATAAGTGGACTCGTAGCGAATAATTTCAGCTATATAATCCGTCGCCAATGTTAACATATACCCATGTGTACGTAACGCTAACCTGCAAAAGCAATAGTGGCTCTAGCCGAACGATGCAAAGACAAAAGAACAGGACCAGCTGGAAGCAGGCAAATGTGTATCGTGGCCAGGTGTACAGAGTTTCGATTAAGTAACTGAAGCCAAACCACTTGTGAGTGGGTACTCGATAGTCAGACAGACGCACGCAGTCGATGCTGATGTGAACACGGATTGGTGCTGGTGAAGCATACGCCACATCGAGGCACAAGGTTTAAAGCTTTCTCCTCAGTGTAAAAACCATCATTTTGTTAAAGGGATGTGTTTCATCCTGGATTACTGCAATGGACAGTGAACTTTTAGTCAGCACAGATGCGAATCCAAAGCCCAAACTTGGATACTGGACAAACAGTGTAGCCCTGTCAGAAAAGTGGACTGGCTCTATGGCGAAGCTCTTCTACGAGCGTCCAAGTTCCACTTCTACAGTTGAACGCATCATAGGTGGCAGCGACGGAGCCATGAGTATTCGTGTTTGCGTGCCAGGTTGAGCGTAGGTATTAACTTGTCCAACGGTGAAATTTCCTTCTTCCGGTGTCTCAAAAACTGGTGTGTATTCAGAGTGCAGCGTTTGTATCTCCGATAGTAAGGGACCTTGGTTTATCTGTACAAACGGAAGCTCATTGATGAAGTCACGGCCTTGTAAGTTTGGACTATCTCCGTTTGCGATGTATATCATTCCTTGGCTTGTCTGCCCTCCATATAATTACATATTCATTGGTCTAAAAAGGAACTTCGTATACTCCATACAAAAGTGCCAAGGATCGGACCACTTAGTGTATTCTCACAATTTGATGGTGGAGACCATGGTGGGTTCGAGTACTCTGTCACCGGTGTTGTATGAACACGGCGCGTATTATTTGCCAGCACGGCTGTAACTAATACGCACTGTCAAGTCATTTTGATTCATGCAAAGTCATATGTATCGCCCGATAGTACGTGAAAACAAATCACAACACCCTTTCAAATCAGATGCTAGTTGCATCCCCCACGTCGCAGTTTTTTTAGCAGACATTTATGGCGTTTTCTGAGGAGAACGCTTGCAAAGCGAAGACACAAAACCTGAAACACTGCCACCTAACCATTCATTGAAATGTGATAATTTCAAACCACCCAACTAGTAACACGAGAAGGTTGTTCTACAACCCAGCCGTTATGTTGTTTTAGCCTGAACAAGCATCTGCAACGCACTAGATTCGATGCATAGCACTAGACTCCATTCCCCGGATCAAATAGAAAAACTGAGCATGGGTACGACAACCAGGATTTGGGTATTTCAACAATCTGAATCCACTGAGTTTTGCAATTATCTACACAGACTTCGGAGGTACTTAAGGCTACGTGCTGGTAGCGTTCTCTTTTCCTGTGCGAGGACCCATGGTCAGTTTAGCGGGTAAAAATTACGCATAAGGATGGAACACATGAATCCGTAATCTTACACTTGCAACTAGTCACATGAAGACAAAGAAAACTACGAACCATTCAGAACAATGGTTGGTGGTTTGTCATCAATAGGCGTGCCAAAAGTTGCGCGATCGCGCCACGTGGATGGATATGGCCAATGGCCATGGGCTTTGTTCATCAACAGTGAAGATATAAGTACCACATATCACGGTCAAAAGAGTCGCTCCTGTGATTGCTTTGGAATACGTCCTCTGACACGAAAGTCTAGACGACCTGCACTTCCCCTGTCGTCAAACGAAAGCCAAGAGCAGCTGCAGTGCTTCATACAACACAATCAAGAGGATTGCTAGATGGCCAGTGAATGCCACTGCACTTCTGTAGGTCCGCTTGTCACTCCACTAACGACGACCGTATCGTTTTTCAAAACGGTGGTTTCCGTACCAAGCCACAGCCTACTAACTACTAGGCGACTTTAGTTGCTGGCGCAGTAGCAAACGTGATGGAGAACAGATTGCTGAGGTAATTGGAATCAATATGTTAACAATAGATGCCTAGGATAAACTAGCTAAGTTGCTTCTCATTGTGTATTACCAAAACTAAGTACAAAACGGTGAATCGGCGCTTCTTTTCGGGACGAGGTATAGGCTAATCTTTCATCATTCCCCAGTTTTTATTTCTTATCAACCAGCATACGCAGTTCCCGCAAGCCGAGTGAGGCAGACCCCAACAGCGAAGGCACAAGTTTTATGCCTACCACTAGTTAAACAATAAAATATCCACTTGTATCCACTTTCTTCGGGAATTCAGTATTCCGATTCGCAAAAGACGCGAGGTCATAACTGGAGCGTTCTCACTCTACTTTAAGTATGCCATCAAACTACAAAGATTCGGATTCAAGGATGAAAATATTTCGCTGCACTTTATGCAATAGCATGGAGGCTGGTTCAGATTGGCTGCAGGTTGGCCCTTGAGGTGCGTCAGAGGACTTTGAACGAGAGTCTACGTGCAAATGCCTAAACATTCACGGAAGCAAAAATGGCTCAGTAGCAGTTCCGATGGTTATATTTTCTGGGTAATGTACATGGAAGCACGGCCACAGCCTGCAACAACATTAGGTTGCTCATCACACACGGTAATTTATGGTGTATATTTTCAGTACTCCCACACTCGCCTGAATTGGCCACAGACGCTATGCAGACCAATCTCGAAGGAAAAAATTAGCGGCAGACCTACTAGAGTAGACATACATCCCTGACGTAATAGAATTCCGAGTTCACAAAGGACAGATGAGTAGGTGGATTCTTGATTAGGTTTGGTTATTTTAACTTCTGAGGTGCCCACATTTTGTACACTAACACACAAAGCCATTTCGGTAAACCAGCTAAGGCTCCCATCGCGTCCAGCCTCAAGGTATATGAACATCCGCAGGAAACTGCACACCGTAAGCAAAATATTCGCTTGGGGCTCGAGTGACACGTA
>OX104069.1:53944820-54131199 GCA_944474145.2 Dicrocoelium dendriticum | reverse complement strand
ATACAGAACCTATGCACACAGAGCCACAAGGAAAAGCCTGTCGAAATGATGCTAGGAAGATCTTTACGCACCAAAATTAATACTGCACACAACGTGTCTTTTTCTGTAAATCCCGAAGTGCCAAATTGCATAACAACATACCATCAATCTTAGGCTAACACCTTAATTCCATTGCAGTCGAGATAATTTGTTTGGATCAAACTAGTAAATGGTCACTCAAGTATGTCAGCACCGTTAAAATTCACGCATGCATGTGGCCGTGGCACATATTGATTGGGAAATGGCATGACAATCAACGGCTGTCGGCTTTACAGCGCAACTGGACCGTCCTCGCAGTCTAGCCAAGATAAGTGTCAAACTCAGGCACGGCTTACTCCATCGTCCCCTGAACTGAGAAGGAACAGCTGTACACCAAAGCCAGTCGATAAATACCGACCCGTATGAAACAAGTTTTCCAATGTGGTTCGCTACCCTAGCCTTATCCAGATTGACCTAACTTCGCTCAAAGCTGATTCAAGTCAACAAATAGGCTTAGTGAACCAGACGGAATATTTTCAGCATTTTGACAATAGCACAGCGGATGTAGAATGGCATAATGAAGACATGAAATTGCAATAAATGCGTAATAATAAGACAACGCATGCTCATTACTCAAATAAGCGTTCACGCGTGGTGTTGATGTTTCTTGGAGTCCACAAGAAAACGGGATGCATACGGTAAGATAGAGTTGTGATAACGTGTTGTGTGAGAAAACAAAACCCCAAATTTGGAGAGAGTAGGAAAGCAAGTGAGAGCTTTATATAAAGTAGAGTGTAGTCGGTGAAAAGGGTCATTTAAAATATTTGCCCAAAAGTTGTCACATGCACTAAAGCACTTAATAAGGATGAAATCAACCAGACTCTCTGGAAAATCCACTACACTAGGTAATGGGTTTAATGGAACGCACAGTCAACGTGAAGAGTATTGTAGAAGACCAGGAAAAACGATAGACGAGGAATATAACCGATTGGGAAGAACACAGGTAGTCACGAATTTATAAATTAAGGAGCATCGTAGTGAAAGTATTTTGAGTCTGAGGGCATAGAACGTTTCTTCAACATGTGTTTAACAAGATAGATTGTGAGATACATATACACAAAGGTACTTGATTGATTAACAGAATTCTTAGCGTGCCTTTTTCGTTCTGCACAGTTGTACGTTTTACGGGTCTCCTGCCATATACTTCTTTTACATCTACTTTCTTCTGAGACAACCTTGCCATCTGAATTAAACGATGCACTTGCGCTACAATTAGAAGCGCAGAGGGAGCAAGCAATGTTTCACGAATTTGAAAAGCTTTTCAAATTGTTGAAGGGAACTAACTGCTTTAAGTTTCACGAAGTATCATTGTGGCAACTTGCTGAGCTGTGTCAGGTAGATAATCGCTCAAATCCAGCTGTGTCATAGCTACTGCCGTTTTAATATTTACCTAAAGGCGGTTATGTCTTGTGCCTTTAATGCTTGTGATTCCGGTGTCTGTGTGGAGCATCGCATTGATGGTGGGTTGCTGAACATCCGTCGTTTCGGAGCGAGAAATATTTTGTGTAAGACAAGAATCCGTAAGTTACTGTTTGCCAGTGGCTGCGCGTTGTTTGCACACAGCGCTGATGATTTACAACGTATGACTACCGCTCTGTATTCAAGAACGGCCAAGTTTGGACTCACTATAAACGTATTCTTCGGCAGAAACGGAATCTTCTGGATTGCCGCAAATCCCCAATGCAGATGAAGTTTTGGGGAACACATGGAACTTCGGCTACCTTGGGAACGCACTTGCTAGCGACTTCCAGATGGTAAGCGAGCTGCCGCATCCGTGTATCGAATGCGGCTGCTGCACATGGAAAGCTGGAACATCAGGCGTGGAACAATCACCAGCCAAGTGTTGGTGTGAAGCTGGAGGTATACCGGTCGATTGTGCTGTTTTCGTTTACGGCAGCCCAACTTGGACGGTACACCGGAATGAGGTGCAGTATTCTAAGCATTTCCGCCAATAGTGCTTTCTGTGGATGCTGCGCACCGGCTAGGGTGATCGAATGTGCTGCGCGGCAGTGACATGCATACAGTAGAATGAATACTCCTGTTTCGGCACCTGAGGTGGATCGGGCATATTCGCGGCTACATAAGCAGTTTTTAAGTGAAAAACCGTGCAGGGAAGCTACATGTTGGAAAATCGAAGTTACGTTACGTAAGTGATTTTATCACGAACTAATGTTGGTCTGAGCAAACGGAAATAACATTACAAGCAAGGCAAACAAAACTGAAGTAAGATGTGACTGATCTGTAGCAGACTCAACGTCGGGCTTCCAACTGCGTGATTAGAACACTTAATATGCCACATGAAAAGAAGCGGAAATACGGATATCGTTGATTACCTGACAATCGGCTAATGATTATCTTGTTCTGAGTGACCCAAATCGTGTGCATCAATCTTTACTACAGGTTAGCAATAACACCAAACTGAGATCATTCCTTGAAACTGGCACAAAAGTATAACCACCCGGAGTGTTGCAGAAATCTCTTTTCTGTTCGTCTGTTTTGCCCCTGAAACGAGCTACCACATTTGGTCTGTTTCGCAACAACGCAACTCATGTTTAAGAACGGTTGGATGACGCATTTAGGTACTTACATGTCTTAACAACCGCGATGGAAACCATGAGGCAAGGATATGAAATATCCCCCAGAGACAAGCTCAGTCGAACAACGGCATAGTAAAGACAATCGGCGAGTGGAACCTCGGGTGCCCTATCAAGCGCGTCACCCAACCAAGGTGAGAATGTCAATGTGCAGCCCGCGCGCTCTCATCCTGATTCGCATCGCTACATCCATAAAGTGCAGACCTTCCAACATTGCGCTCACTGAGCAGGTCAAAACCAGAAACATACCGCGGTCCACACGCTCGCACCGCCCCTTCGATGTCCCTAGCCCAAGTTCCATGCTAGCAGAGCCTCGACAACGGTACGTGTGAGCGAATTCATGTCATTAATCCTAACGATCAATTCATTCGCACTCAGTCATGTGGTGCCGAGCGCTCACCGATGACATGCGCGGACACACTGCGCAAGCAAATTTCACGTAGAAATGCAAATGCCTGAGAGGTTACATGCCAACCATCATGGTCATTCGTGGCTGTTAAGCCTAGGTGGTACCACGTTAGTTTTACGAGTATGCCCCTAGCAGGTGTGCAGTTTCACTTCAGCTAGCCAAATCCTATATCTGTCGAATATCTTAAACGAAAAACTATAAAATAAATAACGCACCTTTATTCAACTTTGCTGCGTTGTAATTTTACCTTGTCCCAAAAGGAAGGACATAGAAGTCATTATTAAGTAGACAAAAGGTGCCAAGGTTACGCGAATCATCCTACCATGTTCTCTTCAAATAAAGTCATTCTCACTTGGAGGAATATATTTCATTCCTACTTTTGCAATTCAGTTCGAGACTTCTAGTAGTTGTTGAAGTGCAAACAGACGTGTAGTTGTTGTGATCCTATTTTTCACGGTTACTCCTAGCAATCACCAAACGAAAATTCACTAACTATTCAATAAGTTATCATACGTGGAAGTGTTGTTAAATTGCACTTTCTCAGGACAACCAGCCGCTCTAACCAGCTCTCGTATTTAAACCAATGGGTAAAGATCTTTCGATTTTTATTCGATTTCTTATTTGTGCAACTTTGATCGACACAAACAGTTAGAAAGCATTTAAGGACCCAAAGGCTTTTATAAAATAGTGTTCGTCAAAACGGTTATAAATGAAATTGGGTTTCGGCCTTATGTGCTTACCCTCGGTCCCTTTTGAGTATCGAAGCCATGACCGCTAGAGGCAGATGCCAACTAGCCAGCAGCTTAAGCAACTGAGCCATGGGGACGTAGGTTGGGCAAGCTAACTGGGATGTAGCACGACCTATCTTTCACAACCAAGAAGATTACTACGATAGCAGATAACAATGGCTAGCCTCCGAAGGTAAAAGCTTCCTCTTACTAGACGCTACATCCATAGCATTAAAAACATGGATAGGCTACATTTTATGTTACTAATGAGTCGGAAGACGTAGCTTAAGTGTAATGGCTTAAGCTGCCGCAAGTACTGGAAGCTGTAGCCAGGCGTCGTCCAAGGATCCGAGCAGATGGGACCTTGCTTCGTCATGAGAACGCACCTGCGCACAGGTCCCACGTCGTCGTTGATTTTCTGGATAGAAAACACAGTCAGGTGGTTGGTCACCCACCCTACATCCCAGACCTAGATCCGTGTAACCTTTTTGTGTCCCCAAACGACAAGGGTATGATGCGTGCAATCTGTTACGATTTTTCAGAAGCGGCAGTTGAGGTCATTATTGAGCTGCTTGAATGGTCATCCGCCTCAGCATGGTCTAGCCGTCGGTGCCAAGGTCATCCTCACACACGCGTGACGTGCGTGCTACTGGTTCATTTGGATTATTTCCCTCTATCCTCTCTCCATCTTCTCGCAGCGTTGTCACTGTACGCTCATTCGAACCGGATTTACCAGCTCTACACAGTGATCCATCATACGTGGAAATATCTTCTACGATTAGAAGCTGTGCCATCAATAAGCGTTTTTCACTGGCATCTGTGATTAAGCGCAAGCGTTTAACTCAATCGTATTGAGCCGATTGCCATTCTGTGTGACACCATTCGATACAGAATTCTCGAGGCAGGCCGAAAAGCCTAAGCTTACTCCGATCCAGTGTTTCTCAACACAGCTCTGAAAAAATCTGTGATCTGTCAATCTGTGTTCCGCGCTCTGTTCAGGTTGCAATCACTCGCCATTCCTTGTGTCCTTGTCAGCCAGTGCGGCTGCATTACCCATCACACGGACCGCGCGACCACGCCGACCGCTCATTTGACCTTGCATCCACCAAGCTCGCCTGACCGATGTGCGCCGCTCTCAAAGCTGTAAAAGTACAGAACGCTAACCAACCCACTGGGTCAGGCAACGACACCAAATTGAATGGCAGAAAGGCAAAACCGAAGAGACTCCCATCGAAAGGCATTTGCGCGTTAGGAGAATGTCATCGGGTAGTAAAAATCGGTCTGGCTTGTTCGCACTGTTTAGCATGGTACCATACGAAATGTGCAAATGTGTCCCAACAACAGTTACGGCAGCGAAATAGCTCCCAAGATGCATTTTGGTTCTGTACTGCGTGTTCCACCATCCCCCTGGTTAAGTGCTTGCTTATCCTAGCTGAGAAATGCGACCGGTTAATCGCAGAAGCAGAGCAGAGGATAAACAATGAGATTACTTCAATGGGAGCGAGTATGGACCACAGAAGCGTAGCGGCTGCTACGCAACGGAATGCTGAACAAATCGCTTCGCCTGCACCGCAATCAGCCATGTCTCCATCTCCGTTGTCTTCTCCAACTTTGGTAGAACGCCGGGCGAAAACAGACTGTACCTACGTGAATCAAGCAGTACTCACAGCAAAGAAAATCAGGCACCATTCAAAACGTCTGGTTAAGCAAATTCCACTAGACCTGACATCTAGTATTAACAAGGATGGAGCAGCCAAACACCAACCCTTGGTACCTGTAGCTCAAATATCTCTTGTCGAGACTAAGCCTCCCAGATCATCGGTTACATATGCAGAGATTGCTGCTAGGGTCCACCGAGAGGCCACCGTTGCGTCCTCTTCCATTGTAAACACCGTTAACGCAAATGGAGAGAAAAACAGCAAACAATCACTTATCAACAAGTCAAGACAAATGAGTACCATACCTTGTAGATCGATTAAAAAGGGATCCAACAACAGTGCCCGGACTGTTGTATGCTCAAATGTTCCTGAATCTACCGCCATCACATTGCGGGATAAGTTATCAGACGACCAAGACCAATGGAACTCATTGTGTATGCAGATGAGTATCAAAGCCAAGCCCGTAAACTTGTTACGAATTACTCGTCATCCGAACTCGCCACACTATGGTGAACCCAGACTTATTCGAGTAACACTAGAATCCTCAACCGACGTGGAAAATGTTTTGCTCTCCGCAAGCGCGCTAAAACACGAATCCTGTGCGATACGTATCTATCCTGATGTCCCTTGGAGCGCGCGACAATCAAAACGAAACACCGAAGAGGGGCACAGCAAGCAAGACCGCCTAAACACAGTCTTCATACATGGAGTGCCAGAACATCCTTCTAACCATGTTCAAGATACCGGAAAGCACGATTTAGAACAGTGGCGGTTCATTCGTGAAACACTTTCTTTGGATGATGTTGTGGCACTATCGCTCACTAGGATACCTCTCTCATCGAATTATAGAGGATGCGGCCCTAGAATCCTAAAACTTGTGGTTCAGTCAGAGCAACAAGCAAAGGATGTTTTGGATCGATGGCGGAGAAATCGGAAACATCTTCCTTCCGAAATTCGGTTAAAGGTCGCAAACAATTCGCACAGCTCAAGTATTAAAGCAACTGAAGCAGCAAGCATACCGACGAATGTACAGAAGTGTAACTTGACTGCTGCTTTAATTGACTCTGAAGTAGGTTTAAACGAAGGCTGGGACGCACCTTGGCCGAATCAAGTTGCAAACGAGGTATCATTGACCCATCAAAAAAACGAATAACTGCCGACCTCCCATCGGTCGGCATTCTCCCACACTTGACAGCTTCACCTCTCTGCGGGCTCCTAGAGACCGAGAAACTGGCCTGCTTGTATACAAATGCTCAGGGACTTTCTAACAAACTGGCTGAACTGAAAGATCGCCAAGCTTCCGGCTCGTATGATGTCATTGGTATCACCGAGACATGGTTGCACACGGGAATGACGGACGCTGAAGTGTCGCTACCCGGCATGTCGCTGATCCGGAACGATAGGCTCACAAAAGGAGGAGGGGTAATCCTGTACTACCGAAACGACTTACAGTGCGAAGCCGTGGAGGATTCAGATTCGCAGTTCCCCGACTCTCTTTGGTGCCGGTTGCAGTTAAAAGGTAGGGACGCTTGCATTATTATCTTGGTGTACCGCGCCCCTAACTCAACACCCGAAACCGACTACCACCTAATGGCTGCTCTAAGGTGCAGTTTACAACCAAAGTACACTCACATTCTTATCATGGGTGATTTCAACGTACATTGTTTAGAAGCCCATGCCACAACCGGCGAATAATTCAAAATCGATTTACATGATCTAGTAACTACTGCTCCTCTTTACAACCACATCACTTTGCCCACTCGGTTCAGAACTGGTAACAGGCCATCTGTGTTGGATCTTGTGTTTACCAACGAGGAGCAAATGACTGACGCGTTGGTTTTAGACTGCCCGTTTGGTCGCGGTGATCACGCAGTCATCAGTTTCAACTTCGTCTGCTATGCAGAATATCTGAATGATAACAATGATACTGTGCGAACCATCACAAGGTACGACTGACTCGCCCAGCTAGTCAGCGCCACAACATGGTCTTTCCTCGAAGAAGAACCCCCAGAACTCGCATGGCTCGAGTTCGTCAACACATTCAGTCAGCTGATTGCACAGGCTTCAGAGATAAAAGCTTACAATAAGTGCAAATCCGTTTCTTTCGTTAGGAGCAGAACCCGAAAATGGATGATAGTACGCAATGTAGCATGGCGAGTGTACAGAGAAGCTCCAGCACCAGAAACGTGGGACAACTACGTAGCCCAACGTAACCACTGCACTCAACTGTTAAGAGAAGACAAAGCCGCCTATCTGCAGAACATCGCAAAAACCTTCAGTGCTAACCACAAACTGCTGTACAAGCACGTTAATAGCCTACGAAATGTGAGGCAAGAATTTCCTCCACTCAAGACGGCTGATGGCCCAACAAGAACGTCTATGGAAGCTGCAAACGTGCTGCAGATGCAATACGCCTCCACGTTTCAAAGAGTCTTGCCACCAAGCGATCTACCAAGCTTTGTCTTCTGCTCACCAGGACTAATCCATATCAATTTTACCGCAGAGGCTGTATTGCAAAAGCTGACTTCTCTACGCAAACACAGCTCGACGGGTGTCGACGCCATTCGTCCTGAGGCATTGGGAGTAGCAGCAAACCAACTGGCAGGACATTTAGCTCAGTTTTTCCAGCACTGCTTAGACCAGAACCAAGTTCCTGCCATGTGGAAGCTTGGAATAATAAGCCCGATTCACAAAGGTGGAAGCAGATCTGATCCCTCCAACTACCGCCCAGTAACCCTTCTTCCTATACTTTTCAAGGTCATGGAATCCATAGTTGCCGATGCACTGGTGTGCTATCTGGAAAACTGCAACCTCATCACTCCTGAACAGCACGGTTTCCGTCGACAGCCGTCATGTACAACTAATTAACTCATTGCACGCAGTAGTTGGACCGAGGCAGCCGACGCTGGAGAAGGTGTTGATGTGATCTACCTGGATTTTTCCAAGGCTTTCGATCGTCTAGACCATCGGATACTACTATCCAAGCTGCAGCATTACGGGATCGGAGACCCTCTTTTAAGCTGGATCGCCAACTTTCTATTTCAAAGGCAATTAGTGGTCAGAGTTCGGAGCTCTTTATCGGACCCCATACAAGTCGAGTGTGGTGTGCCGCAAGGCTCGGTTCTAGGTCCACGTTTGTTTCTGGTGTTTATTAATGACCTTGCACAGGGAATCGCTTCAAATTTCCTAATGTTTGCCGACGATATCAAGATCTGGCGCAGGACCCACGCGCACGCCGACGAACATGTGCTCCAAAGTGACTTAGATACAGTGTATCAATGGTCGATCCAAAACTTATTGCATTTCAACGTCAGTAAATGCAAGGTGCTTTCCATCCGACATCAGGGCAGCTACTCATACCGACTCGGAACGGATGTACTGCAACAATCAACTGTCGAACGTGACTTGGGTGTCCTGGTTCAAGATGACTTGGGTTGCTCCAGGCAATCCGAAAAGGCCTCCAAGACCGGGAACCAACACGTTGGGCTGTTGAGGCGGGCGTTTGGACGAATAAACAGCTCCATATTTCGACAAATGCTCAGTGCGTATGTTCGCCCCCATGTCGAATACGCAATTCAAGCCTCGCATCCATGGCTGAAACACGACCTTAATCCACTGGAGCAGCCTCAACGTCGGGCATCTAAGAACGTAACTGGAATGCGCAATCGGTCCTACCAGGAGAGGCTGCGACGACTGGGATTGTTCAGTGGAAGCTATCGCAGACTACGAGGTGACCTGATTATGGCATACTTGATTCTGCGAGACCCCCATCATGTGTGCCGCCCTTTACTGCAACTCAGCAGCAATACAAACCTGAGGGGCCACTCATTAAAACTCGCAGAACAATACAGTCGTCTGGAGTGCCGCAGAAATTTCTTTTCCATCCGTGTCTGTCACCCGTGGAATGCTCTCCCAGAATCGGTCGTCTCTGCACCGACACTAACAATATTTAAAAGACGGTTGGACGATGCACTCATCCACTTACACTTTGTTACTTAACACTATGTCTCCATCCTACACCTGGAGTTTACCATGGAATTATTTGTTGTTTACTGTGGGTGTTGTGAATCTAAGTGGATCGCAGGACTGCAGCGAAGCAAACGATAAGTCCTTATTTTCGGATTTAAAGTGTTAACTATTTTACTATCCTTTTCATCATAATTATTATGTTGATATCCCTACCAAGTATCCAACGGGGTTTGTAAAGCAACGCTTCTTAACCCGTATAAATTCATTGTTCATTGTTCATTGTAGCCGGTTCTTCAAATGGTTTGAGCGCATAGAACTGTGCATGAACGCTGGTGGATAGTACTTCGAGAAAATGTAATGCATATTTTGTTATGCAAAATAAACTTTTTGTGCACCCGGAAACTTATTTCTCTACCCTCGTATATGCCAAGTAAGCTCGACTCGCCCACAACTATACACCTTGGTAAAGTTGAGTTCATCGCTGTAATGATAGGGGCAAAAGTTTCGCAAGTGAGCTCATCACATCTTCAAAAGCCTAATATGCTCCCATAAAGCCTGGTCAAGATGCCAGTCATGATTTATTTGCGCTTTATTTTGAACATTTTCTGGTTAACTACTGGAAATAACACATAACTCATGCAATTGAAACAAATTATCTACCGTTCGCAGACATAAACATGAGCCAGCTCATGATGGCATAAACGACTGGCCAAAAAACCACACAACCATTAGCTCAAAAATGATAGAGGGGAGAACTGTAAGATAAATGCATGATTTCCTTCCTACAGGGAAACCCAACTCACACAAATAGTTTTCCGAAGTCTTGATCAAGTGCAACATGTTAACTGGGTTTCTTCAACCGCAAAACAATGGCCATTGACGCAGGTAACTCAGTTAAAGTGGTGCATTTTGACATGTGTAAGACTTTCGACCGAGTAGCACACTTAAGATTGCTAAACAATACATAGTCTACTGGCAGCAAAAGACTGCTACTCTCATGGTTGTCGTCTTGCTTCTCAGACAGAAGCCAAGTGGTGCAAGTAGGTAGTTGATTCTCACGTACCGTTGTGGTCCACAGCGCGGTAATCCAAGGAAGTGCTCTAGATCCTCTTGTTTTTCTCATATATGTAAATGATGTATTTGATAGAAGTAAGCATGGAAATGTATTCCCTTTTGTAGGTGATATTAAGGTTATCCACTCGCATAAAATCGCCGCAACAAAGGTTTACGGCACAATCAGGATAAGACATAGTGGTGGTAAGCTGAGAACACAAGCTTCCTGGACCGTAATCCTGCTACAGAACGGTTCTGAACAGCATGAATTTCATCAGTCAATTAATTCACGGAAGTCCCTGGGTTGTGAGAGATGACTGATTAGCTAATGAAGGAAAATAACCAGTTCGCGCACAGCCAACCTTAGCGAAGAATCATCCAGGCATGAGACATAGGACGAGCTGCCTTCTCTAGAAACATGGTATTACATATAGCAGGTGCTGTTTGCTATCGTTAAACGTAAAGTCGTCATATGTAAGTGTGTGTACATCTCGGAATACATGACCTTCCGTTGCTTGGGAATCTGATACGTTGACTAAATTTTCTAGACTAATCGGACTTCCAGAAATCAAAGACAGTAAGGATGGTTGGATTCATATTCAGAGATTTCTGGAAGAAAGAGTCTACGTTTTCATTATAACAAGCGTATATCTTACCTACCATCCAGTACCACTCGATGGTGTGCATCAAAATGTGTACGTCTGATACGATGACTTTTGAATGCATTCAGTAGCGGTTTCCCAAAATCCATTCAAACACTCGGCAATACTTACTCGTGAGCACGGCAATATCCATAAACTTGATCCCACATGGCACCGTAGAGTGAGCTTCAAACTATGCTTGCTATTCTTAAGCATACAGCATTATGTACACAATGTTGTGAACATGTAGAAGCCTGGAGATTTCCCCGGTTTACTAGTGTTAAGTACTACCGAAAATTACTATTTCATAGTACACTTCGGGGATCGGTGAGAATTGTCGGACTGCACGTTGAGTTCGATTGTTTGAGTCAAACCCCGCCACCTTACTTGGTACTCACGTGATTTGCCATTGTGCGCTGCGTACTTTCATTCCCTTAGCTAGCGGCACCAATGGTGACACTTTATAACTACAACAACAGGCTGTCTTTCATGGACTCTGACCACGCACTTGTATGTGCCAACCTCCTGGTGCGTTTCGGTGGACGTCCGCGACGTCGATGTGAACGGACTGACACCAGCCAGCTGGCGAAGCCAGATGTTCTGAATGTGTACCAAGATGCGCTGACATCTGGGCTGAGTAAGCGCCCACTAAACACCGTTGAAGATCACTGGTCGCATACTCGTCAAGCGTTGCTATTAGCAGGCATGTCTTCATGTGGCAAAACAAATTGCAAATCCGAACATTGGGTCTCTACGCAGTCTCTGGAACTTATGGATGCTCGCCGACGTATTCCGGCTGGAAGCGAATACAATGAAGCTCGCAAAAATCTCAGGGCGAAACTACGTGCTAGCCTAAAGAAGGACCGCGAAACCTGGTGGTCTCATCGTGCCTCTGAGATGTAAACAGTCGCTGCCATTGGTAATCATCGTAAGTTATTCCGTCTGATACGGGCAACAGGCAGCAGGAGACCTGGTGTTAGCGAGACCATACGCGACGAGAGTGGGCAGATGATCCACAGCCTGTCAATACGCTTGAAGCGTTGGGCTGAACACTTTGCTATGCAATTTAACCAACCTGAGTTATCGCTTTCTTCGGGCATTGAGCGCCCTTCTCCTTGGGCCGTCTCCTTGGATCCGCCCTCACGCGCAGAAGTCGAATGTTAGATCAGGCTGTTGCAATTGCATAAGGCCGAAGGAGCAGATAGAATTCCCCCAGCCCTCTTCAAATTAAGGTGGACCTGCTCTAGTAGATGATCTACACGAGTTGCTAGTAAAACTTTGGGAGCAGGAGACAGTCCCGACAGACTGGAACCGCTCCGTCATTGTCCCAATTTTCAAGGGAGGCTCCCGTTTAGAATGTGGCAATCATAGAGGGATCAGTCTGATTTCGATTGCCTCTAAATTGCTTGCTTCTGTCATTCTCCACAGACTGACTGGCACTCGTGAAAGCCAGATTCGTGAAGAGCAAGCCGGATTTCGTCGAGGTAGTGGCTGCATCGACCACATCTTCACATTGCGTCAAGTGTTGGAGCACCGCCATATTTATTGGCGACCCACCGTTGTCGTGTTCCTTGACATAAGAGGTGTCTTCGACTCAGTCGATCGATGTGCCCTTTGGAACTGTCTGTTGAGGAAAGGTGTGCCTGACAAATATGTAAACATTATCAAAGCGCTGTACGCGCATAGTTCGGGCAGGGTGAGGGTTTATGGCAAACTCTCGCCACCCTTCAGTATCGCCAGCGGTGTGAGACAAGGATGCCCGCTGTCACCTTTCCTCTTCAACTTCGCTATTGATGAAGTCATGGAAACAGCGTTCGCTGGACACGACCTAGAAGGTGTGGAGCTACTCCCGGTGAGCGACTTCTTGATTTGGAGTATGCAGACGATATTTCCCTAATCTGTGACAGCCCCCAAACATGCCAAACAGCACTGAACCGATTAGCACTGGCTGTCAATCGTTTTGGGCTATGCTTTGCTCCATCGAAATGCAAAGTACTTCTCCAAGATTGGCAGGGACCCAACCCTGCGCTAACGCTTGGTGGTGATCTGCTAGAAGTCGTTCAGGAATTTAAGTATCTGGGCAGCTATATTAGCACCCGTGGGATTGAAGATGAGGTTACGAACCGCATAGCAAAAGCTCGAGGTGCTTTTGCCAATCTCCGCCACCTGTGGCGCAGACGCGACATTACTCTCGCCCTCAAGGGCAGAGTTTACAACGCAGCCGTCCGTTCAACTCTCCTATATGGCTGTGAAACCTGGCCCATCAGGTCGACAGACATGAAGAGTCTCGTCACATTTGATCATCGCTGCCTTCGCAGCTTAGCTCATGTCTGGTGGGAACACCGCGTGAGCAATGAGCGTGTTCGGCGTCGCGTATTTGGTGCAGGAAGAGCGAGTGAACCGCTCAGCACCATTATATCACGCACCAGGCTCCGATGGCTGGGCCACGTGTTGCGCATGCCAGCACACCGACTCCCACGACGTGCATTGTTTGCGCATTGTGGGTGCGGTTGGAAGAGGAGGAGGGGAGGTCAAGTGATGACTTGGTCGAGAGAAATGAAAACCCTCACTTCGAAGTTGGCGTCGGTTGGTGCATCCCGACTGCCTGGCTGGGGTCCTAAGAACGGTGAACACGTTTGGTTGAACACACTTGCTGAAATGGCTCGGAGCCGACACCAGTGGCGTTTGTGTTGTGATTTCCTTTGTCCACCCCCTCCTGTTTAGTATCCCCCTGCAATCACGATCTCACCTGTTAGGCATAATACGATTCTCTTACGGCAGCCAGCTGTTAGCTCTCCGGAACGATGTCCATCAGTTACTGGGGACTCAGCGGGCGTGCCACTGTTTGTTTGTTTGTTTTCTTTTCTTGCCTTTTGTATTGCGGCACAATAGCTGAGGTGTTTTCCACCTCCAGCTAACGTGTAATGATGATGATGATGTCTTTCATGGGACAAATGAAAGCTTCCCTGCGGCTCCATCCGCCTTTCGGGACGCCTATCTAGGATCCCGTTAAATTGGTGACCCTGACTTGGGAAGAACCTTTGTGCATGATATTTTGAACGTTTCCCCAGATGAGCTCGTTCCATGTTTTTCCAGTTTCAAGTTCGTCTTACCTACAGAAGTATAGTTGGCGTCCATTTTTACCATGGATTTAAAAGACAGTAAGGTGGTGTCTCTCGTTGTTGGTGTTGTATCTCTCTGCCTCATCTTTTGGACGTGGAACCCGTTGGTGGTTTGCTCAGCTAGAAGCTGAAGATTATAATCACAGAATCACCTCAGACTACGCCAAGTACAGTAAGCCCATGACCTACCACTTCAAGGATATATCTATGCATGTTCAAGACGTCAACAATTCAGACAAAAAACGACTGCGAGACCCTCAAGGAGATCACAATTACGCGTGACATGGCCTCTGAGAGAGTCCGCCTGCAGCGGTTTTTTAGGGGTCACCAGTAGGGCGACAAAGTGACCTCAAGTCCGTTACGAGGCATGCAACAATTCTTTAGTTCCTCTACCATGGACGAGACTTTACTTCGAGAACTATGGCTACAAAGACTACAAGAAAACCTAAAAACGATTTTCGCAATCGTGAGCTCGGTAGCACTCACCCAAGTAGATGATTTAGCAGACCGAGTCATCGAAAGATCAAAGTTACGAGGTGACTCCAGCAAGGTAAACGCCGTCGGGTCGCATGGCACTTCTAGTACCGACTTACAAAAAACCATAAAAGCTCTACAAACGCAAGCTGAAACACTTAGTCGCAAGTTCAGCAATTCACTATAAGCCGTCGCCGTCACAATATTACTAGGTCATTTTTAAGACACCCAAATTCCGTCTTTAAACAAGTTTACTGTTGGTATCGCCAACGTTTTGGTGACGCGGCCCATAACTACGTCAAGCACTGCACCCCCACTGAAAAACTTCTTAGCCGGCCCGTAATGGCGACAGACGCGACCTGCCAAAAGCGAAGTCGACTCATCCGGATTGATAATTTAACGGTACGGCGTTCTCAGTGGACACCAGAGCCGAAGTTAGCATCACACCCCATAGCTCAGATAAGATGGTCTAACTTTCGCCGACCACACTAAGTGCCGCCAATGGCCCACTAATCGCAACTGTCGGCGAGAAGCTACTAACGCTCAATTTAGGCATACGGTGAACTTTTCACAAGTTTTTCCTGGTAGCAGCCGTGTTTTCCGCAATCATAGGCATAGAATTTCTCCAACATCTCTACCTTATCGCTAATGCTAAAAGCGGAAGCCTATCGACTCTCGGACACATCTCAGTGCCATTGGGACCATCGCCAATGTGGCCGCGTTCATCTCTATTTGTGTTCTACCTTAATCTTCACAGGCTCTTATAGACCTTTTCAACCAGTATCCTAAGCTCCTTCGCACTTAGAACGACTTACCTCCCGTGACGTCAAACATCATGCACGGGGACGGTTTCAAGAGTAGCCATACTATCCGGAGGGGCACAACAGAGCACGAGCAAACACCGGGATTCGGGGCATCTGATACCTGCTTATATATCAAATACTTCTCAAGAGTATGCAACCCATCCAAAAAACGATTAGTCGCCGACCCTTTAATGGTCGGCGTAAACTCATTTGCTTCATCCACCCATCCAGTCGCCGGCCACTCACTGGTCGGCGAAACTTCACGTATGATTTGTACAACTTCTGAAACATTGATTAAATCTGAGAAACTTTCATGTATGTACACTAACGCCCAAGGGCTCCTCAGTAAACTTAACGAACTTCGACTACGTCAGGTTGCGAATGCGTGGGACCTAATTTCTATTACCGAAACTTGGTTGCATCAAGAGGTGACAGATGCTGAAGTTGAGATAGCCGGAATGTCACTCATCCGGAACGACCGCCCCAGCAGAGGAGGTGGGGTCCTACTCTACTACCGCAGCGATCTACAATGTACAATAGTTGAGGACCTGGAAACACACGTTACCGACTCACTCTGGTGCCGTCTCCGACTGAGACACAACGATACATGTCTCATAGCTATCGTTTACCGCCCCCCAATGTCCACTCTGGAAATGGATTCCTGCTTGATCCGTGGCCTAAACAGAGTAACACGCACTAGGTACAGCCACATTCATATCTCCGGGGACTTCAATCTACACAATCTGGAGGTTTCGGCATCGCCCAGTGAGCAGTTCAAAGCAGACTTGCAGGAACTGATCGCTAATATTCCTTTGTACAATCATGTCACCACGCCCACTAGATTCAGGACAGCAAACAAACCGTCCATATTGGACCTTGTGCTCACAAATGAAGAGCTCTTGATTGACAAATTATTGATGGATAGTCCATTAGGTCACAGTGACCACGTAGTAATAACTTTTGACTATGTGTGTTATGCAGAGTATCCATCTGAACAATCGGAACTAACTCATACAATCACACGCTACCACGTATTGAAAGAACTCGCCGACGCAGCTGCTTGGGAATTCTCAAACAAATGTCCCCTTGACAACGTTTGGGAAGAGTTCGTTAATAAGCTCAGCGACATCGTCAACAAAGCATCAGAGACCAAACCCCTTCATCCCGCGAAAATGCCTTCAATTATAAGGAGTAGGACTCGCAAATGCTTGGCGATAAGGGATGCAGCATGGCGTGCCTACAAGATTAACCCCGACCCAGAGACTTGGGGAAATTTCCTGGCCCATCGCAACCATTGCACTGCACTTGTCCGTGAGGACAAAATAACTTATCAACAGTGCCTAGCCAAAAACGTTCATGGCAAACAACCAACTGCTGTATAAGCATGTCAATAAGCTTCGTAAAGTGAAGCATGGAATACCCCCACTATTCACGACAGGCGGTAGAGTACAAAGCGCCGAAGAAGCAGCTAATGTCCTGCGACTGCAATACGCCCCAATTTTTGAACTCGCAACCTCTACCTGTCCCATAATATCAAGCACATTACCGATACCTTTGTTTACAAATGTTATTTTCAACCCATCAATTGTGCTAAGGAAGTTTCACTGCGTGAACATAGTTCTCCGGGAGCAGACAACATCCGCCCGAAGGCACTGAAGGCTGTGGCCACCAAGCTAGCTGAACCACTGTCACAGTTCTTTCAAAGGTGTTTTGATGAACAACAAGTCCCCACTATGTGGAAGTGTGGCATTATCACCCCTAGTTTTAAAGGCGGTAGCCATTCCGATCCTGCAAACTATCGTCCAGTGACTCTCCTCCCTGTGCTCGCGAAGGTGATGGAAGCAGTCGTCGCTGAGGCTTTAATGGACTACCTGGAAAAATGCAACATCTTGGTACCGGAACAGCATGGCTTCCGTCAACACCGGTCATGCACCACCAATCTACTTATTGCACGAGGTAGTTGGACGGAAGTGGCCGATGATGGGGTCGGAGTCGACGTCATCTATCTGGACTTCTCCAAAGCTTTCGACCGCCTTGATCACCGCATCCTACTTCAAAGACTACAGTTACGGAATCGGAGATCCTGTACTTGGTTGGATTGGCAACTTCCTTTACCAACGAAAGCTCCAAGTACGTGTTAGGGGATCACTTTCTAACCAAATTGAGGTGGAATGTGGTGTCCCGCAAGGCTCAGTGCTGGGACCGCGTTTATTCCTGGTGTTTATCAACGACCTGGCAAGAGTCATCTCCTCAAACTTCCTGCTTTTTGCCGATGATGTCAAGATATGGCGGGCGATCAGTAACAAGGCAGATCAGGATCTGCTCCAACATGACCTAGATTGCATTTACGAATGGTCAAAGAGGAACAAGCTTCAATTGAACATGGCTAAGTGCAAAGTGATGCATCTGCGTCACCAGCTGGTGAGCGCTTACAAGATTGGAGACCACACCTTGGCGAAGGTTTCTCAGGAGCGGGACCTGGGTGTATTGGTACAGGAAGATCTCGGGTGTTCAAAACAAGCAGAGAAGGCGAGGAGAACCGGAAATCAACACTTCGGCCTTCTTCGCAGAGCCTTCGGTCGGTTTGAACCATCAATATTTCCCCAAATGCTTAATGCCTATGTGCGACCTCACGTGGAATATGCTATTCAGGCGTGGCAGCCGTGGCAGAAACAGGATATCGTTGCTCTCGAGACTCCTCAACGACGGGCAACCAAGAACGTCAGGGGCCTCTTTCATCTGCCCTATCAGCTTAGACTGAAATCTCTAAGAATGTACAGCAGTCGATATCGGCTTTTGCGGGGGGATCTCATAATGGTTTACCAGATCCTGAAGAACCCAAACCACATTTGCCGTCCGCTGCTGGAATTGAACCCCAACACTAAACTAAGAGGTCACCTTCTGAAACTGACAATTCATTATAGCCGGCTTGAATGCCGTAGAAATTTCTTTTCTCTTCGCGTGTGTGAGCCTTGGAATGCCCTCCCTAATTATGTCGTCTCTGCTCCCAATCTGGCGATATTTAAAAAACGTGTTGACGAAGCATTGTCTCACTTACATTTCATTTTATGACTTGTTAGCCAGGGGCTACAAAACGCAATCAAACGGTTTCTTGCCAAAAGCCCAACCATTGGATTTATGGATTTATACATTTAATATGCGAACGTCTCCGCTATTTCACATAAGTCTATGGTGAGTCCACCACAAAGCTTTTCACTTTATTATGCAACTGATTTTCGCAATAATTTCCATCCCATGGGACTTGTTAAGCGATGCTTTTTTACCCGTAATAAACCATTGTCCATTGACCATACATGAACTAAGGGTCCTCCCTTTTCGGCCCGCAATCGCGAACTAGCCCCGAACAAGTCCAAAGCAGCTAAGGCGGAATTTTATCAAATATTCGTAGTTGGAATAACCGGCCCGTCCAAGAGTCCATGGACATCACCATTAGACATAGTACTAAAGAAATCCGGTGACTGGCGTTCCTGTGGTGAATACAGGGCATTCTACGAAGTTACCGTACCGGATACCCCATCCCACAAATGCACGACTTAACCTCAGTACTGGTTGGTAGGTCAATCATCGGCAAAACAGACTTAGTGCACGCCTACCATTGAATAGCTGTGGAGGCAGACGATATCCCAAAACAGTAGTGATTGCACTAGTTGGTCACTTGGCCTCAAACTTGTAGGGATTCGGCAAATTTAACTCTCGCAATAGTATGCAACAGAAGTGTACTGGCACTTGTAACCTTCTACTTGTTTTACTGATTGTGAATTCTGATAACTTGCGCCTCCCCGGTGAATAGTGCGTTAGGTTCTTTTCGCCCACCTGCTCTCCATTCCTTTAGCTTTATGCTACAACCGTTGCGTCCAGTCGCCCTTACTGTTTTCTGTACTCATAATTGGCACGCCTTTTACGTGAGATCGCCTGCGACTAGTATCTGAGTAGCCCAATACACCCTCTCACTTATTTAACCGCCAACTGTGAAGCGCTTAGCTTCTCCTTCGTTGTGTCCATAAGCCCAGAAACTGAGCCTATACGATTGTGCCCGGAATATGAACCAAGAAGCGTACTGTGTAAGATTGAAATCATCTTCCCAAAATACAACAGTGCATGAGGTTCATTAAACCATAGTTTAAATTGGATTTCGATGGCATCCCACTATCCGCCATTAATTTAGGGGGCCTTTGGGGAGAGCCCCGAGTGCGGTTTCAGAAGAGAGCTGGATGCAGGGCAGTTTGTATTTA
The DNA here is from genome assembly GCA_944474145.2 of Dicrocoelium dendriticum. Taxonomy (NCBI): domain Eukaryota; kingdom Metazoa; phylum Platyhelminthes; class Trematoda; order Plagiorchiida; family Dicrocoeliidae; genus Dicrocoelium; species Dicrocoelium dendriticum. The sequence continues at coordinate 54,111,417 of OX104069.1, read as the reverse complement.
CTACAATGAAAAGTGCCCCATCGTCCCGGCTACAGAAACGACCCCGATGCACGTAGCTAGCTAGGGAAAGAGTAGACGTAGCGCACGATGCGCTCACGCAATGGAGACTAGCTGGGGCATTATGTAAAAAGGCATTGCTCAATCCAAACGACCGAAGGCACCATGCAGCTCAGCATTCCGCACTGATCGCCCTAGTGTACAAAGAAATGGTAATCTTAGCGTTTTACACAACGAACTCAGGCATACCGGGAAAATCTCTAGACTGCTGCAGGACTGACATACCGCTGTATTATATAAACACTGTAGAAGAATCCCGAATGCCCTATGCTTTGATACGTCATCCCTGCTCAATGATCCCTTCGCTGTGATTCCCAACCCTTTTCTTCGTCCAACACAAACATTGTTTGCTCTGATTCTCAATCCGGATGATGTGATCCGATGATGACTTAATCCCATGTTCATTTGCACTTTGAGAACTAGCCACACCGTATTTAATCGCGTACATATTAAGCTAGTTTAAACTTCTGAACAAACTACATTATCGCTTGACATAGTAACGCCCGGTGTTGTCGGTGCACCAGAGTGTTTCAATCCTCACCCCCTCTCCATTTGAATACTCATGTGTAGACTATCGTTACACTGACGTGCCATGAGCGCGGTGCATGTTACCTCACATTTCAGTATTGACAAAGTATTGCGGTCCGTTGTTTTGTTCTCCCTTCAACGTACTATTGAACCCCATACAATGTCATCGCTGTGTGTGTAACGCGCAGATTCTCAGCGCCCACGGCTCACGGTAGTATCCTCCTCGGTTAGTCAAGTGCCTTAGTCTGTTTATCAAGTAAAGGGCTGCATTAGTTTATCCTACGTGTGACTTGAAGCCTTACCTGTTGACTGGCCAAGTGAATTGAAAGTTTTTGCGCTGGTAGCACAGATTGTTGAGGCGTTGCACATTTGTTGTTGCAAACTGCTTGCAAATAGTACCCCTATACAGGGTCGACTTTGTTGTTCTTCACTCTGGTGGAAACGCTTTAACCCAAGGCTTCCAAACGGTTTATCGCTTACAAATATGTTGAGCTTGTCTATGGAACTTGGCCATTTTCCGGATCAGTGGAAAATATTTGGTATCCTTCTTCATAAAAGTCGACCCAAATAAAACGTCGCTGGGTACCGACTTGTCAAGCACACTCCCATGATTGCTGGGTTGTTCGAAAACGAAGCTACAAAAGACGACATAAGCTTCATCCATGGTTTTAAACTAGTTAACAAAACTCAACATGGTTTAATCGAGAAATGCTCCCGCACAGCTTGTTAGTTGCATTGCCTGGATTACAAAGCAGAATCTACTGGCCCCATCCATACGCTTTGACAAATAAACAACGTTCTAAAAGGGGCTACACAACCGGATACTTTAAGAATGCAGCTCATTGGTGTTTGGAGCCCAATGTTGTTGGCTGACTACTTACCTGGATAGATGTGCACAAATAGTTACTCTGAGTGACAACTACTTTTCCCTACGTCCAATCATTAGTGGTGTCATCCAAGGAAACATATTCGTCCCTTCGCTGATTGTACTCTGCCTCAACGGTATCAGCGTAGCCATCAAATATGGAAGAGAACCTTCGCTTGTCGACGAAATTAAGGTTGTTTACAAGCTTCGAATAGATGAAATCCAATGCATAACGTTGCTAATTTAAGAAGATATTTCACTTGAGAGATGGTGTGGCACGTGGCGGATGAAATTGTCAGCTAACAAATAGTCTATTACGTTTTATGGATGTTCGATCCATGTAAAAATTTTCTATTTGTGATCTGGAAATACATTGATCTTCCAAATTCAACTTTCAAAGCAGATGGAATACCAAATAGCGCTGGTTACGCAGTCTATGGACAACATACACTGGTAAGTCAAGTCAAGGTAAAAATTTATGTACCCGGATGGGTGCATTTTCAGCGATTCACAGTATCGACTGCGGATAAAGTTTAATGACGTCTACAAAAATGTAAATGGTTATAAATAGAAAAAGAAAAGGGTACACTAGTGTCACTCAAGTAAAATGACCCGATTTCTTGTAAAAATGAGCTCAGGGCACATGTACACTGAGAGCAAGTTGCCGAACAGAATTCTCGGTTTTTTTCCCCACCAACAGAACAGTTTCACCGAGTCTAAAAGTTCGCGGCCAAAAGCAACAAAGCACGAATGGTGCGCGGTATCTGGACTTAGTAATCAAAATCTGGAGGGTAAGATGGTCTTGGTAACCACAAAAGTAGTTGGGAGAAAAAAGTTTTCAAAATGTTTCTATGGAACTTATATATTTGCAGTAGATAAAATAAAAATGTCTAATGAAAAGGCAACGGCCGAATTAAAGGCCCTGCCAAAATTAATCTTTTTTACATCCTTATCCCTTCCGTGCTTGAGCACTGCGCTGCTATTTCCGGAGAGATACATATGAGTGACAGGGAAGCTCTGAAAAACCTGCAAGGTTATGCACCCGAGGTCTGTTTAGTAAAGAGTCTACCTTTAGTTATCAGGAGGGTTGCTAGCAACCTCACCTAAAACCCTCCATGATTGTAATGACTGTAACACAACTTGATGCTCATGCCCAATCTGATAAGCTAGAAAGCATAATCCGATCTATCCACATCAGAATTGCAACATAAGTTCGAAGTAATACTTGTGGGAAGAACCAAGAGAGCTATTTTCTCTAATTTTTTCCACATCAAATATGCCGCGCAATCGGATAGTCGACCAGGCAGTACTGTAGTGAGCCGGAAAACATACACATTGAATTTTATTGTTGGCTGTACCTTCTCAATGCTCACTTGTCTAACTACATGCACATCCGCTAACACCTTTACTCTGGTGACTTCCGCGCTGCATGTTCCTCGTCGCCCTTGCTGATTCGCTCTCCATTCCTTGTAGCCTGCTCAATATAGCTTGCGTCAAGCTGCCTCCATCTTATCTACTATTCCGTATTTGGCACGTCTTAAGTGTCATGGTTACCGTCTGGTATCCAAAGCGCCACCCAACGATTGGTGACCGCGGCTCGGAATACGCCGTCCGCCATGTTGTATTTCTAACTTGTTGAGGTCGTCCCAGCTACTCTGTGACTCATTACCTGTTCTCATTTTGTTTTATCGCCCAGCGCAAAATTTTAGCGAATTTTTACTAGGAACGATCTAGAGAATAAGTCATCTCCTTACATTGTTAATGCCGTAGATTTAGTCTCTCCGACTTTTTGAAAGAACAATCCTTTGTTTTGAGTTGCGCAATTAAAAGCTACTGTTTACAATTGTGGCATTGCTGCTAATTGTGCTAAATACCACCAAATTGTATCGCGGCTTCCTCAGGGTATAACCACATAGGTAAAAGATGTAATATATTTTTCATCTTCTGAGACGAAATATGAGACTCACAAGTAGGTTATAATTCAGTGAATCCTGCCTTCCGATAAGATCCGTCGGCAGCAACTGTTTAGCTATCCACATCAATGGGACAGAATTCCCTCAGCCTTGTTGCGAGAAATGCACGTCCAACAATGACGTAGGGACTCTCTGTGAAATGTGGATGTAATGAATACCGGAAGGTACACAGCCCATCTTCGTGGAGGCAAGCGCCCTATCATTTGCAGCAGTTGCAGACTTAACCGATCGCGCAATCGAACGACACCATCCAGCGAGGGATTTAAGAGTACCTACTCAACTTAGCACCATCGCAGCCCCAGCGACACCCGCAACTAGCGAATCGTCGAAAACAGAGGCCGAGAAGCTCACCCTAAACCATAAGCATCGCATCCGCTCTAGATCCTCGCCACGTCGCACGAAACCTGACGCTCTAGGCTACTGCTTTTGCTACTTGTGCTTCTGTAATAGAGCCCGTAAATGTGAATAGCCATGTATCCTCTCCACCGCAGGTGACCTCCCACGCAGACCAGTTATGGCGGCTAACAGTGTCGGAAAAGCCTCAAGTCATCTCATCTACATCGGGAATTATGATTCCGGGGCCCAGTTCTTAGTTGATACCCGGGGCAGAAGTCAGCGCCACCCCCTATGCCGGATGAGCCTAGTGCTTCTTTGTAAACAAGCTTGTACCGCCAATTGCATACCAATAGCCACCTACGGTCATCGGTCGCTTACACTAAACCAAGGTCTTCAGTACACCTTCCGCTGAGTATTCATTGTTGACGTAGTCCCATCTGTCATCATCGGTATAGATCACTTCAGGCATTTCGACCTCTTGGTCGATGCGAAACGCCAGATGATAGTCGTTACAACAACGAAACTCAACGTGCGTGGCATCAACACCAATATCGCATCTATCATGCGGGTCTAGGCCTTTCCCCAGACCTCGCCAGTCTATACCAACCACTTCTCCCACTATCCCAAATTCGTTCAGTCAATGAAGGCGGCTGTCCTCGTGGCATCCCAAGTCACGCACCACATTCGGACGAATGGCCCGCTAATCTTATGTCGTCCATTCCGACATTCACCTGAGAAACTTAAGGCAGCTAAGGCGGACTTTGGGTACGTACTCCAACTCGAGACAATCCGCCCTTGACTCTCCTCACTGAAGATGGTTCCTAAGAAAGCGGGTGGCTGGCGCCCTTGTGGTGACTACTGCGCACTCAATAAGCTAACTGTCCTAGATAGGTACCTCCATCACACATATGCAAGACCTCACTGTTTGCCTCACAGGTAAAACGCTCTTCGGGAAGGTCCATCTGGGATGAACATATCGCCATTTAGCAGTAAAAAAAGACATACTTAAAACAGCCGCCAACACTCTCATCTACTTGCACAAATTTTTAAGAACGCCTTTCGGACTGTACAACGCTGCACAAAACTTCCAACGCTTCATCGGGGTCTAGATGAGGATATTTTAGCATCCAGTTCCTCGGAAGAAAAGCACATCGATCACCTCCGTTCTTTCCTCCAGTGGTTGACTGCAAGGTATCACAGTTAACTCGACTAAGTGTGAACTCAACAAGTTAACGGTAGGATTTCTAGGTCACCTCGTTTCATCGTCCAGCATCGAAGTTCTTGGTAAGATCCAAGCAATTAAACACTCCCAAGCTCCGGCCTCATTAAATCATTTCCGTCGATTTTGTGGTCCAGTGAACTCCCATAGACGTTTCATTCCTCGCTGCACTCAACTCATGCAACCTTCGACTGACCTCCTCAAAAGGAATAAACGAACGTTTGCTTTCCGTGACATAGTACACAAAGCTTTTATCGAGTTCAATGATGTTCTCCATATCATCAGTCTATCATTCCGAACCGACTGCACCTTTCTACACGACGGATGCTTCAGATGTCCCGGCAGGAGCTGTCCCCCAACATCATGTTGATGGGTAATGGGAACCTCTTGGTTTCTTCTCCAAAAGCCTGTAGTCAGCGGAACTTCGCGACCACACGCTAGGCAAAGAACTGCTCGCCATCTATTTAGCCATTCGTCCCTTCTGGTACACATTCGAAGGTTGTATCCTTACGTCTACGGTGAACACATCAGCTCATCTTTGCATTTAACTGAGCCCACGAAAAATACTCATCCCGGGAAACTAGGGTCCCAAATTTTGACACTCATTTCACTGCTGACACGTTTCAGGTGTCGATGATCCCGTCGCCGACGCTATCCCATGCGCCAACTTCCCTCTTCCCATTTTGTCTATCGTCGACTTCACCGCCATGCCATCGGCTCAGGCCAAAGATGAAGACATCCAACACACCATACAGTTCAGCACACTTCATGTGCAACCGGTCCCTCATCAAACAGTGGAAGGAACAATCCTTTGTGACACTTCCACACGTTCTCCTAGATCCACTGTGCCCTTATCTTTCAGATGCACAGTCTTCGTTACCTTTCACACATTGTCTCATATTGGCACTCGTGCATTTTTGAAACTGGTCACCGAGCGTTCCGTTTGTCCACGCGTAAACATAGATGTTTGCGCCTAAGTTCGCGCCTGCCTTCAATCCCAGCGCTACAAAGTAGATCGGTACACCCTTAGTCTTCTGGGCTCATCCCCCCACCCCAGACGCTCGGTTCTCGCAGGTCCCTTGCCTCCTACATGCGGATTTGTATACATGCTGACATGCGTCGACCGCTTCATCAGATGACAAGAAGCCATTCCCGTAACAGACTGCAGTCTTCTTGGATCGATGGATTGCGAATTATGGATGTCCATCCACAATCGCAAATGACCGTGGAACGCATTTCGTATCCTCACAATACGATACATTCTGCAACCTTTTTGGGTTGCAATCGTATTCATACGACAGCGTATCTTTCATCGGACTAGTCGAACGTTTTCATAGACAGCTTACAGCCTAGCTCTGCGCCTCCTCAGATCATAACTGAATCGAAAATGTTGATACTCTTAGGTATTTGGAGCAGCAACATAGCTGATTTGCAAATGCGCACCGGCCGAATTGGTTTACAGCACAACACGAAAACCGTCGGGAGAATTCGTTTCGTCGCCTACATAGCCGTCGTGTGTGCACCCGTCTAACTTTGCGTTCACCCTAGCATGCGTTCACTATGGGCGACTCCGCTTTGTGAGCAGACCACGGATGTGCGAATGCACAGTGGATTTTCTACTTGCACTCACGTCCTCCTGCGCAATGACGCAGTGCAGTGCCCTCTCCAGTCTCCCTGCATTCGCAGGTCAGAGTTCTGTAACTAACTGCAAAGCAATTCATGTTAGACCGGAATAGACATGGAACAATGGTGTCCATCGACCGACTTCTCTAAGAACTACTTCTAACCCATCCCGAGGCTACCACACAAGCACCCGCACTTGCTGTGATTTTCCGAGCACTGGATACGTCGGAACCCTGTTTCCATCGACGCTTTGCCTACCCAGCCTCAACCACATGCAACCGACCTACGTGGTAGATAAGTCAAATGGCCGATCCGCTTTAGTGACTTTGTGAACGTTTGTTATTTCCATTAACGTGCATGTTTTTCGTGTTTGGTGTTAATCGTACGTACCACCCACAAAGGTCCCGAAAAATCAACAAAAAGCTAAACATTTTGAAAAACCCGAAAAGTTTTTGCTTTTATCCAGCATGTCATGTCCCCTCTATGGCGTCAAGCTACACTCCGACCCTTGCCCCCCCCCTCTGAGTTCTACCTTCCAGAATTTCAACCATCAGAACAGCCAAGGCGACCCACGAGTAACTAGTCAACTTGCTCAAGATCACTTCTTGATCCAAGCGACAACCAGTCGTCTTTGACCGCCGACGGCTATAACCGGATTGGTTCACAAACGCTTAGCTACGTAGTGCCAATGAAGACCCCCAGATTTCTTCGTGGGACGGATCATGCACTAGGGTGTGGTGGAGGGGAGTGACAGCTCCCAAGCGCACCATCGGGTCTGCAGGGGAGTAAATGTCCTATCGACCTTTTTTCTGGACTTGCCTTTTTTTCCAGTCCGAGGAGCCCGCCTCGACGACCCACCGATGACGCACTCCGGTCCACACGCAAATAATAAATAACAAAGAAGTCTGGAATCAGCGAACTCTGAAACACACCTTATTTTGGAATCCCGAGTTCAATCCCACGTGAGTCTTTGCATCTATGCTCACTTCCCCACCCCACAGACAGCTTCCGTTTCTCAGCCTGGTAAGGAAGACCCTCGTAAGGAATTTGAAAACATAGACTCAGTATTGCACAACACTGGATTTTGTTGTGGTTCGTACCTACTTGTTTTACTGCTTGTACATGCTTTCACGTCTTCTCCTCGGTGAGTCACGCCTTACGTTGTCCAGCGCCCTTGCTAGTCCGTTTGCGATTCCTTTAGCTTGCTCAACATACGTTGGGCAGAGTTGTCTCCACTTCCCTACTGTTTCATGTTAGCGCTACCGACTAGTATCTGAGGCGCCAACTAACACTATCAAGTCTTTTGCGACCGCAAAAAACACTCCATAGTAAACTTGGGAGTTAAATCAACCAGAAATCGACAGTGGCCACGTTGTCACCAGGAGAATCACCTAATGAACTCTCCCAGGAGGGACCAAAAAATACAGAGGCAGTGTGCAAAACTGTTACACAAGTTTCAGCATCAACATAGACTGTGTATATAGGAGCGTTCTAGCAATGCCGACTGTATTTGATCCTTACTCATGCAACAGCATGATCATAACTATATCTAAGGAACTGCCCCTATCACAGAAATAGTCAATCGAACACATGAGCAATATATTTGAGTCGGCGTTGCCTACTCCAAATTCTTGTTTAGTTTGTGACTGAAGTGAGTATAGACGTCCGTCTTACGCCGTATTGCACTTCTCAGACAAAATGCGCGGACCATATAGATCGCTTTCGATGAGAAGCAGCCGTCCTACAAGCACAGTTGGATAGCCTGAAGCGCATGTTGCACGCTTTGATACGTGATTAGCAACCTCGAAATGCAAATAACTGTTACAGATCTACACAGTCAGTGAAAGTCGTTAGGCGGTTTTACTCATTCAGGTCACGTCACCGAAGAGTCGATGCGTACACTGGCACATATTGCGTGACTCTCCAAATCCTCCGTTATTTAGAGAAACGGAGGGATACATGCTCACTGACTAATGGACGTGTTTAAAATGTCCTTGTGCAGCCAGTATTACGGTGCGGATCAAAGACGCGAACATTACGCATCGAGGAAATTGTATGTATTTAAGCACCGATGCCTGTGAAGTACTGACCATGCTAGATGGTTGCACTGAATAGCTGAAGTTCGCCATGTGTTGTTTAGCAACAGATCCGCTGGCAACACAGTGGAATGTCCACACAAGCTAGAGTCACAGCCGCCTCAGTGGGTATTGTTCACCAATAGAGTGCTAATTAGGTTGAAACCCAGAGATGGTCAGTCGATGACCCGGTAAAACGGAGCGCTGAAGCTCACGTAAGATTTGGTTAAAATTGGTCCGCATCATCTTTTCAGGCTGAAGTTCCAGGATCAACCGCATCAGCGGATAAAGCGAAACACAGGAAGCCAGTGACGCACTTGCATTCATTCCGTCATTTCTAACGATTAACATACCTTTCTTTTATTTGCTCCTATTGACTTCTATCATTTATCACTGTTGCTTGGTTTCGTTATCAACATCTGTTAGTGAGGTGAGCCAATACAAAAAGTCCACTACGCCTCGGAACGCAAACCACATTCGATTAAGTGACGTTAAACCTCGACGAGGGTAACCCATGAGTCAATGCAAAAACTGAACGCTTGTTTCAAATACAGTGATCCCAACCTTGCAGCACAATGCGCAGTCTTAAGGGAATGGTCAAAGCGTATGGTGACGCAACACAATGTAGGCACAACTGCAACTTGAGAAAAACGACATTCGTAACTTGGCAGACGTAAGCTAAAACGATCCCGGGAAAAAAAATAAGGTATCAGCTGTACGCCGCAACGGCGCTTTGCTACCGCGCGACCACCACCAGTCGCACGTGGGCTGAGGGTACGGTGATGACTCCGGTCCCTACGCGGATTCAAACCAGACGTGCAGACCACTAGGCTACTGGCCGACTAAGTGTGTTAGGGCACAATCCAAAAAACGAAGGTTATAGGGTGATTGTTTCTTTTCAAAAGCCGCGGAGATTCGCGCAAGAAAGGCGTGTCCCCAAATGAACTTGCCGATCTGGCTTTCGGTGATGTCATCCAGTACAGTAAAACAACAACGAACAGGGGCACCGAGGTACGGTGAATTTAGCTGCCCCAACTCGCGTCGTCAGGACAGCAATACATAACGATAGTGAGAAAAGGAGGTAGAAAGCAGACATGAAGAAGTGGGTAGAATTAATCGGGATGGAAAATAAATAGCTGGATAATTACCCAAGAATTTGGAAACTAATGCAGTTGGCTCGGAGTCCACGAGTTTTATGGTGAACACATGCGTAATTGTCAGGAAGGAAGTCAGTAGATAGGTTAGAGAATTGTGGAAAAAGTGATCCCGTCGACACAGAAGAGCAATACGGCGGCGTAACAAACCAGCAGGAGCTCAAGAGGAACGCAGTGTGTATTCGACCAAGATTAATCCAATAGTCTTTGTTAGAGATATAACCAGAGTAGCGCAGCGAAGAGGCTTAACTAACGGTCAACGGGGGCAACTTAATACAGAAATGGTAACTAGTCCCCACAAAGTAAGCACACGTTGGATATCTGGGGGATGGGATGCCATTGCACTATCCCCATCGAATAGGCGTCGTCCGCGATGCAACAGGTTACGCAGGACCGTAAAGAATAAGCAGGCTGTTCATCTGTTGCGTTGAAGAGGCATACATAGAATCTAAAACGTGGAAAAGCACAGATGACGACTGAGCAGCGCAAATGGAGACAAATTTGGCTAGTTTCGTGAACAGATATGGATAGTACCACATGAACTGAGTCTGGTTATGAGGACCCAGTGAAGCAGGATGCACCGGTTTGTAAGCAGAGCTCAAATGAGGGAGCGGATTTGACAAGGGAGCAACAGTCGATACAGCTGCAGGAGTGGGTGGCAAGCTCGGCCATCAGTTGCACATGGAGGAACTCCAGTGGCTATGTCATTGAGCAAGAGATAAAAGCAGGCCGCATCCATGAAATGGTGGCAAGTACCGCGGTCCGTATGTTTCTGGGAGCTTCAAGAGTCAAGCTATCAGCCCGAAAGGCGTGGGACACAACTGTATCAACGGCATTACGAAGCTCTGGGTAGAGTGGAACGCTGTCCCCTTAAGCACCATCGTAAGGCTCCCCTTCAAACGCGACATGGTCAGACGCACTGATTGTAATCACCGAAGCATAACCATCGACCACATCGGTGACGCAGGCATAGGCATTTTGCTATGTGATGTAGCAAGTTGGGAATACTGTTGTGGTTGGTGCTGCCGCTGTTGCGGTCCCTTGGGGATCTTGGTGATAGGAAAATGGGTAACCGTCTTCAACGCCAATAAGAATGTGAAATGCTCTATAACCGCATCAGGGGCCGTGAGGTTAGTCGTGCCGGACCTGAAATCAGTGGTCAACAGCTGGTAACAGCGATCGAACAACAAACTAGGCTGAACCATTGTATCAACAACAACTCTCATAGCGGAAACAGGTCAAGTTTCGTTGACGTCATTGCGATGTTCAGCTGCCAGCTACGGAGAGGAGTTAGTGCGTAAAGGTGATTCCAAATCATATGGACCGATGAGTCTGTAGAATAAACAATAGCAAATAGCAAGTTGAATCAATGTGGACTTCAACTAGAAGTCGAGTACTCCACTCTGCGTAACATTGAAATGATGCGTTGCGACAAAGTCGGAATGTGTGAACACACTTGATGTCCAAGGTGCGGCGAGCGTTCATGCATCGTTTTGTCCTAACACTCCTGACATCTAGCAGTTCTCAAGTGCTCACGAGCCAGCGATTACGCAGTGAGCAAGTCCTAGTGTAGAGGAACTGCAGACGCGGCGGCTAGGACTGAAAGGTCGATCATTTGCCCCATTTCACTCTCAGTTAACATGAACTGCGGAGTGTTATCCGTCAAAGAATGCAGGTTAGATCGATAGGCCAGAAGGCACACTTGTAGTACAACATCCCGTTCACCAGGAACGTCTTCATACATAAAAGCTTTTAGAATGGCCATCAGTGCTCGATTGGCGCGTTCTATTTGGCTGTTATATTGTGGGTGATAGGTTGTGGTGAGAGTTTTCTCAATGCCCAAGATTTGGCAGAGTTCTGACACCGTTTCTGCGTTCTCTACCCGGCCGATTTTGACATTTGAGACTACAAGTTTGAAACTGTCTCCGCCTACATGCTACTCATCCTTCTGGTTCATGTAATCCTCGCAACGACTTTAATGTCTAATGATCCGTGTGTACTACGAAGTTTGGTGGTAGAGGTGGAGTCTCAGTATGGTATTCCGGTTTTCCAGCCCTACTCTCTTCACAAATCCCATAGGTTCGATCATTCTGAAGCGGACGACGAAGACTTATCTCCTCGCTGTTCCAGATGTATACAAGGGCGCATAGTTCTTCTTTCACCTGGACGGATAGGTATTGCACGGCTTATTTGCTGTTGCTTATCCTACAGACGCATCGGTCGATTGGATCTGGAATCAACTTTAAGCACCAACCCCTCTCCGTAGCAGGCAGTCGGACACCACAATGACGATCGATATTAATGAAACTTGACCCGTGCCCGCTATGAGAGTCCATGGACGAACTGAGAACAGGAACCGCTCAGTTGTCGTTCACTTCCATCGCTTGAAGCCGGCGACCCTCGGTAAGCCTTTTCCCTCATCGCCCTAATGTCCGATAAGACACCGATCCGCTAGATGCGTTAAGAGAGATGGTGTCGACAGCAACGGGAATCGGGAAGAATGTAATGTGGAAGCTTAGCATGTCTCGAAACTTGCACTTTTTCCTTTGCTGTCATTGCAGGGCCGCGATCAGATTACTAATAAGTTAGTGTAGGGAGAAACAATAGGCCTTAAAAAAGAATGAGTTTTGTTTGGTCCTGTAATTATTATTATTATGCTATCCTTTGCACTCGAACCGTATACGTTGGCTTGGTCATACTCTTTGCATGTTTGTTGATCATTTTACGCATTGTGTGCGCGTCCAGTTGGTTGAAGCTTCAAGGAATCGAACAGCGCTGTAACATAAGACACAGAAAGTAAGTGAGATGCTTGGTTTGACTGGTGCACGCCACCTCTGAGAACGGGAGTCCCGGGGTGAATCATGTCTCTCTGAATTAAACTGTAGTCTTCAAATCAATAGACCGCAAGTGTATAGTATCCATGATGTTTGTTGGCAGTCGCTCATTCAGGAAGTAAGGCTCACTCTTTCCCTACTAGATTCGCTGCTACCTACAGCAAATTAGCAGCAACATGAAACTGAGAGGCCACCAATTCAAGCTGGCCATGAAATGCAGCCGGTTAGAACGTCGCCGAAACTTTTACGCTCTTCATGTGTTCCAACCTTGGAGTCTCTTCGCTAATTACTTTGTTCCTGTCCGATTTTATCTGTGTTTAAAAGATGTCTTCATGTTGCCCTAAACCAGCTGCATTACAAATTATAGTATGTGTACATTGGGAAACAATATAACGTGAAAAGCATGCACCAAGAAGCGCATTATCCTGCACAACGGAAACAGATCTGAGCGGCCCAAGTGGTGTAGTACTGAAACCACAACAGTAGGTAGTACCGCAAGGGAGCTACTAACCCAAATAAACACTACTATCATGGTCACGCACACTATGACGTGAGTGCGGTGGAGAACACAATGGTGGTAAACAGAAGCACCGATGGATCTCTCGCAAACAACATTTTATAAAATACAAATGGGCAAAGTCGAAAGCAGGTAACCGGTTGACTTGTGCAGTTCGCTGAGTGGGGGGGGATGGATTGCGAGTGGTTCAAATTGCGGCCAGATAGTCCTTCAATTCGTTTGGAGTAAGGGTGCGAAACCCATTCTCGTTGCATATACCGATCTCAATATTGTTTTCAGTCATCTGTCCCTCAAAACTCTCCTTTAGTGTGAGTATGGCTGCGTGCACTGCATCGTCCAACTGTAAATCTTTATTATACCTACAAAAAGAAACAAAGAGAGCCAAACATTGGTGTAAAACAATTCAGAAGAGGAGCAAGCATAAATTCCTTAAAGTTCCAACCCGGTGGGTAGACATAAATGTCTATTTAAAATCATTAACAACAATAATTCAACCGACCCTGACACCACCATGCCATGAAAGTGACAATCGAAAAACAGAACTACAAAAGTGGCCAATGCGTATGCGATGAGAGCTCACAGTTAAATGCTGAGCAAAACACCTTGGCACCCACGACCGATAATGCCCAGCATTCGAGTGACATAACATGGACAGCTTCTAATGTGATCCCAGATGAGTTAGAAGAAAATGAAAAGAGTCTATGAGCGGCCTACGCATTCAACACTTTGGATGGTCACTTTCTTATAACTCGGTCGGAGGGAAGGCTGGTAACCTGTCCAAATGGCGTCCGTATAAGCCATCATCATCATCTCCACCACCACCATCATCATTATCATCATCGTCATCATCATCAGCAGCAGCAACAGCAGTCATCAGTCATTTGAACTGATGCTTCGCTGCCATACAACCATGAGGGACTATGAAATAAAGAATAAGAAGAGGGAGAGAAAGGGGGACTTACCTGAAAACCTTAATGCCCTAAGCAAACATTCTGGGTCAAGGCGCCTACACCTTGTGTAGACAACATACTGTCACAAACAGCTGGCTATTGTGCAAAGATAAGGCCGCATGGGCGAGACAGCTTCCTTGCGGCTTTCACTGCACGCGACATAATCAGCCATTACCCCGCAGATAACTCAGCATCAAACACACTTTAAACAGGCAATGCGATTAGGAGACGGCAGTAGACGCGCCATTGATGTCGGTTGCGAGCCTTGTCCTTAAAGTCTCGAGCCAAGCACAAGGCGAGTCACGTGGACTCCAGCCCGGAAAGCGAGATGGACCAACGGCATCTAGTTTGGTCGTCAGTGACTTCATTTCCCGCTGCCAAGTCAACTTCTGTCCACCGCGAGGCTCGCGCCACCCTACACCTGGCAGACTAAACAATGCCCTCCTAGGTAAGCGGTGACCAGGCATACGTAGCATGTGCCCTAGCCAACACAACTTATTCAGTGCTATCTGTTGTTCTAGTGAGCAAGCATGATTATCACCACCTAGTACTCGCCCACGCACATCATAGTTGCGGACACGCTGGTGCCATCCGACTCCAGCAATGCTGCGCAGACAACGACGATCAAAGACTTGAAGGCGCCTCAGATCTTCAGACCAAAGGGGCCAAGTCACACTACCATACAGCAGAACGGCCCTCGCTGTGGCCTTGTATACACGGCCTTTCAGACGGAGGGAAACTCTCTTCTGTCGCCAAAGATGCCACAGGTTCAAGAAGGTAGCTCTGGCTTTTGCAATGCGTGAGCTGACGTCAGTTTCTATGCACCCATCGTTGCGGATGAGGCTGCCAAGATAAGTGAAATGAGCAACAACCTCGAGTTCCCAGTTAGCAAGCACCAAGGGGTCGTCAAGTAGCTGGTGGTCCTACAGCAACACTTTGCACTTTGAAGGTGCGAAGTGCATACCGAATAATGGGACCACTCTGGATAGGCTATTCAGGGTTGATTGTGCCGCCCCAACATCGTCGGAAAGCAAGACGATATAGTCCGCATAATCTAGACCAAGCAACCTTTCACCAGGCAGCACTTCAACGCGTACATCGTGAGATTCCGCAAGGGAACACTCCATGATAGAATCCACAACAAAATTGAACAAAAATGGGGAAATCGGACAACCCTGACCAAGGCCACTTGTAGTCGGAAAGCTATCCGGTAGGACACCGTAGACCCTGACGTGGCCTGTTGTGTTCGAGTATAGAGCACGAAGGATGTTCACATATTTCGTGGGAACACCTTTTCGCGCAAGTAATTCGAACAGAATCGTTCGATCAACTGAATCGAACGCACTCTTGAAATCGAGAAACACGGCTATTGTCGGTCTGCGGTATGCGTGGCGCTGCTCTAGCACCTGCCGCAAAGTGAATATATGGTCTATACAGCCATGTCCTGGGCGCAAACCAGCCTGCTCATCCTAATCCGAAATTCCCGTTCCGCAGTGAGGCGACGTACGAGAATCGAGGCCAATAATTTTGTCATAACTGGCGTTAAGCTAATACCCTTGTGGTTAGAACAGTTTGCGCGACTGTCCTTCTTGTATATTCCCATGATCGATTCGCTCCAATTAGCCAGGAGGCTCTATTCTTTCCAGATACCTTCGAATAAGGAGGTCAATGCTTTGCAGAGGACCTCACCTCCATCCTTAAGTAGTGCAGGTGGGAGAGAATCCCGGCCAGTGGCACGAAAACGATTAAGGGCTGTAATCGCGTTTCGGACCTCGGCCTCCGACGGAGGCTCTAAACTAACCGTCCATGGTTCATTCTGCATCACCTGAGTAGGAAGAGGTACGGGAGCATGGGGCCAGCTAAACTGATCTTGAAAGCGTTCCTCCCAACGAGCCATACGGCGCTCCTTATTGTGTATCTGCGCACCCGCGCTGTCTCTGATTGTCACACTGACGCCCGGTTTCCTGAGACCAGTTGTTCGGATCAGCTGGAACAGCCTATGGTAATTGCCCACTGCTCCTGCCTTCTCAATTTCTTGAGCCCGACTGGTCCACCAGACTTCCTTGTCAGCACACAGGCTCTGTTTCAGTTCACGCCTAATAGCCCTTCTGGTCACATTGTGTTCAGAGCCATCCGGGAGATGTCTTCTAGATTCCAACAGGTTCACCGACCTCTCGGATATCCAGTGACTGGCGCGGTGACCATTGATAGTGCTACAAAGCAGATGCTTTTGCGTCGTGCATGGCGGTCGAGATCCTATACCACTGAAGCTCAGCGTCATTAGGACAAGACAGCGGAAGTTCGGTATGCAGTGCTTCTTGATAGGCTTGCCTGACCGAGGACTGGGACAATTTCGCAGTTGCCAATCGTAGGGGACGCTTGGTGCGCCTCCCGGTAACGTTAATGGAGAAACGACAACGTACCAAGGCATGATCAGAGTCGACACAGATACTCCAGTACCAGCGGCAATCCAGGATGGAACGCCACCTGTAACTTATGGCAATGTGGTCAATTTGGGTCCATCGCTGGCCAGCTACAGGGGGACGCCAAGTGGCACTTTGGCGCCCACTGTGTCTAAAAGCAGTGCTACTAAGAAACAATTGGTGCTCCGCACACAGTTGCTGCAGACGCTCAAGGTTGTCAGTCCCTTCGGAGTTAAGCCCACATTTACCACCTAGCTGAGCTTCTGAAGAGCTCAGATGCCCTACTTGTGCGTTCATATCCCCTGCAAGTATCATAATATCTGAACTAGTAGCACTGCGTAGTACCGCATTCAGTTCGTGATAGAATGTGTCCTTGACAGCATTTGAACCGCAGTCGGTGGGAGCATAAGCGGAAATCACAAACAAACAGCGTTTCGTATTACTTCATGACTTCACCTTAGCTGATATCGTCAAACGGGCTGCACATAAACGGCTGTTCACCGGAATCCAATCAACCAACAATGCCTCAGCCTTAGAGCTTAGAATGATACCTACACCAGCTTGACCAGTGAGTGCCGCATTGGCGCCTCCGGATGCATGCAACCAATAACGAGAGGATAAGCCAGGTGCAGTTAATGCAACAACCCCATTAGGGTCATTGATGTTAGTTTCGGACACACAACACACATCAATACCCAGTGTGTCCAAGGTGCGTGCGAGTGCAGCCTGTTGACATGTTTGTCTTAGAGTGCAAACGTTGAACGCCGCCATGGAAACGAGACAGCGTGGCCTTATAAGGGAATTTTGCCGATTGGCGTCCGATAGGCGTGTTTGGATGGTGACTGCAGATGGTTTTGCTCCAGTGGCACTTCAGTTACTGTCAAGTATGTTGGGAATTATAGAAGGAAGTTTAGTAATGGGGGTCGGGATGGGAGTAAGAAAAAAAAGGTGGAAAAGAAAGAAGGGAGGCGCCAGCAGTAGCATGTTTTCGCTTATCCGCCCTGTTGCATGCAGAAGATAAAGCGACCCTTGATAATCTGCGCGACGACCGATGCAGGATGAAGTTTATGTGTGAAGAAAATGTCATGGTTGTATGTGGGCTGAGATACTGCCAGGGCGCCCAGACCTAGACAGGAGGACGATTAGGGTCCTCATCCAAAGCCCTTGGCTCAAAAGCCTGTCCGCAAGGCAGCGGGGAAGTGGCAATGATTTAGTTTTACAGAAATGGACACCATTCCATCTCAAACCCCCAAGCTGGAGGACCAGGTGACTGAGTTTGTCTGACCTCTCACCATTGACCAACCTGGTAGGAGTAGCTCTCAAGGTTCCAGGAGGCATCATCCAGTATAGCTCAATGGGTCAATTAGATACGCAAACCATCGCACCACGTTAAGGTCCAGTCTCGTTGTCATCACCCTTCCCCCACTCATCCGAATTTATGTTGCAGCGAGTTGGTTAGTTGGAATATGCATTAATGAGCAAGGAAAGGTGAACAAACAACTCATGTGCGAGTGAAGCCTTTCGAAGGAATACCCTAGAGGGAAATAGCTCCCTGGGGACCGTTCCAGGGGTGGCTGTATCTGCATTTGTTATTGTTCGTAATCTCAATCTTTAGAACACATTCAACTTGTCACTCACTCCAAAAATTCAAATAATTACCCGTTGTATGCAATCCCGTTGTACAGTATGATTAAGCCACTCAGTTTGACTGTGGTTAGCACTGTCGATGAATATGGCATTTATTTAGTTACTTACTTACACATGGTTCATAAACCTTGGTGAGTGGAACAGCATAGACCGTATTGTGGCTAGTCACTACACAACAAGTGCCGGCGGATATTATCGATCCCCTACTCGGAGTAGGTCAGGTCAAAATCCGTGGACGATACAGGCTTCCGCCTAACGAGCGTCCAGCTTCCTGTACCGGTAAGCGAACCAGAGCCCCCGGCACTTCGACTTTTGATCGCCTCTCCTTGCCTCTGCAAAAAGAAATGAAGCAAAAGCGAGAGCAATCTTTGCTTTTACAAGGATCAACATCGGATAACAATGCGAATAAATTGGATAGGATTATATTAATTCCGGAAAAATACGCGGCCAGCACCTGTCTAGGCCTGCTTTGAAGGCAACCACAGTCTCACAATCCATTAGTTCCGAAGGCAACTTATTCCAGTTGCGCACTACACGATTTGAGAAGAACTTAGCCCTGACGTTCAGTCTAGCTCTCTGTTGTTTGAGCTTCAAGCGATGTCCACGCAAGCGTTCAGAATCAGCCAGCTCAAATAAATCAGAGGGCACGATGGCACTGAAGCCCTTCATGATCTTAAATGTTTCTATCAGATCGCCTCTCAGTCTACGCCGTTTCCAAGTTGCTATATCACTCGCACTCAGTGCAAACCGAATGTTCGTGATCGTCAGGCCGTGAGTGGCACACAGTGAAAGCAGCCTGTCACCGTTCACATTCGCTGAACCAATGCCATGCGAACCGATAACATCTGCCCACACCGATGCATCACACTCAACGCGCGCGTTGAAATCACCCAGCAGAAATAGTCGGTCGCTCCTCGGCACAGACCGTAACAGGGAGGATAGCTGATTGTAGAATTGATCACGCAGGTCATCAGGATAACGCATGCTCATAAAAGTGCCAAACTTACCTTCTCCAAGTCGTAGGTGTACAGTCATCAGTCGCGCGCTGATGCCTGTTTGTTCACTCACCAGCTGGCCATGGAGGCGATCGGATATTGCAAATCCGACCCCATGATCACGTGGTGCTGAGGCGGCGTTGCCCACCCAGTGGAATGTGTAGCCAGCACCTGCTTCATGCAACTTACCTTGCTCGACGAGCCGAGTTTCACTGAGCGCCACAATATCGATGTAGTAACGCGCCAGCTCCATCGCGACCAATGCAGTGCGTCGCTCGGGGCGGTCACTGGAGTTCTGGTCCAGTAGTGTGCGCACGTCCCAGCATCCGATGCTGAGTGCTTTGCGCGTAGGCATACGATTGCATTGGTAGGCAATCGCACGCGAGGTGGTCGTTGTCCTTCGGAGGTTTGCGTGAGGGACTCCACCCGGAGCCTTTGGCTCAATAGCCTTGCCCACATGACATTGGGGAGCAGATCCACCTCGGGAATGTGGTTGCAGAGACAGATTGGGATCTGCTTGATGGCCGTCACACGTAGCCTTGAAGTTACTTGAACGATTTATATCTGTTTTGCGACCGTAGTAGGATACGTACCTGCGACCACAGCCAGGCGCAATTGGGTTTTGGCGGGTTTGCACCAATTTGATCAGGGGCTGCCTGGCTTGAGGCGGGTAGTAGCAAACCGTTGAGCACCCGGAGGTGCGCTCCCACCGTCAGAGACAATGCGTGGCGCTCGTGCTCTACGGCAATCGAGCTGTGAGCTTATAACCCGTAGAACTGTTGTCTCCCATGGCTAGGTTTTACCGGGAGAGGGCCATCGACCACTTCTTAACCCCCGAAGAGGATAGACTAGGATACTGGCAGGGCGCCCACACCTGACAGGAGAACGACTCGGGTCCTCAGCCAAAGCCTTCGATTAAATGTACACCCGAAAGGCAGCGGGTCTAGCACACAGTCAGTTCACTGGCTCATGCGGATTGGTGCCGTGGATCTTAGCAGGGAGAAGGGCGAAACCCAACTTCCACCCAGCTGTCGCCACGAGGAGTCGTCCAGGACATATGCAAATGGCGCAACAGTAGCAGCAGTGGGTAAATCATCTGTCAGGATCTAGCCACAACCAGCCTCAGCGAACCATCGGCTCTTCCGCCATCAAATAGGCCATTACTGGGTTTAGCTTCATTCCGCGCCAGATTTGCGGTACTACTACTGCCGTGATAGTATCAACTGGATGTGCTTCTTCAGACAATGTAAGTGGGACTTACTCAATTCAGCTGTTTTCTCTGTGGCGTCTGGCTTATTCTACTTGTTCCGCCGCCGCTCGACTGGGTTCAGTTCACTGGTTAGCCATGTTCCTAGCGCCGACGATCGGCACCTGCAGTTCGCATGGCCCGCATCGACCGACATAGATCATTGACAAGTGTGTGAGGAGCATCAGCCACATAGACGAGGTGTGCTTTTCTTAATTCCTCACTGGTATTACTGCAGAAATGGATGTTTAACGGCAAGCTGATGACACCTATCTAAACACTGTGAGAATGAAGGACGGTGGGCAGAATAAATTGTACTGAAACAACCGTGATTCTACATGCATGATAATGAAGCAAGATAGAAACGTATACCTTACGAATAGGTAAACGGACTCGTAGTTAGTTACGGAAACAATTCTGCGCGTTCAGTTCGCGCAGTCTGCGCTCCAATTACATAATAAGTGGGGCATTAAAACAAAGTGTTCCGATGCATGAGCTTTGCACATCGTTGCCAATAACTAACGGAACGTTACATACTAAAGACAGGAAAATGTGAACTAGGCAGTGCAGCAGTTAATTCAGATGTTGTGATCAATAAAAGTGGTCTGTCTAATCTCGTGATTACAAATGTTAAGAAAAATGTACTACTTATAAATAAATAGTAGCAAGGTTACACCAACGAATCAGAATTGCATAGTATCAGTTAAATTAGTGAATTAATTCACAACGGGCATTGATGGTATGGTAGAAACCTGCGCTACTCGCTTTTGATGTGACTACTCCGAGTTGGGGATCGATAATATCCGCCGGCACTTGTTGTTTAGTGACTAGCCACAATACAGTCTATGCTGTTCCACTCACCAAGCTTTAGGAACCATGTGTAACTAACTAAATAAAAGCCATATTCATTGACAGTGCTAATCACAGTCTGAGCGGCTTAATCAATTTGTACAACGGCATCGCGTAAAACGGGTAATTGTTTGAATTTTTGGAATGAGTGACAAGTTGAATGTGTTCTAAAGATTGAGATTACGAACAATAACAAATGCAGATACAGCCAGATAATTAGCAAGTAATACAGGCACCCCTGGAATAGTCCCCAGGGACCTACTTCCATCTACGGTATTCCCTCGGAAAGCTTCACTCGCACATGAGTTGGTTGTTCACCTTTCCTTGCTGATTAATGCATATTCCAACTATCCAACTCGCTGCAACATAAATTCGGGTGAGTGGGGGAAGGGTGATGGCATATACGGACGCCATTTGGACAGCTTACCAGCCTTCCTTCCGACCGAGTTATATGAAAGCGAGCACCCAAGGTGTTGAATGCGTAGGCCGCTCATAAACTCCTTTCATTCTCTCCTGATTCATCTGGTATCGTATTAGAAGCTGTCTATGTAATGTTTTTCGAATGCTGGGCATTATCGGCCGTGGGTTGTTAACACGGTGCCAAGGTGTTTTGCTCAGCATTTAACTGTGAGCTCTCATCGCATACGCATTGGCCACTTTTGTAGTTCTGTTTTTCGATTGTCACTTTCATGGCATTGGCGTGTCAGAGTCGGTTGAATTATTGTTGTTGTATGATTTTAAATAAACATTTATATCTACCCACCGAGTTGGAACTTTAAGGAATTTATGCTTGTACCTCTTCTGAATTGTTTTGCACCAATGTTTGGCTCTCTTTGTTACTTTTTGTAGGTATAATAAAGATTTACAGTTGGACGATGCAGTGCACGCAGCCATACTCACACTAAAGGAGAGTTTTGAGGGACAGATGACTGAAAACAATATTGAGATCGGTATATGCAACGAGAATGGGTTTCGCACCCTTACTCCAAACGAATTGAAGGACTATCTGGCCGCAATTTGAACCACTCGCAATCCATCCGCCCCCCCCCCCCCACACTCATCGAATTGCACAGGTCAACCGGTTACCTGCTTTCGACTTTGCCCATTTGTATTTTATAAAAAGTTGTTTGCGAGAGATCCATCGGTGCTTCTGTTTACCACAGTTGTCTTCTCCACCGCACTCACGTCATAGTGTGCGTGACTACGAGAGTAGTGTTTCTTTAGGTTAGTAGTTCTCTTGCGATACTACCTACTGTTGAGGTTTCTGTACAGAACCACTTGGGCCGCTCATGTCTGTTTCCGTTGTGCAGGATAATGTGCTTCTTGGTGCATGCTTTTCACGTTATGTTTTTTCCCAATGTGCACAGACTATAATTTCTAGTGCAGCTGGTTTAGGGCAACATGAAGACATTTTTTAAACACAGATAAGATCGGACAGGAACAAAGTAATTAGCGAAGAGGTTCCAAGGTTGGAACACATGAAGAGCGTAAAGGTTTCGGCGACGTTCTAACCGGCTGCATTTCATGACCAGCTTGAATTGGTGGCCTCTCACTTTCATATTGCTGCTAACTTGCTGTAGGTAGCAGCGAACCTAGCAGGGAAAGAGTGAGCCCTACTTCCTGAATGAGCGACTGCCAACAAACATCATGGGTACTATACACTTGGGGTCTATTGATTTGAAGACTACAGTTTAATTCAGAGAGACATGATTCACCCCGGGACTCCCGTTCTTAGAGGTGGCGTGCACCAGTCAAACCGAGCATCTCACTTACTTACTTTGTGTCTTGTGTTACAGCACCGTTCGATTCCTTGAGGCTTCAACCAACTGAACGTGCACACAATGCGTAAAATGCTCAACAAACATGCAAAGAGTATGATCAAGCCAACGTATACGGTTCGAGTGCAAAAGATAGCATAATAATAATAAATACAGGACCAAACAAAATTCATTCTTTTTTAACGCCTATTGTTTCTCCCTGCATTAACTGGTAAGTAGTCTGATCGCGGCCCTGCAATGACAGCAAAGGAAAATGTGCAAGATTCGAGACGTGCTAAGCTTCCGCATTACATTCTTTCCGATTCCCGTGGTTGTCGACACCACCTCTCTTAACGCATCTAGCGGATCGGTGTCTTATCGGACATTAAGGCGATGAGGGAAAAGGCTTATCGAGGGTCGCCGGCTTCAAGCGATGGAAATGAACAACAACTGAGCGGTTCCTGTTCTCAGTTCGTCCATGGACTTTCATAGCGGAAACGGGTCAAGTTTCGTTGATACCGATCGTCATTGTGGTGTCCGACTGCCTGCTACGGAGAGGAGTTGGTGCGTAAAGTTGGTTCCAGATTCTGTCGACCGATGCGTCTGTAGGATAAGCAACGGCAAATAAGCCGTGCAATACGTATCCGTCCAGGTGAGAGAAAAACTATGCGCCCGTGTATACATTTGGAACAGCGAGGAGATAAGTCCTCGTCGTACGCTTCAGAATGATCGAACCTATGGGATTTGTGAAGAGAGTTGGGCGGGAAAACCGGAATACCATACTGAAACTCCACCTCTACCACCAAACTTCGTAGTACACACGGGTCATTAGGCATTAAAGTCGTTGCGAGGATTACATGAACCAGAAGGATGGGTAGCATGTAGCCGGAAACAGTTTCAAACCTGTAGTCTCAAATGTCAAAATCGGCCGGGTATAAAACGCAGAAACGGTGTCAGAACTCTGCCAAAGCTTAGGCATTGAGAAAACTCTCACCACAACCAATCACCCCTAATATAACGGCCAAGTAGAGCGCGCTAATCGAGCACTGATGGCCATTCTAAAAGCTTTTATGTATGAAGACGTTCCTGGTGAACGGGATGCCGTACTACAAGTGTGCCTTCTGGCCTATCGATCTAACCTGCATTCTTTGACGGATAACACTCCGCAATTCATCTTAACTGAGAGTGAAATGGAGCAAATGATCGACCTTTCAGTCCTAGCCGCCGCGTATGCAGTTCCTCTACACTAGGACTTGGTCACTGCGTATTCACTGGCTCGTGAACACTTGAGAACTGCTAGATGTCAGGAGTGTTAGGACAAAACGATGCATGAACGCTCGCCGCACCCTGGACATCAAGTGTGTTCACACATTCCGACTTTGTCGCAACGCATCATTTCAATGTTACGCAGAGTGGAGTACTCGACTTCTAGTTGAAGTCCACCTTGATTCAACTTGCTATTTGCTATTGTTTATTCTACAGACTCATCGGTCCATATGATCTGGTATCAACTTTACGCCCTAACCCTTCTCCGTAGCGGGCAGCTAGACATCGCAATGACGTCAACGAAACTTGACTCGCTTCCGCTATGAGAGTTGTTATTGATACAATGGTTCAGCCTAGTTTGTTGTTCGATCGCTGTTACCAGCTGTTGACCACTGATTTCAGGTCCGGCACGACTAACCTCACGGCCCCTGATGCGGTTATAGAGCATGTCACATTCTTATTGGCGTTGAAGACAGTTACCCAATTTCCTATCACCCAGATACCCAAGGGACCGCAACGGCGGCAGCGCCAACCACAACAGTATTCCCAACTTGCTACATCACATAGCAAAATGCCTATGCTTGCGTCACCGATGTGGTCGATGGTTATGCTTCGGTGATTACAATCAGTGCATCTGACCATGTCGCATTTGAAGGGGAGGCTTACGATGGTGCTTAAGGGGACAGCGTTCCACTCTACCCAGAGCTTCATAATGCCGTTGATACAGTTGTGTCCCACGCCTTTCGGGCTGATAGCTTGACTCTTGAAGCTCCCAGAAACATACGGACCGCGGTACTTGCCACCATTTCATGAATGCGGTCTGCTTTTTATCTCTTGCTCAATGGCATAGCCACTGGAGTTCCTCCATGTGCAACTGATGGCCGAGCTTGCCACCCACTCCTGCAGCTGTATCGACTGTTGCTCCCTTGTCAAATCCGCTCACTCATTTGAGCTCTGCTTACAAACCGGTGCATCCTGCTTCACTGGGTCCTCATAACCAGACTCAGTTCATGTGGTACTATCCATATCTGTTCACGAAACTAGCCAAATTTGTCTCCATTTGCGCTGCTCAGTCGTCATCTGTGCTTTTCCACGTTTTAGATTCTATGTATGCCTCTTCAACGCAACAGATGAACAGCCTGCTTATTCTTTACGGTCCTGGGTAGCCTGTTGCATCGCGGACGATGTCTATTTGATGGGGATAGTACAATGGCATCCCATCCCCCAGATATCCAACGTGTGCTTACTTTGTGGGGACTAGTTACCATTTCTGTATTAAGTTGCCCCCGTTGACCGTTAGTTAAGCCTCTTCGCTGCGCTACTCTGGTTATATCTCTAACAAAGACTATTGGACTAATCTTGGTCGAATGCACACTGCGTTCCTCTTGAGCCCCTGCTGGTTTGTTACGCCGCCGCATTGCTCTTCTTCGTCGACGGGATCATTTTTTCCACAATTCTCTAACCTATCTACTGACTTCCTTCTTGATAATTACGCATGCGTTCACCATAAAACTTGTGGACTCCGAGCCAACTGCATTAGTTTCCAAATTTTTGGGTAATTATCCAGCTATTTATTTTCCATCCCGATTAATTCTACCCACTTCTTCATGTCTGCTTTTTACCTCCTTTTCTCACTATCGTTATTTATTGTTGTCCTGACGATGCGAGTTGTGGCAGCTAAATTCACCGTACCTCGGTGCCCCGGATCGTAGTTGTTTAACTGTACTGGATGACCTCACCGAAAGCCAGATCGGCGAGTTAATTTGGGGACACGGCTTCCTTGCGCGAATTTCCGCGGCTTTTGAAAAGAAACAATCACCCTATAACCTTCGTTGTTTGGATTGTGCCCTAACACACTTAGTCGGCCAGTAGCCGAGTGGTCTGCACGTCTGGTTTGAATCCGCGTAGGGACCGGAGTCATCACCGTACCCTCAGCCCACGTGCGACTGGTGGTGGTCGCGCTGTAGCAAAGCGCCGTTACGGCGTACAGCTGATGCTTTAATTTTTTCCCGGGATCGTTTTAGATTACGTCTACGAAGTTACCAATGTCGTTTTTCTCAAATTGCAGTTGTGCCTACATTGTGTTGCGTCGCTATACGCTTTGACCATTCCCTTAAGACTGCGCATTGTGCTGCAAGGTTGGGATCACTGTATTTGAAAGAAGCGTTCAGTTTTTGTAATGACTCGTCGGTTACCCTCGTCGAGGTTTAACGTCACTTAATCGAATGTGGTTTGTGTTCCGAGGCGTAGTGAATTTTTTGTATTGGCTCACTTCACTAACAGATGTTGACAACGAAACCAAGCAACAGTGATAAATGATAGCAGTCAATAGGAACAAATAAAAGAAAGGTATGTTAATCGTTAGAAATGACGGAACGAATGCAAGTGCATCACTGGCTTCCTGTGTTTCGCTTTATCCGCTGATGCGGTTGATCCTGGAACTTCAGCCTGGAAAGACGATGCGGACCAATTTTAACCAAATCTTATGTGAGCTTCAGCGCTCCGTTTTACCGGGTCATCGACTGATCATCTCTGGGTTTCAACCTAATTAGCACTCTATTGGTGAACAATACCCACTAAGGCGGCTGTGACTCTAGCTTGTGTGAACATTCCACCGTTGCTAAACAACACATGACGAACTTCAGCTATTCAGTACAACCATCTAGCATGGTCAGTACTTCACAGTCATCGGTGCTTAAATACATACAAGTTCCTCGATCCGTAATGTTCGCGTCTTTGATCCGCACCGTAGTACTGGCTGCAAAAAGACATTTTAAACACTTCCATTAGTCAATGAGCATGTATCCCTCCGTCTCTCTAAGTAACGGAGGATTTGAAGAGTCACGCAATATGTGACAGAGTACGCATCTACTCTTCGGTGACGTGACCTAAATGAGTGAACCGCCTTAACGACTTTCACTGACTGTGTAGACCTGTAACAGTTATTTGCATTTCGAGGTTGCTAATCACGTATCAAAGCGTGCAACATGCGCTTCAGCTTATCCAACCGTGCTTGTAGGACGGCTGCTTCTCATCCAAAGCGATCTATATGGTCCGCGCATTTTCTGTCTGGGAAGTGCAATACGACGTGAGACGGTCGTCTAGACTCACTTCAGTCACAAACTAGACAAGAATTGTGGAGCGTGCAACGCCGACTCAAATATATTGCTCAGGTGTACGAGTGACTATTTCTGTGATAGGGGCAGTTCCTTAGGTATAGTTATGATCATGCTGTTGCATGAGTAAGGATCAAATACAGTCGGCGTTGCTAGAACGCTCCTATATACACAGTCTATGTTGATGCTGAAACTTGTGTAACAGTTTTGCACACTGCCTATATATTTTTGGTCCCTCGTGGGTGAGTCCATTAGTTGGTTCTCCTGGTGACAACGTGGCCACTGTCGATTTCTGGTTGATTTAACTCCCAAGTTTACTATGGAGTGTTTTTTGCGGTCGCAAAAGACTTGATAGTGTTAGTTGGCGCCTCAGATACTAGTCGGTAACGCTAACATGAAACAGTAGGGAAGTGGAGACAACTCTGCCCAACGTATGTTGAGCAAGCTAAAGAAATCGCAAACGGACTAGCAAGAGCGCTGGACAACGTAAGGCCTGACTCACCGAGGAGAAGGCGTGAAAGCGTGTGCAAGCAGTAAAACAAGTAGGTACGAACCACAACAAAATCCAGTGTTTTGCAATACTGAGTCTATGTTTTCAAGTTCATTACGAGGGTCTTCCTTACCAGGCTGAGAAACAGAAGCTCTCATTGGAGTTGTCTGTGGGGTGGGGAAGTGAGCATAGATGCAAAGACTCACGTAGGATTGAACTCGGGATTCCAAAATGGGGTATGTTTCAGAGTTCACTGATTCCAGACTTATTTGTTATTTGCGTGTGGACCGGAGTGCGTCATC
Source organism: Dicrocoelium dendriticum (assembly GCA_944474145.2). NCBI lineage: Eukaryota > Metazoa > Platyhelminthes > Trematoda > Plagiorchiida > Dicrocoeliidae > Dicrocoelium > Dicrocoelium dendriticum. The sequence goes on along the minus strand of OX104069.1, from coordinate 54,083,195 downwards.
GGTGGGTCGTCGAGGCGGGCTCCTCGGACTGGAAAAACTGTCAAGTCCAGAAAAATGGCCGATAGGACATTTACTCCTCTGCATACTTGATGGTGCGCTTGGGAGGTGTCACTCCCCTCCACCGCACCCTAGTCCATGATCCGTCCCAGGAAGAAATCTGGGGGGTCTTCGATGGCACTACGTAGCTAAGCGTTTGTGGACCAATCCGGCTAAAGCCGTCGGCGGTCAAAGACGACTGGTTGTCGCTTGGATCAAGAAGTGATCTTGAGCAAGTTGGCTAGTTACTCGTGGGTCGCCTTGGCTGTTCTGATGGTTGAAATTCTGGAAGGTAGAACTCAGAGGGGGGGGCAAGGGTCGGAGTGTAGCTTCACGCCATAGGGGGGACATGACATGCTGGATAAAAGCAAAAAGTCTTCGGGTTTTTCAAAAAGTTTAGTTTTTTTGTCGATTTTTCGGGACCTTTGTGCGTGGTACGTACGATTAACACCGAAGACGAAAAACATGCACGTTAATGGAAATAACAAACGTTCACATAGTCACTAAAGCGGATCGGACATTTGACTTATCTACCACGTAGGTCGGTTGCATGTGGTTGAGGCTGGGTAGGCAAAGCGTCGGTGGAAACAGGGTTCCGGCGTATCCAGTGCGGGTGCTTGTGTGGTAACCTCGGGATAGGTTAGAAGTAGTTTTTAGAGAAGTCGGTCGATAGACACCATTGTTCCATGTCTATTCTTGTCTAACATGAATTGCTTTGCAGTTAGTTACAGAACTCTGACCTGCCAGTGCAGGGAGACTGGAGAGGGCACTGCACTGCGTGATTGCAGAGGAGGACGTGAGTGCAAGTAGAGAATCCACTGTGCATTCGCACATCCGTGGTCTGCTCACAAAGCGGAGTCGAGCATAATGAACGCAAAGTTAGACGGGTGCACACACGACGGCTATGTAGGCGAGGAAACGAATTCTCCCGACGGTTTTCGTGTTGTGCTGTAAACCAATTCGGCCGGTGCGCATTGCAAATCAGCTATGTTGCTGCTGCAAATGCCTAAGAGTATCAACGTTTTCGATTCAGTTATGGTCTGAGGAGGCGCAGAGCGAGGCTGTAAGCTGTCTGTGGAAACGTTCGACTAGTCCGATGGATGATACGCTGTCGTATGAATACGGTTGCAACCCAAAAAGGTTGCAGAATGTATCGTATTGTGAGGATACGAAATGCGTTCCACGGTCATTTGCGATGGTGGTTGGGCATCCATAGTTCGCAATCCAACGATCCAAGAAGACTGTGCAGTCTGTTACGGGAATGGCTTCTTGTCATCTGATGAAACGGTCGGCGCATGTCAGCATGTATACAGATCCGCATGTAGGAGGCAATGGACCTGCGAGAACCGAGCGTCTGCGGTGGGGGATGAGCCCAGAAGACTATGGGTGTACCGATCTACTTTGTAGCGCTGGGATTGAAGGCAGGCACGAACTTAGGCTCAAACATCTATGTTTACGCGGGGACAAACGGAACGCTCGGTGACCAGTTTCAAAAATGCACGAGTGCCAATATGAGACAATGTGTGAAAGGTAACGAAGACTGTGCATCTGAAAGATAAGGGCACAGTGGATCTAGGAGAACGTGTGGAAGTGTCACAAAGGATTGTTCCTTCCACTGTTTGATGAGGGACCGGTTGCACATGAAGTGTGCTGAACTGTATGGTGTGTTGGATGTCTTCATCTTTGGCCTGAGCCGATGGCATGGCGGTGAAGTCGACGATAGACAAAAGGGGAAGAGTGAAGTTGGCGCATGGGATAGCGTCGGCGACGGGATCATCGACACCTGAAACGTGTCAGCAGTGAAATGAGTGTCAAAATTTGGGACCCTAGTTTCCCGGGATGAGTATTTGTCGTGGGCTGAATTAAATGCAAAGATGAGAGGATGTGTTCACTAAAGACCGTAAGGATACAACTTTCGAATGTGTACCAGAAGGGGCGAATGGCTAAATAGATGGCGAGCAGTTCTTTACCGAGCGTGTGGCAACGAAGTTCCGCTGACTACAGGCATTTGGAGAAGAAACCGAGAGATTCCCATTACCCAACAACGTGATGTTGGAGGACAGCTCCTGCCGCGACATCTGAAGCATCCGTCGTGTAGAAAGGCGCAGTCGGTTCGTAATGAGAGTTAGTGCGATGATATAGAGAACATCATTGAGCTCGATAAAAGATTTGTGTACTATGTCAGGGAAAGCAAACGTTCGTTTATTCCCTTTGAGGAGGTCAGTCAAAGGTTGCATGAGTTGAGTGCAGCGAGGAATGAAACGTCTATGGTAGTTGACTGGACCACAAAATCGACGGAAATGATTTAATGGGGCCGGAGCTTGGGAGTGTTTAATTGCTTGGATCTTACCAAGAACTGCGATGCTGGGCGATGAAACGAGGTTTCCTAGGAATCCTACCGTTAACTTGTTGAGTTCACACAGTCGAGTTAACTGTGACACCTTGCAGTCAACCACTGGAGGAAAGAACAGAGGTAATCGATGTGCTTTTCTTCCGAGGAACTGGATGCTAAAATATCGTCATCTAGACCCCAATGAAGCGTTGGAAGTTTTGTGCATCGTTGTACAGTCCGAAAGGTGTTCTTAAAAATTTGTGCAAGTAGATGAGAGTGTTGACGGCCGTTTTAAGTATGTCTTTTTCTTTTACTGCTATATGGCGATCGCCCCAGATGGACCTTCCCGAAGAACGTTTTACCTGTGAGGCAAACAGTGAGGTCTTGCATATGTGTGATGGGGGTACCTATCTAGGACAGTTAGCTTATTGAGTGCGCAGTAGTCACCACAAGGGCGCCAGCCACCAGCTTTCTTAGGAACCATCTTCAGTGAGGAGAGCCAAGGGCTGTCTGAAGGGCGGATTGTCTCGAGTTGGAGAACGTACCCAAAGTCCGCCTTAGCCATCTTAAGTTTCCCTGGTGAATGTCGGAATGGACGACATGAGATTAGCGAGCCATTCGTCCGAATGTGGTGTGTGACTTGGGATGCCACGAGCACAGCCGCGTTCATTGACTGAACGAACTTGGGATAGTGGGAGAGGTGGTTGGTATAGACTGGCGAGGTCTGGGGAAAGGCGTAGACCCGCATGATAGATGCGATATCGGTGTTGATGCCACGCACGTTGAGTTTCGTTGTTGCATCGACTATCATCTGGCGTTTCGCATCGACCAAGAGGTCGAATTGCCTGAAGTGGTCTATACCGATGATGACAGATGGGACTACGTCAACAATGAATACTCAGCGGAAGGTGCACTGAAGACCTTGGTTTAGTGTAAGCGACCGATGACCGTAGGTGGCTATTGGTATGCAATTGGCGGTACAAGCTTGTCTACAAAGAAGCGCTAGGCTCACCCGGCATAGGGGGTGGCGCTGACTTCTGCCCCGGGTATCAACTAAGAACTGGGCCCCGGAATCATAATCCCCGATGTAGATGAGATGACTTGAGGCTTTTCCGACACTGTTAGCCGCCATAACTGGTCTGCGTTGGAGGTCATTTGAAGCGGAGAGGATACATGGCTATTTACATTAACGGGTTCCATTACAACAATGACCAAAGCATCACCCCCACACGTCATCCCACTGCTCGTGCTTGCGACAACGAGCACTCTCTTTTCCCCTGCAAACCGTGATATTAACCTAGTGGCTCATCTCAACAACTTGGATTCAAAACGTGAGTGTACCTCTTATCTGCTCCTTTACTGGCAAAAAAACCTATAGACCATCAAGTTACGAGCACAACAATAGCCATGGTTGATCAAATTTGCCGACTGCTCCCCATCGAGAACATCGAAACCGGAATTCCATGCCCTGTGATTTTTGGCATATTAGCTGGATTTCTCCAATGGGGCCTGTAGACCCCTCGAACAGGAAAATACTGAAAGTCGAACTAGAAGTAGCCCCACATTGCTTGCTAATATTCACGTTCACTATTGGACCAACAGCTCTGTGAACAGCGCTTGTCCTAAGGGTTACTGCTTCTTTGCTGAGTCGTCGGAGTAATCGCTGCAGTGAACGATTGCTACACACAGTGCGCCTTTTAGCGGCTAGTTTATACTAAAAGGGTACTCGGTCAATTCTGTCGATGGACGATGAAGTTCACATTGTTAGCCGTTCGTCATCGTTATTAAATAAAACAATTGTGTAGTACGGATAAAAAGGCCAAGATTTGACAGGTCCCGTGGGATGGTTTAGGGGAATTACACAAGTTTGAAAAGAGTTGACCAAAGTGAAACATCCATCTGTGGATTCACTATAGTATCCACGTTAACACACACATATATCCGCCTACCCTACTTTCGGGAAGGCTGATGAGGCCAACGTTTGTCTGCGTCTTGTCGTCACTCACTAAAGCGAAATCAGTAAAAGTAATGCCGACTGTATAAGGCATCGTTGAGTCCTTTTTCTGAAACTGGGTGGCGGAGGTGCAGAAATGACAAGCATAGAAGGAACGTTCCACGAATGAAAAATACGCAGTGAAAAAGTTCCCAAAGTATTTCAGTCGATTATATTCTGTGGCTAGTTTCAGCTGGCGACCCCTCAATTCTGTGTTGCGGCCAAATTGCATTAGGTCGCCACAATCTTGTCCGGGGTTATTCAAGTGCTGGTACACCAGAATAAGGTCACCACGTAGACGGTGATAACTTCAGCTGGACAGTTTCACGGATTCCAGTCGCAGATGGCATGGCAGGTAGAACCATCCCTTCACTCTTTTGGTAGCCCTTCGTTGCGAGGTCTGCAGTGCAACCAGACGGCGTTTACACCAGGATTGCCAGACCTCGATTGCTTACTATAGGAGCCTCCCATATGCATTGCGCATTTGGGGGAGGGGTGATGATGAGGTCAAAGCTTCCAAACGCACATTGTAAGAGACTAAAAGGATTCGCAGTTTTGGACGTCTTCAAGGACTGCGTCGAAGAGTCGAAGTCCTCTTCCATCACGACCCCATGGTCGCGCTCGTGTGAGGCGGTCTTTAAGATGTAACCAAGTTTATAAATGGGATTTGCCTTGTGACGTATATGTACGGACTTGCACCTGTCTACGCTAAACGGAAGTATATATGTCTTTGACCATTCAAAAGCACCCTTTAAGTTACTTTGCAACATATGCTATTCCTGACAGACCATCGCCTACCATATCTTGATATCATCGGCAAAGAGTAGGAAAGTTGACTCGATGTCACGCGCGAGGTTGTTACTGAATAATAAGAATGGGCGCTGCCTCGACACTGACCCTTGTGGAATACCGCAATCCACATCATTTAGATCAAATGATGAGCCCCGGACTTGTACGTAAAGCCACCGCTAAAGTAGGAAATTCTCAATCCACGTGAAGGACAACGTACCCAAATCCGTACGTTAGCAACTTTTGGAGCAGGACTCTGTGATCTAAGCGGTTGAAAGCTTTAGAAAAGTCTAGTTAGGTGACCTCAGCGCCGATCCCACTGTCGGCTAATTCGGTCTAATTGCCACGGGAAATCACTAGATTGGTAGTACATAACTGTGATTGACGGAAATCATGTTGCTCCTGTCCTATGATATTAGCGCTTTCAAAGTAGCCCATTAGAGCATCAGTTATAATCGACTCCATCACCTTTGAAGGCACAAAGAGGACAATCACTGGGCCATAGTTGACGCGTTCCGAACGGCTACCACTTTTGAAAATCGGAGTGATGATACCCTGATTTCACGTGTTTGGGACCTATTCTGCATCCAGTCATCTTTAGAAAAATCTCGTTAATGACTCAGCTGTCCTCGAGGCTATCACCTGCAATGCTTTCGGGGAACGTTGTCATTTCCGAGTGCGCAACATTAGCAGCTTTCTCCAGAGTGTCGGTGAACTAAATTGACGTGTGTAAATACTGTTCTCTGGGAGAATGGGACAGGTATGTTACATATCCCGGGGGAACTTCGGAAAACTGAAGTACATTGGAGCTGTAGAGCGTTGGCTGCAACTTCGGTGGGTTGAGCACATCCATTTATTAAAATGCTTGGGGGAACACCACGTTCCACATTTTGGAGGCTGCTCATATTTTTGTAAAGAAGTTTTCTGTTAGCACAAAAATTTCCCACTAAGCTCTGGTGTTGTACTAATTTATGCTTAAGGACAAGTATAGTGCATTAATTATACTGCAATATATAGTTGTCCCCGTTTTTGGGGCTAGGGTTCGCTTTGATTAGCGGTGTGTTCATTTAGGCAATAATGATACAAATGCGATTCCGAGCCTGGTAGAATGCTTGATACAACTCAAACCATTTGCTTTGCCCCTACCTTTAGCGTGTCAACTTGATATCTAGATTTGGTTTACAGATGTCTTGTTGAAATTTCGTGCTGTTTCGCATCTACCAATTTCGGTGCGGAATGTTGGACTGCACGTTTTGATCACCTGCTTTGCCTGTAGTCCCATTCACAAATACACTGCAACGATGCAGCAAACTGCTATCCAGTGCTGAGCGTTGTGTTCCATCGGTGTCATGTTACTAGCCGATGCACGAAACTGTTCGTTTTTGACGAGGACGATTCCCTTGACGTTACTTCACCTTTGTGACACACACCAACGTATTTGCTGCGTTATGCGTACATATTTTGCACTTAATTCCGGGGCACTTTCCTACCTGATTAAACCAACACGCCGCTGGTAGCCATCCCACCGAAGGAGTCCATACGTGCAAATGTTGCTTCGTGAGGAAACTTCCATTTATCCGACTTGCGTATAGAGAATCTGTCATCCCCTTACTTGGAACTGCATCCCACAAGATGCGCCAGACGAAACTCACATATAATATCTAACGCTGTCCTGAAATCCTTGCAGCACTCATATTAAGATCCGATACGATGGTTTCGATGGAAACTTCACACGAAGCATATCTTTTGCATAAGCTCAAGTACAACGCTCAAAAATAAAACAGATTCGCGACTTCTTCTTGCTTATCAGACCAGGTAAGCTCATTGACCAGTTGCAGTCGATTCGTGCCACAAGACATCTAGCAGTAGCAAAGAGAGCATTATCGCAGAACAATAAATCTGAAGCCTCGATCAAACTGCTGAACGCCATTCAAGCCACCTCAGTATCATGCATAGTAGTACCTGACAAATTCATGATCAGGGACCACACCATAATATGGAAATACATGCATGGGCAATTCTGCACTTTCATTACTACCACAAGCAGAGTACTTAAGCTTAGGGCTACTGTTGATTTTGGCAGACTGGACAGGGTGCAGTTCGATTGCGACGTCATCCGGGCCCACAATGATCGGCTACATTCTTCGTATCATCTTGATGGACTATCAAATCATCTAATAAACTTTAGTGGTCAAGATGTATCGCTTTTACATTCATGTTCATTCTGTTTATGAACTTTGGATATTCTCGAATCAATGTAAACTCTATTATAGAGCCTAGGCAAAAATAACTCAAATCTCGACATTGCAAATTATCGACCAATTATCCACACCCCGATTATTTCGAGATTAACGAAAGGAATAATGAAAGAGAAAAAGGTCACGCGCTTGCTACCATTGGATTTGATCAACTCAGCCTTACATGGGTTCTTGACAAAATGCTCGTGACGGACCTGTCATCCAGCCTTGTTAAAAAGTTGACATGCTCATAGACTGGCAAAACAACCATCACTCTGCTTATTGAAATGAAAACGCATTTGACAGACGATAACACAACGACCTTATGATGAAGTTAACAAATTTCGGAATGACTGATTCCTTGCATGCGTTGTTCATATGTTACCTCTCCGTTCGCATGTAACAGTTACAAATGCAACACATTAACTCTTTACCACTGAGGATCAAAAGCCGTGTGATTCAAGAACTGTGTAATGGGTTCCTTGCGCTTTCCAATGTATATTAAAGATATAATCGAACAAATAAAAGTTGGGTCACCATCTATCTTTGGAGACCATAAGGATATATTATACATCTTCGACATCCGGTGTTTGATGGATACTTCAGAAAATATTCACATAGACCTGCCGGCCTTGGAATCGTGGTGCAACGAATGGCAAATGTCCTTCTCAGCGGACACATGCCCTCTGTTGACATTTAAGTGTGAATTTTCCCCAAGACCACTTTATTTTGCTAGTAAACCTATCCTCTATGATAGGACTAAACAGAATCTGGGCATCTGTTAATCTAGCACCCTAAACTATGGAATTCAAGTTGGATTCAAAACGTCCAGATCACGATGAAGTGCATGTCTATCCATACGTGAAACCTAGCCCTGCATTCGCTCTATGCTGGAGTACCGCTCCATTATTAAATAAGCGGCAGGAAACGTGACCGCGTGCGCCTATAAAAACATGCAGCGCTGGTTCACTACTGCTCGGTTCAACCCCATGTCCAAGCTTAACTACTCCGAATGTTGCAAAATGCTACTGTTGGAGCCACTGTGGCAAAGACAAATGAAGCCAGCATTAAGTTTCCTTCTTTGGCTTAGACCATAAGCCTGTATTCGTAACAAGTATTACAGCTCCTTTCAAACAAGAAGGTACATACGCAATTAATGACCGATGATTTATCACGGCATAAAAGCAAGAGCTTGACACGTCCCGCAGGATGGTTGGGGTGAATATGATGAAATCAAAATATATCTGAGTTATCTACCAAATGTCTGCCTAGATGAATACTTCGTTATATTACATCTGTGTAAAATTAAAACAGTCCAGCGTAAACGTTCACAAATACACTGGGGTCATTAGTATAAGGCGTGAGAAAAGTAAAGTATGGCCGTTCACTTGGGTCCATTTGAAATATAAATCCTGTTGTAAAGTGTGCTTAGCGTAATCCACAATAGAGAGGTTTAGGTAAAAAAAAGTGCTGGGAGCTAAGAGCTACATCCAAACGATTCTTGAAACCGTCTAAGCTAGAGGAGGATACAACTGTGTCTGAGAGTGCGTTCTAGGGTTGGAAAAACCGAAGCGAAAACTAGTGACGTCGACACTCTAGACGGCTATATTGTTCTTGCAATTTTAAGCTGTTACCTCTGAGCTACGTGTTGTGGCTAAGTTTCGGCAAGTGGCAGCATACGTGGTTGGGGTCACTCAATATCCGATACGCTTAATATGAGATAGCCTCGCAGCCTTCGATAGCGTCCGCTGAAAATTCCCAGCAACTTCAGCCTTCGGTGGTAAAAGTGATAGCAATTATACTTTACATTAATTTGGGTAAAACTGGAAGGAGAGTGACTGGACGGTAGTTCGACGGCTCCGAAAGATTACCACTTTCGTAAATAGGAGTGAATAGTCCATGTTTCCACATTGTCGGAACCTGCATTTCGTCGAGACAATGCTGAAAGAACCGAGCTAATGGTTCGGCAAGGTTCATGGCCGACGTCTTCAAGGCCTTCGGTTTGATGTCGTCCACTCCAGGTGAGCTGTGCACGCGCAATGACATTAGCGCTTTCATCACAACGGCTGCAGTGAACGATACGTGATTTAACCCTGGTGTCGATGGAAGCTGTGCCAAAAGCGGATGAAAAGCTGATCCACTCCGGAAAGTATGGAAGAAGTGTTGGCGAAGGATGTTGGCTGCATCTTGTGCGATTTGCGCAATACCATCAGTTGCACATAAAACCGAGATCCCGCGCTGCACTCTGCGGAGCTTGTTGACCTGTCTATACAGAAACTTAGGTTTTGTACTGAATTTTGACGCTAAGTTCTCTTGTTGCTGGAGTTTGTCTTCGCGGATCAACTTGACGCAATCGTTTCGTTGATTTGGGTAAGCACCCCAGGTCAGGTTACTTGGACAGGTTTTGTAAGCGCCAGGCTGAATCCCTTAAGGCCATGCATTTTCTAGTACGGCACCTCATGAACGAATTCACTTGCTTCGGACGAGGGACTTTTATTTCTGACGCATTTGCCACTAGCTCAGTTACTTGATGACGAACAACACCCGGGCGGCTTCTCAGCCAAGGAGGACCAGTCGGTTTCTTGAACGAAGTTGGACAGTTTATCGTAATGTGTAACGAGATGGGTTTCCAAGTTGTTCTCACTGACGTACTCCCAGTACCAGATGTAACGGAAGAGCAACATCGCGTGATCGCTGTGGCCAAGTAGTGCATCTACGCTCACCGAGTCGACCATTAGTTCCTCGCTGGAGAGCACAAGGTTCGAAACAGAGAGTGTAGTACCCATTCGGAATCGCGTGAGAGAGGTGACATGGTTGTACAGAGATACATCGACAATCACCTCTTGAATTGTTCGCAGTGGGACGCTGGAACGTTGATTGCCTGCAGGTTGAAGTCCTCCACCAGAAGGAACTGACTGTATCGTCATGTCAGTACTCGTTTCACGCAGAAGCTAGGCATTCATCCATTTTCAAGGTGGGCATTGGAGGGCGGTAAACTATTGTTATTAAACACACCACCACGTCTTAAGTGCATACGACACCAAAGCGCATCGACGACTTTCGTTTCTGGGTTCTCAATGACGCCAACATGCAGGCCGGGTAGATAATACAGGAGCACGCCTCCTCCTCTGCTAGGTCGATCGTTTCGTTTGAAATTCACGCCAGATAGTGCAGTATCAGCATTCGTGATGTCCGCCTTCTGCCATGTTTCGGTGGCCATAACTAGCTCCCAAGGCGTGGAGACCTGAAGAATACGAAGTTCGGTTAGCTTGCTGAGAAGACCTTGTGCACTGGTATACAAGCAGGTGAGTGCATCGGTGGTCAGAAGCGTGTGTGTGAGTGCTGTTTTCCGTTGGGGATCTATGCCGACCCTTGCGGGGTCGGCTGCTGGTCGTATTTTTGTAGGACCGATGACGCAGGCCCTAGGGCCAGTTCTGGTTGTTGGATAGAGCTCTTAACGTCAACAAGTGGGTGACCATCCTGTCCTCCTTCAGCTGCCGGTGTGTTTTGCCATTGTTTCCATTCTGAAATACACGTCGATAGAATTGTATCGGTAAGTTGCTTGCTTAATTTTACATTGACCCGATGCCCATTGCCTTTATACGTATTTCTGAAGGTAGCATTTTACGCTTTTTGTGTCACATTTTGATCACATGTTCTACCATCAGTTCGGCGTGCAATCATTCTTTCACCCCTTGAAGTTAGGTGACAGTGGTAACCTTGAAACCAAATTATCGATAACCTTATCGATTGAGAGTAAATCACGAATAAAACACCATGCATCCCAGTCATGTGCTTTGACCTCTAGCTCGCTTAGTGACTGGAGCTTGGGGACATAGTGAACTAGGATAGATGTTGCGTCTTGTTGTTTACGGAAGTCATCCGGATTTTGTTTGCGTTTCTGGCGTTCGCTCCAAGGAACATCTGGAAATATTCGAACAGTGCTTGTGGTGGTACGGAGGTGAGTGGCTGACAAGAGAACTGCCTCTGCATCATTAGCTGACTGAAGTGTTACTTGGAGTAACCTCGGTCCACCGTAGTGTACGGAGTTTTGGTGACGGGCGCGACATATCATACTGACTGGTTTAGCTTGAACCCCTATAAGTTGACACAGGGACTCCCGCTGTGTGTTGTCGTCAAGTATTTTAGCTTTTATGGAGTTCGCCCGGCTTCAGTCGCATTAGAGCATATAACAGTCAGAGAACTATGGTAGTGTTTCATGTTCGCCTTTCTGGAGAGACCAGTAGCTGCTTTGTTCGGTTGGACAAGTGATGGGGTCTTGAGTCCCGTGGTGGTATTGGCAGTAGTAACTCGTTAGGCAGCGGGCGGGGTTGTAATGGGAGGTGCCCTCGTCATATGGGTAGCAACAACGGACGCGTAGGTTGTCGGTCCTCTTACAGTGTTTAGTGTGGCGGGGTATTCTGTTGAGGAATGTGTGGCGAACGCACCTTTATGAGGAGATGCTACTGTCGCAGTGGCTAATTCTGAATCGTTACTCTAACACTGTGCTGAATTGGAGCTTGATGTTGAGCATCCATTTCAAGGCAGTGATTTGTCTGGTTCATGTGGAACAGCTTTCACGACTGCTGCCTACTCTGCAATCTTTGTCAGCCTATGGTACTTCTGCGCCAACACAGTTATGCAACTGACGAGTAGAAGAGACGTACACTCAGTGCAGAACCAGAGAGAATCAGTCGTATTATTGAGCTCTTTTGTCTGGCTGAGACTAAGGTGAGCACATCGAGAATGGAAGTATTTTCGCAACCTTTGAATTCTTTGCCAAATTGCACAAGTTATCCACAGCTGTATACGCCACAACTAACCTTTATTTCGGAAGCTTTGGACTTAGCTTTCCGTTGGCAAGCAAAGTTTGCCATAGTGAATGTCAGAGCTGCGGAAGCCGTTCGTTGCAACGTCTGCACTGGTATGCTGAATCCGTCGGTCAAGCTGGTGGTCTGGCAGACCCCTGTTCGATTGCTGTAGAACAAATCCAAGATGGTGGACACAGAAGGCAGTTGGGCCAATCAATGAGACCTCCGAGAGTAGCCGGCTAATATCCGCCAACTTCGTACGGGTAGAAAATCACACCAAAAGCAAAGTATTGTTGCTTAATGCACACAGTGCAAACACGTATAATACAGTAATTCCAAACACAAGTAGAATCAAGCCCGGTCAAGCAAAAATCCGCGAATAACACCACTCAGCCAGTCAAAGAAACTGGCAGCTATTAAGTACAAAGAGAGAGGAAAAAAAGATAATGGTGTTATCAATGGATCTGAGAGATTATTCCATCATCGCTCCACCATGAAACGATCAAACGCCGAATTTTCATCAGTTAGGCACAAGCTTACTCCCAAAATACGCATTCCCGTTACTTTGCTAAGAAAAGAGAAATTTTTCTGCATGTACACCCATGCACAATCCTCCTGAGCAAACTTGTCGAATTGCGGATACAATGAATAATGATTTATCACGGGATAAAAGCAGTCCAGTAGGATGGCTGTGGTGAATATGATGAATTCAAAATATATCTGCGTCATCTACCGAACGTCTCTCTAGATGAATAATTCGCCCTACGAGGCTCAAATAGAAATGGCATTGCTGACGATTCCCGAAATGATGAAACGACCGTGAAATACTTCAGTAGAACTATCACGAACGGCTCCAGTTCGATCGTTACACGATTTCGGAATTGTCAGTTCTGAACACCCTACCGGTCAATGAAGAAAAATGTCTTTTTGTGCAATTACGCCGTAGACATGATCACATGAATTTGCTTTGGGCACACGGATTGTAGAACAGCTCCGAGGAAAGCGCCCTTGGTGTGCTCGTACAGAGCGACCTCAACTGTTCAAAATATACTGAGGTGGCAGCGGAAAGTGTCAACCAGCACGTTGGACTGTTGCGAAGGGTATTCGGGAGATTTGCCCTTTCAAGGTTCACAATGATGCACAATTTCTACGTGCGCCCTCACATTGAATACGCTATCCAAGCTTGGCAGTCATGGTTGAAGCGTGAGGCAGAAACATTAGAGACACCACAACAAAGAGAAAGCAAGAAGGAAAATGACCTACGCACTCACTCTTACTACCGAAAGTTGAAGTTGCTGGGAGTTTTCAGCGGACGCGACGGAAGGCTGCGAGGCGATCTCATATTATCGTACCAAATACTGAGTGACCCCAAGCACGTATGCCGCCATTTGCTAACACTTAACCACAACACCAAGTGCAGACGTAACTGTTTGGATTTGAGTGAACAATATTGCCGTCTAGAGTGTCGACGGAATTACTTTCTCCTTCGGGTTTGCCAATGCTGGAACTCTCTCGTAAACTCAGTTGTATTCTCCCTTAGTTTGAACATTTTCAAAAAAACCATTGGCTGTGGCTTTTAGCTTGCAGCAATTCTTTACCTAAACCGCGCCATTGTGAATTAAGTTAGTCATCCCCTCCCACCGGATTTATGTGTCATATGCACCTAAGGAGGCGAAGCATAATTGAGTGACCAGATTCTACTTTCTCACCGTTTACCTCAACAATCATTGCACCTCGTGTATTTCTGGATGCTTGCACTCGGTGTTTATTTTACACTAACGTTATATATCAACGCATTTATCTCGGTAGACGCTCGGTAAATGACTGACACATCTTTTGATTTTATAGTATTCATCCCTGTGAGAGGTGTCAAGCACTTGATTTTACCCCTTGTTACATCATTGTTCATTGTTTTCTGCTTTCCCGAAGGCGTGCTGTTTCTTCGCCCCGCTAGGTCGGATTAGTCGTGCGTGCTCGGCTTTCATATGATTGGCCCCCAGTCCATCGATACCGCATCGATTCCATCCGTTCCCGATCGCAATCACCATAACAGAACCAATCTATCCTTTCGTCCATTCTTTACTACGCTTCCAATGTTGCTATAATTCGAACATGTCAGGCAGTAGGTGAGGCTAACCTTTTCTGTTTACTACGTCTTCACAACAGTCCCCATATTTCATTGTGCCTCTTATCAACATAGTCTTATCAACGTAGTCTACAGTCAAAACAAAACGCTTGAGCCGGTTGATTTATGCAAACCACGTCCGCTTAATACACAACGACTAAATCTCCCCTTCTGTTTGTCTCGGCCTACATGTGTAGAGCTGCTAAGCTGTATTTCAATACTTCTTAGAACACCACCATGTACATGTGGTACAGAGTTTATGTCCCATACATTTAGAATCCGGTTTTAACATTTTTGCAAATTCAGGGAGGCGGAAGCCAAAGACTACTCGGGTACCGGAAAGAAATCAAAAACTGGATAGAATGGAAATATCAACGGGCACATGGCTGAGACGAGACAAGGCAAAGCGAGTTTTACGGATCGCGCTGAGAGCGCATCACGAGCGACGTCTGGTAACGAGCTTGAATCCAGAACAAACGAGGTATTCGTCGAGAACGCAGGGAATCAGATAAATACGCTGCTAGCGAAGCGCAGAAGACTGAAGGCGGGCCGATTGATGCAGCCACACGTAAGCAAATCGAGAAATTTCTGACTACTCCGGGCTGGCCAGAATAAGGTATAGCCAAGCGGAGCTACGGGATAAAAACATGGAGGGCTTGTTCCTAAGCTCAAGCACGTATGGCACATAGAATGACCCGTCTTCCAAAGCCTCATCCACGGTTCATCGTGGGAAGGCAAAACGGTCCATATCCGTACGAGTTCGCGAATGTGCATTTGGCGCAAAGTTGTGGCAATACACGCTCTGCTCGCGCTCGCGTCGTTCTTGCCACGCCATCACCACACGCTTGCTATTCATCCCTTACCCATGGGAAAGAAACTTTGTTTCCGTGCTTACACGGAGCTCTTCGTCAGGACGCCACAAAGAATTACTCTGTGCTTCGAACTGGAGAACCATGAATGTTAACAATACGACTTTTATTTCTGTCTACCATTTGCAATATGCTGCGGATATTAGAAACAAACGTTGCAAAATTGGATTGTGTCGTAATTTGCATGTCTCGTGCGCACGAGAATATACATTAGTATCATTCTCAATAGGAGCATGGTTAAATACCATAGCATGTTTGATATTTCACGCAGAACTGTCCCTTGGCCAAAAAGAGTATTGTGCAGTAAAAGCTTTCTCCAGCACCATGGTAAACCAAAGCGATGTGAATCCGAACGAGATAGCTGACAGCAACTTTACTTTACGAAGATAACCCAGAATCCACGCATCTGTCAAAAAATCTAGTTCCTCTTGGTAAAATGCTTCATACATTATATGCACATTAGCAAATGTGTCAAAACCAGCATACATCATATTTGTTCCATATATTTTTACTTTTCATTTTCATTTTCCATTCAAGCTGGATGTGCTGCAGACCAGATTGGAGGTTTCGCAAATCAATCCGGACGTTTTACATATCAAACTGGAACGGTTTGTGTTAAGCAACAAATCAGCAATTGTTAACAAGTTTTTTGCTGAGGAAAGCGACTGGACTGTTCAAGCCACCTTGCGGTCAGCCTAATGTAACCCGAATTGTGCAATAGTTCAGTACTTTAGTAATGCATGTGTGGATAAAAAGCATAACTTTACAAGACCGACAGGATGTAAACTGCACAAGGAAATTAACATCGAAAATGTTCCAAAGTGGGGTGTGAGTCCTCGGTAGTAAAGACATCTAATTTTCCCACATTGTTGTTGATCGTTTAGCACTAATATGAAAGGCTAGATATCTCTATAATTTCGTGATGTCTGTGAGTTTACCACATGTGTTGGCAATGCACTCCAGTGGGTACGAATTCTAAGTAGGTAAAATACTTTCTAAAGTCCAAACGGTGTGTTGCGTCACTAGTTATAGGTGATGGCCTCGAGATTGATTGTAAGAGGCTAATGTCAACTGTGACGTAAATGGATGCTCCCTTTCACT
The DNA here is from genome assembly GCA_944474145.2 of Dicrocoelium dendriticum. Lineage (NCBI taxonomy): Eukaryota > Metazoa > Platyhelminthes > Trematoda > Plagiorchiida > Dicrocoeliidae > Dicrocoelium > Dicrocoelium dendriticum. The sequence goes on along the minus strand of OX104069.1, from coordinate 54,066,902 downwards.
TAGTATCCGGTATGTGAGGACGAAATTCTCGCGAAACTGTCGGTATTCTGAGAAGAACGCACCGAGTAAACGAAGGTCCAGTTCGTAGCTAAGACCGTATGATTTATTTGTTGCCTTGGTGGCGTTTCTTTGGGATTACTTCAAAAGACGAATATCTCGTTTTAACGATGGGTGCCAGGCCTGAACCACATATTCAACGTGGGGAGGAAGATATATGGTGATCAACAGCGGTACTAGCCGTTGGTCGAAGGTGGCGAGAGCTCGCCTCAAAAGTCTTAAGTACAAGTTCGCCACATTCACTGCTTTCGAACATTTGTGCAAATTGCCAAGACCTCACTGATTGATGAGACCTAATTCTCGTTCACTAGTCGACTGTTGCGGGATGTGCTTTTCCAGAAGATATGTGTTGAGGAAGCTGTTACGCACCGTCAGCAGGTGGCAATTTTCAGGGTACAGTCGGAGCTGGTTGCTTTCAGTTCATTCGTTAATCTGGTTGTTAATGTTCTGGAGATAGGCACGGTCGGATACTGAGCGAATTGCTCTCCAAATTTTAGCAGCATCTGGAAATATCTGGATCGGGGATAAAAATAATTTTCTGTGAGGTCATTGGTGTAGACTGAAAACACTAGTGCGCCGAGGATGGATTCTTCCGGTACAGCACTGGATACGCACAGACTTTTGGAGTGAGTGTTGGCTATTCTTACCTTGATGGTTCTGTCTTGTAGGTGATCTACCAACCAGGTGAGTAGGGAACCTTTAAAACCATAGGCAGCAATCATTTGGAGGCGAATGAAGCGGATGAACTTATCGAATACCATAGAAAAACCTAAGTAAACCACATTTATGGGAACTCCTTCATCAGCTGCCCTGGTTCATGAATCCCGGGAAAAGAGCGTATTGGTGAGGCAAAATCCCATGCGTCTGAAATCATGTTGGATATTGGAAATTATTTGCGGATTTTCAAGATATCGCTAAGTTAGTGCAAGCACTTCGCTTGGGCGTGAGTCTTGCTCCTCTTGATCAAAGGCGGTTACCTAGCTTCCCCCTGTCTCCCCATCGGCCATCACGCATTGCGTATGTATGTAGGCGGAGGCGTCGTGTGGCTGGCCACAGTGACAGCCAACTCCCAAACCGGATGCAGCCAATCATGTGTGTATGTGAAGCTGCGCAGCATGCCTTAATAGGCATGTCTCGCAATGCCGATAATAAACGTTATTTATTACGTTGTATGACACTTTACGCTATTATGATTACACCAGAAATGGTCTAGCTTTAAGTAGCCTGCTGCTGCATGAACCAACCAAAATGAACGACGAACGATGAGAGAACGCATCTCCGAGGCGGCGATGGTGCAAGCGAACCCCACAGACACAGCAAGAGATATTCACCAATCTTGTGTTCGTCGACAGCAAAACCATTCACGAACCTGTTGAAGTCACCGATGTCGATAAAGTGCACGTTATAAGCGCCATCAATGCATGTAGGTGAGCAGGCACTATGACTCAGTGCAAATGTGCAAAGAAAACGACATAGTGAAGCTGACTCTGGATGTCGTACAGCGCATGGACGAGACGAAGGACAGTCGGAAGACACCATGGGGCAGCTACAGCAGTGACTGATCAAGCTTTATGTAGGTACGGTATTCGCATCGCATGAGAAGGTACTCCTGGTCATCTTCATAGACGAGAGGGGTTCAAACTCTATTTTGGCGGATGCATGTTTACACAAAAAAGGACTGATCCCGATCGTGTTTTGCTAATAGAGGTTGCATGTTGACGCCGATTGTGGCAATGAATAGCTAAGACATGATTCAATCAATGGAAATGGTAGAATCCAGGTAAGAAAGCCGAGGCTTGTCAAGTCCCGTGGGATGGCTTGTTAGAATAAAGTTAGTTGCAAAAATAGTTTCACCAAAGTAAAAAAACGCATGTGTGTACTCACCATATGATCCATGGTAGCACAAAATTATATTCGTAAATCCCGATTTCGTAGGGGTTGGTGAGCACACTGTTTGTCTGCGTCATAACTCACTGAAGAGAAATCGGTTCAAGCTGTGCAGGCATTTTAGAGCGTCTTCGAGCCGTCTTTGAAAATGAGTAACGTGGGTGCAAAATGTCAGAGTTCGGAAGAGCGTACCAGAAATGGCAAATTCGAAGGAGAAAGTAATTCCGGCGACACTCCAGATGACTGCATCGGGTGGCCAGTTTCAGCTTAAGACTCCTCAATTCTGTGTTGCGATTGAGTGTCAGAACTTGACGGCAGGCGTTACCGGGATTTTTCAAATTCTGATACGGCTGGATGAGGTCAAATAGTAGATTGCGATATCTTCCGCTGTCCACTCTCAGAGCTTTCAGTCACATGTGGTACGGTAGATAGAATAATTCCTATACATTTTTCGTTGCCCTTCGCTTTGCGGTCTCCAATGCAGCCAGGTCGCTTTTCAATCAGGGTTTCCAAGCCTACATCGTGTATTCTACATGGGGATCTCACATACGCATTGAGCATTTCTGGGAAGATAGTGGGATCGAACCTCCCGAAAGCTCTCCATAAGCAATCCAAAGGGTTCAGGGTTTTGGACGCCTACAAGGACTGCGCGAAAAGTCGAGGTCCTCTTCCATCACGACCACAAGATCGTGCTCCTGTGAGGTGGTCATTAAGATGTAATCTCCATGTTTATGTCTTAGTTGGCTTGTAGCGGACATGCACAGTTTTACAATCGTCCGTGTTAAATCGAAGTAGTTTTGAATTTCACAATTCAAAAGGGTAGTCTAAGTCTCGTTGCTGCATACCATAATCTTCCTGACGGACCATCGTCTACCATGTCTTGAGTTCATCGGTAAAAAGCAGGAAATATGACTCGATGACACGGGCAAGGTCATTAGTAAATAACAAGAATAAACGCGGCCCTAACACCGCAATCCATAACAACTGGATCAGAAAATAAGTCCCGAACTCGAAATTGAAGGCGTCGCTACAGCAGGAAATTTCCGACCTGTCCAAGGACTGGGTTCCCTATACCGTACGTTTGCAGCTTTGGAGTAGGATTCTGTGATCTAAGCAGTGGGAGGATTTAGAAAAATCTAGCTAGATGACATCACTGCCGGTCTCGCTGTCGCATCTTTCCGTCCAGCTGCCAGCGGCAATCAGCAGGTTGGTAGTACATGACCGATGCTGACATGACCCGTGTTGTAACCCATTATAGCCTCGGGAGTGATCGACTCCAGGACCTTTGAGAACACCGGGAGACGAATCACTCGGTGACAGTTGGCGTCGTCTGAGTTGCTACCACTTTTGAAAATCGGGGTGATAATACCCTGCTTCTACATTTTAAGGACCAGCTGTACGTCCAAGCATCTTTGGAAAAAGCTCTTTAATAGCTCAGCTGTCCTCCTAGTTGCCACCTGCAGTTATTCCGGGGGAACGTTGTCAATTCCGGAGGTACTTTCACTGCACAACAGCAGCAGCTCCCTCAAGAATGTCGGTGAACTAAACTGACGTGTGTAAATGCTGTTGTCTGGGAGAATGGGACAGGTATGTTACATACCCTGGGAGAACTTCGGAAAACTGAAGCACATTGGAGCCTTAGAGCGTTGGCCGCATCCTCGGCCGTTTGAGCACATCCATTTGTTGAATTGCTTGGGGGAACACCATGCTTCACTTTCTGTAGGCTGTTCACATGTTTATACAGAGGCAATTTTAGCATAAAACCTTACCGCTAAGATCTGCTGTTGTACCATTTTGTCCTCACAAAAAAGCGTGGTACAGTAATAACGCTGCACTACATAGTTGCTTCACTTGTCAGGGATAAGGTTCACTCTGGACACATGTACGCTGCGTCTTTTACTGTCATGTGTTTTCGTGTTCATCTCCGAGCGAGACATTGTGTTCTTACAAAACCTAGGGGTTTTCGTTATCGATGCGGACTTAATCAGTTCATTGAATTTGCCAGCAAACTACATCCAGGCACTATCAATAGAACATGACCAGCTGGCATCTCCAACAACTGCTGTTACTATATCGTAGTATGTGGTTGTTCGAAACAAGTCACACAAATCCGTAAATTATAGTTACATATTCGTTCCACCCCGAAGATTCACCATTTTTGGTTTCTCAATCATGATCTCTTCGTTCATGCGCACTAACTCAGGCACAGATGGTTTATTTTTCCCCGCTCTAAATCGGGTAGACGAAATGATATGGCCAAGGAGCAGGATACTTGCAATAAACTCTTAAAGATCGGCCTTAAATTGCTTGTTCGGTGATGTTGGAGTTTCTAGATCGTGAATATGGAAGTCGTCTGAGATGAGAATATGACTGTAACCTCGTCATTGGAACCTTCCAAGACTAATGTCAGGCGGGATTCTATCGCGTTAGTGCCCATTAGAGGACAATATGCAACTGACAAAAGGCAAGTGTCGTTGCGTCTCAGTCGCAGACTGTACCAGAATGAAGCTATAAGCATCGTTTTCGAATCGTCCTTGATTCGCACTTCAGGTTGCTATGGTAGTATAACAATCACCACCGCCCTTCTTGGACAATCATGTAAGAGAAGGAACACACCATGGATCGCAGCTTCGGCGTCGGTAATTTCCGAAGTAAACAAGTTTTCAGTGTGAATATGATGTTTCTCTCATTTGATGCCTGACGTAACCTCTCTCACCAGATTGCGAACAGATAACAAGCCATCAATACTGATTCTTGTGCTCACTAACGAAGAACTCATAGTTGACGGGATAGTTGAAAGCACACCACTGTGTTGTAGGGATCATGTTACTCTATTCTTTGACTATATATGCTATGCGGAGTATCCTGTAAAGGAGGATGATTAAGTGCATACTCTCACGCACTACAATGTCTAATCTACGCTTGTTAAGGACATATCTTGGATTTTCTTAATCGAATGTCCCCCATATGTTCCCTGGGAAACCTTTGCAAGGACGTTTAACACACTGATAGCTCACGCATCGGAACGGAAGTCTTTCCAACCCAAAAACAAGCATAAATCATTTCTGAGGAGCAGAACACGTAAATGAATGTCCCGGAGGGATTTGGCATGGCGAGCTCACAAAGACTGTTCGAATGCCGAAACCTGGACTGCACACGTGACACGTCATAACTTCTGTGTGAAACTGATCCGCGAAGACAGGGTCACGCATCAGCAGGAGTTAATGAGGCGATTCCGCGCGAACCTTCTGTACAGGCACGTTAACGGCCTACGAAAGGTGAGGAGGGTGTTCCAGCACTCGTCACCGCTGATGGGTGCACGCGATCAGCAATGAAAGCAGCTGATCTCCTACGGCTTCATTACTCCCAAATTTTCCAGCAGGTAACGAGCGCAAATATTCTCCTCACTTCTAATAATCCACCTTCTGGTTTAGACAGCATCACATTCACTGCATAGCTGTGTTTAAGAAGTTATTATCCTCGCGTATCCACAGTTCTCCCGGAGCCAACAACATCCGACCACAGGCTCTGAAGGCGGTAGCTAGGGATTTAGCAGAACCACTGGCTGTTTTCTATCAGCGATGTTTGGAGGAGAACCATATTGCACCAGTATGGAAGCGAGGCGTCATCACTCCCATATATAAAGCAGGTAGCCGCATTGACCCTACTACTTCTCGTTCTATTCAAAGTGATGGAATCAATCATCGCAGATGCGCTGCTGCAGTATCTGGAAAGCCACAACTTAATAGCTCCAGAGCAATATGGCTTTTGTCAAAAGCGTTCGTGTAATACTAACCTATTATTTGCACGCAGTAGCTGGACTGAAGCTGTTGATGATGGCGTAGAAGTCGATGTCATCTACCTGGACTCTTCAAAAGCGTTTGCTCGCTTAGACCATCGAATTCGTCTTTAGAAGCTTCGGAACTACAGCACTGGCGACCCAATGCAGAGTTGGATTAGCAATTTCCTACACGAACGACGGCTAGAAGTGAGAGTCCGAGAATCATTGTCTAATGCAATCGATGTGGCGTCTGGAGCACCACAAGGCTCGGTGCTTGGACCTCGTCTATTCTTGATGTTCATTAACGATTTGGCGAGATCAATTGCTTCCGATTTCCTATTTTTCGCTGATGATATCAAGATATGGCGAAGGATCAGAGGACCGCACGACAACGAAGCGCTCCAGTGCGATCTTAACACAGTGTCGAACTGGTCAGTTCAAAACGCCCTATCATTAAACGTAGACAAATGTCGCGTTGTGCAATTACACCATAGGCATAACTACACCTATTTGCTCGGGACAACCGGATTGCAGACCAGCTCACAGGAATGTGACCAAGGTGCGATCGTACAGAGCGACCTCGACTGTTCAAAACAGGCTGAGGTAGCCGCGAAAAGAGGCAACCTGCACGTCGGAATGTTGCGAAGAGCATTCGGAAGATTTGCCCCATTAATCTTCCCAGTGATGCACAATTCCTGCGTGCGCCTGCATGTTGAATACGCTATCCAATCTTGGCAACCTTGGTTGAAGCGCGACCTAGCGGCGTTAGAGACACCACAATGAAGAGCAACAAAGAACGTAAATGGCCTGCGCTATTACTCTTACCACCGAGGGCTGAAGTTGCTGGGAATTTTCAGCGGACGCTATCGAAGGCTGCGAGGCTATCTCATATTAGCGTATCGGATATTGAGTGACCCCAACCACGTATGCTGCCACTTGCCGAAACTTAGCCACAACACGTAGCTCAGAGGTAACAGCTTAAAATTGCAAGAACAATATAGCCGTCTAGAGTGTCGACGTCACTAGTTTTCGCTTCGGTTTTTCCAACCCTAGAACGCACTCCCAGACTCAGTTGTATCCTCCAATAGCTAAGACGTTTTCAAAAACGTCTGGATGTGGCTCTTAGCTCTCATCGTTTTTTTACCTAAACCTCTCTATTGTGGATTACGCCAAGCATACTTTTCAACAGGAGTTATGTATCAAATGGACCCTAGTGAGCGACTAAACTTTGCTTTCCTCACGCCTTACATCAATGATTACTGCACCACAGTGTATTTCTTAACGTTTACGCTCGATTTTTTAAATGTTACACTGACGAAATTTATCGAGGTATTCATCTAGGCAGACGTTCGGTAGACGACCCACGTATATTTTGATTTTATCATATTCACCCCACCATCCTACGGGAGGTGTCAAGCACCTGCTTGTTCATTGTTTTTTGTATCCGCAGTTCGGCATGTTTGCTCATGAGGATTGTGCATTTTTGGACATGCAAAATTTCCTCTTTTCTTAGCAAAGTAACGGGAACGCGGATTTTGGGAATAAACTGGTGTCTAACTGATGAAAATTCAGCGTTTAATGGTTTTTTTGTGGAGTGTTGATGAAATAATCTCTCAGATCCATTGATAACACCATTATCTTTTTTTCCTCTTTCTTCGTACTTAATAGCTGCCAGTTTCGTTGGCTGGCTGAGTGGTGTTATTCGCGGATTTTTGCTTCACTGTGCTGGATTCTGCTTTTGCTTTGGAAATACTGTGTTACACGTGTTTGCACTGTGTGCATTAAGCAACAATACTTTGCTTTTGGTGTATTTTTCCATCCGTGCGAAGATGGCGAATATTCTCCGGCTACTGTCGGTGACCTCACTGATTGGCCCAACTGCCTTCTGTGTCCACCATCTTGGATTTGTTCTACAGCGATCGAACAGGGGTCTGCCAGAGCACCAGCTTGACCGACGGATTCAGCATACCAGTGCAGACGTTGCAACGAACGGCTTCCGCAGCTCTGACAGTCACAATGGGACGTACTGCTTGCCAACGTAATGCGAAACCCGAAGCTTCCGAAATAAAGGTTAGTTGTGGCGTATACAGCTGTGGAAAACGTGTGCGATTTGGTATAGAATTCAGAGATTGCGAACATACTTCCATTCTCGATGTGCTCACCTTAGTCTCAGCCAGACAAAAGAGCTTAATAATACGACTGATTCTCTCTGGTTCTGCACTGAGTGTACGTCTCTTCTACTCGTCAGGTGCATAACTGTGTTGGCGCAGAAGTACCATGGGCTGACAAAGATTGCAGAGTAGGCAGCAGTCGTGAAAGCTGTCCCACATGAACGAGACACATCAATACCTAGGAATCGATGCTCAACATGAAGCTCCAATTCAGCACAGTGTTAGAGCAACGATCCAGATTTAGCCACTGCGACACTAGCATCTCCTCATAAAGATGCGTTCGCCACACATTCCTCAACAGAATACCCCGCCACACTAAACACTGTAAGAGGACCGACAACCTACGCGTCCGTTGTTGCTACCCATATGACGAGGGCACCTCCCATTACAACCCCGCCCGCTGCCTAACGAGTTACTACTGCCAATACCACCACGGGACTCAAGACCCCATCACTTGTCCAACCGAACAAAGCAGCTACTGGTCTCTCCAGAAAGGCGAACATGAAACACTACCATAGTTCTCTGACTGTTATATGCTCTAATGCGACTGAAGCCGGGCGAACTCCATAAAAGCTAAAATACTGGACGACAACACACAGTGGGAGTCCCTGTGTCAACTTATAGGGGTTCAAGCTAAACCAGTCAGTATGATATGTCGCGCCCGTCACCAAAACTCCGTACATTAGGGTATACCGCGGTTACTCCAAGTAACACTTCAGTCAGCTAATGATGCAGACGCAGTTCTCTTGTCAGCCACTCACCTCCGTACCACCACATGCACTATTCGAATATTTTCAGATGTTCCTTGGAGCAAACGCCAGAAACGCAAACAAAATCCGGATGACTTCCGTAAACAACAAGACGCAACATCTATCCTAGTTCACTATGTCCCCAAGCTCCAGTCACTAAGCGAACTAGAAGTCAAAGCACAAGACTGGGATGAATGACGTGTTATTCGTGAAGTACTCTCAGTCGAAAATGTTATTGCTAATTCGCCGACAAGGATACCGCTATCACCTAATTAGAAAGTGTGTGGTCCCACAGTGATGAAACTATTATTGCACTCCGAACTGATGGTAGAACATGTGATCAAAATGTGACACAAAAAGCGTAAAATGCTACCATTAGAAATACGTATAAAGGCAATGGACATCGGGCCACATATAGACAATGTAAGATTAAGCAAGCAACTTACCGATACAGTTCTATCGACGTGTAGGTCAGAATGGAAACAATGACAAAACACACCGGCAGCTGAAGGAGGACAGGATGGTCACCCACTTGTTGACGTTGAGAGCTCAATCCAACAACTCGAACTGGCCCTAGGGCCTGCGTTATCGGTCCTACAAAATACGACCGGCAGCCGACCCCGCAAGGGTCAACATAGACCGGAAACCGGCACTCACACACACGCTTCTGATCACCGATGCACTCACCTGCTTGTATACCAGTGCACAAGGTCTTCTCAGCAAGCTAACCGAACTTCGTATTCTTCAGGTCTCCACGCCTTGGGACCTAGTTATGGCCACCGAAACATGGCAGAAGGCGGAGATCACGAATGCTGATGCTGCACTATCTGGCGTGAATTTCAAACGAAACGGTCGACCTAGCACAGGAGGGGGCGTGCTCCTGTATTTTCTGCCCGACCTGCATGTTGACGTCATTGAGGACCCAGAAACGAAAGTCGTCGATGCACTTTGGTGTCGTATGCACTTAAGACGTGGTGGTGTGTTTAATAACAATAGTTTACCGCCCTTCAGCGTCCACCTTGGAAATTGTTCAATGCCTAGCTTCTGCGATGAAACGGGTCCTGGCACGACCACAGTCACGTCCTTCTGATGGGGGTCTTCAACCTGCACCCAATCGAAATTCCAGCATCGCACTACGAACAATTCAAGGTGAATTTGCAAGAGGTGATCTCTAAGGTACCTCTGTACAATCATGTCACCTCACCCACGCGATTCCGAATGGGTACTACACTCTCTGTTTCGAACCTTGTGCTCTCCAACGAGGAACTAATGGTCGACACGGTGAGCGTAGATGCACTACTTGGCCGCAGCAATCACGCGATATTGCTCCATCGCTACATCTGTTACTGGGAGTATGTCAGTGAGAACAACTTGGAAACCTATCTCGTTACGCATTACGATAAACTGTCCCACTTCGTTCAAGAAACCTTCTTGGCCGAGAAGCCGCCCGGATGTTGTTCGTCATGCAAGTAACTGACCTAGTGGCAAATGCGTCAGAAAGAAAAGTCCCTCGCCCGAAGCAAGTGAATTCATTCATGAGGTGCCGTACTAGAAAATGCATGGCCTTAAGGGATTCAGCCTGGCGCGCTTACAAAGCCTGTCCAAGTAACCTGACCTGGGGTGCTTACACAAATTAACGAAACCATTGCGTCAAGTTGATCCGCGAAGACAAACTCCAGCACCAAGAGAACATAGTTTCAAAATTCAGTACAAATCCCAAGTTGCTGTATCGACACATCAACATCATCATCATCATCATCATCATCATCAACAACAGTACATCAGCCATTTTGTCTGATGCTTTGCTGCCATACAACCATGAGGACCTATGTGATAAAGAATAAGAAGAGGGAGAGAAAGGGGGACTTACCTGAAAACCTTAATGCCTAAAGCAAACATTCTGGGTCAAGGCGCCTATACTTTGTGTAGACAACATACCGTCGCAAACAGCTGGCTATCGTGCAAAGATAAGGCGGCATCGGCGAGACAGCTTCCTTGCGGCTATCACTGCCACGCGTCATAATTAGCCATTACCCCGCAGACAACTCAGCACCAAACACACTTTAAACAGACAATCCGATTAGGAGACGGCAGCAGACGCGCCACTGGTGTCGGTTGCGAGCCATGTCCTGTAAAGTCTCGAGCCAAGCACAAGGTGAGTCACTTAGACTCCAACCCGGAAGGCGAGACGCACCAACGGCACCCAGTTTGGTTGTCAGTGACTTCATTTCCCGCTGCCAAGTCAACTTCTGTCCACCGCGAGCCTTGCGCCACCCTACACCTGGTAGACTGAACAAGGTCCTCCTAGGTAAGCGGTGCCCAGGCATGCGTAGCACGTGCCCGAGCCAACGCAACTTATTCAGTGTTATCTGTTGTTCTAGGGAGATAGCATGATTATCATCACCTAATACTCGCCTACCCACATCATCATTGCGGACACGCTGATGCCATCCGACACCAGCAATGCTGCGCAAACAACGATGATCAAAGACTTGAAGGCGCCTCAGATCTTCAGACCGAAGGGGCCAAGTCACACTACCATACAGCAGAACGGCCCTCACTGTGGCATTGTATACACGGCCTTTCAGACGGAGGGAAACTCTCTTCTGTCGCCAAAGATGACGCAGGTTCAAGAAGGCAGCTCTGGCCTTTGCAATGCGTGAGCTCACGTCAGTTTCTATGCGCCCATCATTGCTGATGCAGCTGCCAAGATAAGTGAGTTGATCAACCACCTCGAGTTCCTCGTTAGCAAGCGTCAAGTGGTCATCGAGTGGCTGGTGGTCCTGCAGCAACACTTTGCACTTTGAAGGTGCGAAGTGCATACCAAATAATGGGACCACTCTGGATACGCTATTCAGGATTGATTGTGCCGCCTCAACATTGTCGAAAATCAAGACATCGTCCGCATAACCTAGATCAACTAATCTTTCACCAGGAAGCACTTCAACGCGTACATCGTGAGATTCCGCAAGGGAACACTCCATGATAGAATCCACGACGAAATTGAACAAAAACGGAGAAATGAGACAACCCTGACGAACGCCACTTGTAGTCGAAAAGCTATCCGATAGGACACCATAGACCCTGACGCGGTCTGTTGTGTTCGAGTATAGAGCACGAAGGATGTTCGCATATTTCGTGGGAACACCTTTCCGCGCAAGTAATTCGAACAGAATCGTTCGATCAACTGAATCGAACGCACTCTTGAAATCGAGGAACACAGCTATTGTCGGTCTGCGGTATGCGTGGCGCTGCTCTAGCACCTGCCTCAAAGTGAATATATGGTCTATGCAGCCACGTCCTGGGCGAAAACCGGCCTGCTCTTCCCATCGACACATCAACAAGCTCCGCAGACTGCAGCGCGGGATTCCGGTTTTAAGTGCAACCGATGGTATTGCGCAAACCGCACAAAATGCAGCCAACCTACTTCGCCAACACTCCGTTCATACTTTCCATCATCATCATAATTATACACGTTAGCTAGAGGTGGGAAAACACCTCCGCTATCGTGCCACAAGGCATGGAGTAAATGCATACATACTTACATATAATACAACACACAAAGGAAAAATAGATACAGCAGTTGCATGCCAGCTGAGCTACCAGCAACGGACAGGCATCGTTCCGGTAAGCTTCCAGCCAGCTACTAGGCAAAAAGAACAAAATTTATTATGTTTTGCCCTAGGAAATGAGATCGTAGATGGAAAGGGAGGCTAAAAGGGGGACAAACTCCAGCAGCCACTGAGGTCGGCTCCTTGCCATGTCAGCAAGTGTATCCAGCCAAACGTGTTCACCGTCTTTTGGACCCCAACCAGGGAGCCGTGAAGCTCCAACCGAGGCTAGCTCCGAAGTGAGGCACTTCATTCCCCTGGACCAAGTCATCGCTTGGCCACCTCTCCTCTTCTTCCACCCACATCCCCAGTGAGCAAACAACGCACGTCGAGGGAGTCGGTGGGCTGGCATGCGTAACACGTGGCCGAGCCATCGGAGCCTGGTGCGTGAAATAACGGTGCTGAGCGGTTCAGATCCTTTTCCTGGGCCGTAACAATGCGTCGAACAAGCTCGTTACTCACGCGGTGTTCCCACCAGATGTGAGCCAAACTGCGAAGGCACCGATGGTCGAACGTAACTAGCCTCTTCATGTCCGCCGATCTTAGGGACCAGGTTTCGCAACCATACAGTAAGGTCGAACGTACCGCTGCATTGTACACTCTACCCTTCAGGGCGAGGGTGATGTCGCGCCGCCGCCATAGGTGGCGAAGGTTAGCAAAAGCACTTCGAGCTTTCGCTATACGGTTCGTGATCTCGTCTTCGATCCCAAGGGCGCTGATACAACTTCCCAGGTAATTGAATTTCTGAACGACTTCTAGCTGATCCCCACCAAGGGTCAGCGCAGGAGGCGATCCCTGCCAATCTTGGAGGAACACTTTGCACTTCGATGGTGCAAAGCAAAGCCCGAAGCGGCTGACAGCCAGTGCTAATCTGTCCAATGCAGTTTGACACGTCTGGGAGCTGTCACAGATGAGGGCAATGTCGTCTGCATACTCCAAGTCAAGAAGTCGTTCTCCTGGGAGTAGCTCCACACCTTATTAGTCGTGTCCTGTAAATGCCATCTCCATGACTTCGTCAATAGCGAAGTTAAAAAGGAAAGGTGACAGCGGGCATCCTTGTCTCACACCGCTGGAGATATTGAAGGGTGGCGCCAGCTTGCCGTAAGCCCTCACTCTGTCCGTGCTACGCGCGTATAATGCTTGGATAATATTTACCTAATTCTCGGGCACACCTTTCCTGAGTAGACAATTCCAAAGTGCCCGTCTATCCACCGAATCGAAGGCATCTTTGATGTCGAGGAACATGACTACGGTGGGCCGCCAATATGTGTGGTGATGTTCCAACAACTGACGCAAGGTGAAGATGTGGTCGGTGCAGCCACGACCACGACGAAACCCGGCTTGCTCCTCACGAATCTGGATTTCACGAGCGCCAATCATTCTGTGAAGAATTATGGAGGCGAGTAATTTGGAGGCGATGGAGATCAGACTTATTCCTGTATGGTTGCCACATTCCGAGCGCGAGCCGCTTTTGAAGATGGGAACAATAACGGAGCGGCTCCAGTCGGTTGGGACAGTCTCCTGCTCCCACAGTTTCACTAGTAATTCATGTAAAGCATCAACAAGAGCAGAGCCTCCGAATTTGAAGAGGGCTGGAGGAAGATCATCTGGTCCCGCGGCTTTGTTCAACTTCAACAGTCCGATCTCACGTTCGATTTCTGAGCGAGAGGGTGGATCCAAAGGGACAGCCCACGGAGCAGGGCGATCACTGGCCGGTGCATCGAACAATTCTAGCCGGTTAAATTGCTTTTCAAAATGCTCAGCCCAACGCTCCAAACGTTTTGACAAATTGTGAATAGGCTGTCCACACTCATCACAAATTGTTTCACTAACACCAGGTCTCCTGCTTCCCGTTTCCCGTATCAGACGGAATAACTTACGATGTTTATCAAGGGCAGCGGCCACTTCCATCTCTGACGCACGAAGAGACCACCAAGATTCGCGGTCTCTCTTCAGGCTAGCGCGGAGTATTGCCCGGAGCTCTTTGCGAGTTTCATTGTGCTCGCTTCTAGCCGGGATATGCCGGCGAGCGTCGATAACTTCCCGAGACCGAGAAGAGACCCAAAATCCATGTTGGCTATTAGACATACCACATGAGGATTTGCCCGCTGCTAGTAAGGTCTGGCGAACATGTGACCAGTAACCATCAATTGTCTCCGGTGAGCGATTACTCAACTCACATGTCAGCGTACTTCGATACGCATTCAGAACAGCTGGCTTTGTCAGTTGGCTCATATCAATGCGCTCACAGCGTCGTCGTGGGCGTCCGCCAAAGCGCATCCGCATGTCAGCACATACAAGTGCATGATCGGTGTCCACACATGTGCTCCAAATCGAGCGACAGTTCTGGATGCAGCCTCTCCAGCGGTAACTAATAGCAATGTGATCGATCTGCATCCAAGGCTGGTCCGAGGCTGGTGGGCGCCAAGTCACCCTCCGGCGGGTGCTGTGTCGGAAATTAGTGCTCTCAAGAAATAAGCGAGCATCTTCACGCAAATGAAGTAACCGCTCACCGTTATCATTACGGGAGCCTACACCGTGTTGACCGCCCAGATGCATTTCATCCGTGGACAACTTTCCAACTTGTGCGTTCATATCCCCCGCCAGCACAACAGTGTCCGTGCTCCTTCTGTGGCGAAGGAGCTGAGTCAGTTGGCGGTAGTAGTCGTTCTTTACCGAATCATCGCTACAGTTTGTGGGCGCGTAGACAGCGATAATGAATAGACACCTATTAGTCCCGCGCGACTTTGAAGCTTTAAACGAGCCAGCCAATGGGACCGCACACATCCGGCTACTGATTGGAATCCAATCAACCAGAGCAGCTTCAGGCCGAGGACTCAGGGCAATGCCAACACCAGCTTGGCCGGTGCTCGAAGCTGCATCGTCACCGGATAGGCGCACTGAGAAAATACTGTTTGTGTCATCTGAATAGGATCGCAGAGTGAGCACAGAGCTCGAGTCTTGCAGGCGGGTCTTCGATTAGCAGCAGATATCAATCGAGAGGTTCTCCAATGTTCGGGCAAGCGCTGCCTGTTGACCGATTTGTAGCAGTGTGCGTACATTGAGGCATGCCAATCTGAAGGAGGATCAAGGGCCCCAAATGGAAGCCGATGAACTGGAATGGACCGCTTGGTTGGACATGGGCTTGTCGACAGGAGAGGAGTGACGCTCCGCGTTCACATGTGAGTTGAAATTAGAAGATAAATGCCTAGCAAAGCATATTGGGGGAGGGCCAAGAATCGGGGGGTTGAAAACTGGGGGGATATAAGTGAAGTTGGAACGGGACGGTAAGAGTGAAAAGCGTAAGAGAGGGAATAAGAAGACGGGAAGGCTTGAGCAGTAGCATACAAACCCCTATCCACCCTGCTCGATGCAGCAGATAGGGCACCGTTGATTATCCTCTGCGGTGGCCAGAGCATCAGCAATTTGTTTGAGATAATATTAATGGTATTGCGTGGGCAGGATACTGTCAGGTTGCCCAGGCGTAGACATGAGAACGATTAGGGTTCTCAACCAAAGCCTTTGGTTCAAAAACCTGACCGCAGGGCAGCGGGTTTGGCGTTGGGCTACAGGGAGTCCGTTTTAAGGAATAAGGTGCCACCCTCATTCCAACCCCCAACCTGGAGGACCAGGAGGCTGAGTTTGTCTGGCCTCTAACCATTGACCAATCTGGTATGAGTGACTCTGCAGGTGCAAAAATGCACCACCCAGCATAGCTCAATGGATCGCTGAGGCACACAAACCATCGCACCACAGTAAGGTCCAGCCTCATTGCGATGGTCCATACTTTCCGGAGTGAATCATCATTTCATCCACTTTTGGCGCAGCTTCCATCGACACCAGGGTTAAACCACGTATCGTTCACGGCAGCCA
Organism: Dicrocoelium dendriticum; assembly: GCA_944474145.2. NCBI lineage: Eukaryota > Metazoa > Platyhelminthes > Trematoda > Plagiorchiida > Dicrocoeliidae > Dicrocoelium > Dicrocoelium dendriticum. The sequence continues at coordinate 54,050,773 of OX104069.1, read as the reverse complement.
TTGTGATGAAAGCGCTAATGTCGTTGCGCGTGCACAGCTGACCTAGCGTGGACGACATCAAACCGATGGCGTTGAAGACAGCGACCATGAACCTTGCCAAACCATTAGATCGGTTCTTACAACGTTGTCCCTACGAAATGCAGGTTCCGACAATGTGGAAACATGGACTAGTCACTCCTATTTACAAAAGTGGTAATCGTGCGGAGCCCTCGAACTACCGTCCAATCACTCTCCTCCCAGTTTTATCCAAATTAATGGAAAGTATAAATGCAGAGGCGTCCTTGTGATATCTTGAGAACAACAACATCCTAGTGTCACAGCAACAGGAATTCCGCCGAAATCGATCTTGCAATATAAGCTTGCTGCTAGTCCGAGTAAGCTGGACAGAGTCAACCGATGCGAGAGTGGGAATCCACGTTGTCTACCTGGACTTTTCGAAAGCGTTCGATCGTTTGGACCACCGTATTCTCCTGCACAAACTTCGAACCTATGGAATCTGTGACCCTATACTCGGTTTGATCAACAACTTCCTCGCTCAACATCAGCTGAATACGAGTCCGCAGCTCTATTTCAGACCCATTTGACGTCCAGTGTGGCGTGCCTCAAGGATGGGTACTGGGGCCACGTTTATTCCTCACATTCATTAACGTTCTTGGCAGTGGACTGCAGTCGAATTTCTTAATATTTCTGATGATATCAAAATTTGGCGTGATATCAGGACATCGGATGATCACGTGGCATTGCAGAGCGATCTCGACAGGGCTTATGCGTGGTCATCTCGCAACCGGCTCCAGTTCAACGTGATCAAGTGCAAAGTCGTAAGTATACGCCATCAGGTTATCTATGAATATCGACTTGGAGACCAGCAGTTACAACGTGCTTCCCAAGAAAACGACCTCGGGGTGATCGTGCAGGACGACCTTGGTTGCTCGGGGCAGGCTGAAAAGGCATCAAAAAGAACCAGCCAACATCTTTACTCTTACAGACGGCTTTCGGGAATTTTGAGCCATCAATCTTTCCTCAAATGCTGAACACCTACGTGTGGTCTCACGTGGAATATGCAATCCAGGCCTGGCGTCCCTGGCGCAAGCGCGATGTCGATGCACTTGAAGCTCCACAACTTAGAGCGACCAAACTCGTTAGGGGATTGTTTCATCTCTCCTACCAACACAGACTGCAGTCCCTGAGATTGTACAGTGGTGAATATCGACGTCAGCGAGGAGACCTAATCATGCTTTACTTAATATTGACGAACCCAACTCACCCATGTCGCAATCTGTTGCAGCTGAGCCGAAATACCAACCTGAGAGGTCATCAGCTCAAACTGGCTACGCACTACAGTCGACTTGATTGTCGACGAAACGTTTTCTCCCTCAGTGTGTCCCTTGCCTGGAATGCCCTTCCGACTCACCTTATCCTTGCCCCTACATTAACGCTGTTCAAAAAACGCCTTGATGAAATACTTTCAAACTTGCATTACTTGATATAGTCCGTTCCACTTGGAAGACGAAACAACGCAAACCTAACCATGTGCTTAACGGCCCTCTCCGCAACGTGGCGGTAAGGATACATGCAGTAGTGTCCATGTGATTAGCTTGGATGTAGCTAAACTGGATTAACCTATCACATCTGTCAAATGAAGAAACAAACGAGTGAACGCTGTTGTTTCTTGTTTATTTCTCACGCATTCAGTGAACTATAACAGCTCTCTATATTATTTTGCGTGTGCACATCCCATTCCCACTTAAAACTATCGTTATGCAGCAGTGCATTTAATTCGGTGGACGCTTGAAATAACATGTTATTTATTCCATGATCCAACAAATTTAAATTTTTACTCCAACCATCTTACGGGACTGGTCAAGCACATGCTTTTTTATCCGTGTCAAATCATTGTCCATTGTTCATTGCAAGTGGTCCGACTAATTGGCTGATTTCTTGTGTTTGCTTATTGGATGCTGCGGAAGGAAGGCTATTGCGTCCCGTAGCCAACACTCCGGCACGGGAATTGCTGCCACACCGAGGAGGTCACATATGGAGTTCCACCTGTTCACATAATGGAGTTGTTGACCTTCTAAGGAATATGACGTCGATTCTGGAACGTTGGTGCAAATTACCGCTGAAGTATTATGTGGATTTTGTGTTGAGGTTAACCGCCCTGCTGATTTGCACACGGTGGAGGCTGTGTAAGTACAGCCTCTTCTCCTTCATTTAATTTAGGTTCTGTGCGAGTGGCCGAAGGTCTAAGTTTTCGGCTGCCTTTGTCAGCGACCAAGTTCCAACCATCACTGGTGTCGACCTCTTTCTTTCTTTCGGTACATTCTGGACAGTGGTCGAGGTCCTGATGGCACTTATGATTATCGGACATGCGGTGGTCGTTTGAGGCGTATTTCGGAAACTGGTGATATTGACGGTCAAAGCAACTGGTGATGCGTGTTTAACGTGCTATCCAGTCTTCTTCCTCTGTGTAAATGCATATCCTAATGGGAATGCCTGGGATTTGCACTCCGTCACGCTTTCCTGTAACAAATCGCTTTTGGTGTTGTTCATTTGTGCCATCATTGTCCCCAGTCTTTCGCATTTCTGCGATAGTTCATGGACAAGGCTTACCAGAGTAAGGATCATACATACTGAACCGAACCACAGTGAGTCTGATTTACTATTGTGTAGCTTTGAGTGGTTTACTGGAAGCCTGGAACACTTAGAATGCAACTTGCCAGGGCAACTGGAACACCGGATGCCAGTTCGTACATTAATATGGCATGAGGAAAAGCCACATACTACTGTCGAGCTAGATGCGGTAACATGAGCTTTTGGTTGGTCGTTACGATCAACACAGCGTCGGTGGATGCCATTCCGATCAAGGCCCGAGCGTTTATGGTTCCATCTGGGTCAAGTGTGCGCTGAATTGTTTGCATGTTCAAGGTCGTCATGTTCGGTACGTATAGCTCTGGTGGAGCAGATTTGAGCGGCGAGATCTTTCACTTGATAATCAAAGCGACTGAGGGATACGGACACAGTGAAGTATAGCCACATTGATTAAAGATCGACAGTTGTAGTTTATGACTCGTCAGATAAAACGCGGAGTTGGCTTTCGTGTGGGACCACAAATGTTGCTGTGTGTATGGTGATTCGCAAAATCCCGCGTCAGTGTTTCTGTGGGAACAGCGCGTGAGCCACAACGCGGAGGAAAAAAATAAACAACAAAAACAAGGACCGAAAGATGAAATGTACTAGATTAAGCTGGATTGCATAAGTGTAAACGCACGTATGCGCGATAAAATGCAGATGAGAAGCATCGAAAAAGCGAAGAACGTTGATGATCTTTGTGTGTGGAAGCTCTCGTGGTGCGAAGTTCTCTATATTCTTCCGAGAGATGGTGCATCCCGTTTGCTTTCAGCAGCTGCTGTAGCTGCTACATGGTGTCCTCCGCAAGTCATTCAACGGTCTCGTCAATGCGCTCAGACATCCAGAGTCAGCTTTATTATGCCGGTTTCATGCAACTTTGCGTGTACAAATAAATAAACAACATTTATTATCGCCATTGCAAGATAGGCCTATCAAGCCACACTACCAGTTGCTCAACCGTACAGATTCACACACACATAGACAAAGCATGAATGATGATATATATGTATGTATATTTGTATATATGTATATATTCACAGTCTGTTAACAGACTTTGTGCCATCAGAATTATAGCCGAAGAAAAGAAGTAAAGATGCGAACACGAGCTGCGATTAAAAATATGGGAAATGAATTTTTGATTTTACACAAGCAAACTTGATATTTCTGTTTTTGCTTTCGTGAGATTTTGTGTACATCGAAGAGATGGTAAAATGGCAGAACAACATTGACGCCACTGATGTCTGTTACGGGCCGTGGAGTCCAGTGTTTCCAACCGCGGAGGTTCAGCAACTCGTGGCCCCAACCTGGAAGACGTACCAGTCCGACTGTCGCCAAACTTGAGATTGCCTCCTTCATGCTCCTTCTCCACGTCATTGGCTGTCCATCGCAGCACTTTTTCCACTCGCACCCTGGGAGTGCAAATAACGCTCGACGTGGAAGGTGATGGGCTGGCATGCGCAAAACGTGCCCGAGCCAACGCGTGCGATGTTGGAGAAAAACGTTCTGAAGACTGGCACTACTCGCTCTAAGCACTCGGTCTCGCAATTCTGTCTTGCCTAAGTAGGTTTGCCACCACACCCGAGCAATCCTTTGTAGACAACGATTGTCGAAAACTGTGAGTCGCTTCGGAAGCATTGTACACCCTGCACTTGAGCTTAAGACTGATATCACGACGACGCCTTGGGCATCTCAGCTTGATGAATGCAAGGCGGGCCTTTGCAGTGCATTGTGAGACTTCCTCTCCAACACCACTACCAGCCGTGATTCAACTCCCAAGATAAGTAAAGCAAGGGACTTGCTCCAGAACATTTCCAGCAATGGTGAGCGCGAGTTCAGGCACCTTCCAGTCCTGAAGCAGCGTTTTACATTTTCCTGGAGTGAAGCATAAGCCGTACTTAGACGCCTCCATCGCCATCGGTCCAAAGCGCTCTGGATGGTTTGTGGGTCGTCTGCCAGCAAGGCCATACCATCGGCGTAGTCCAAGTCCGTGACTCTGTCTCCTGGGAGGAGCACAACACCAAAGTTCCGGACACCTTCCAGTGCTCTTTGGAGAACATCTTCCATGGCGAAAGTGAAGTGGAAAGGTGAAATAAAGCAACCTCGTTGGACACCGCTGGTCACATCAAAAATGAAGCGTGCCATAAGCTTTGACTTTGCCAGAGGTGTGACTGTAAATTTATTTCAAGATGGTTACAAACTTGTCGGGCACACCTTTCTTCAGTCAACAGTTATACAACGCAAATCTATCTACTGAATCAAAGGCCGCTCGGATGTCCAAGGACACTACAATTGTTAGCCGCCGATGGGTGTGACGAAGTTCGAGAACTTGGCGAAGCGTAAATATTTGGTCGGTGCAGCCGGGGCCTGGACGAAATCCGGCTTATTCTTCTCGGGAAAACGCCTCTCTAGTCGTTGAAAGCCTGCGAAGTAGGACCGACACGAAGATTTTGGATGCGACAAAGATTAACGAGATTCCGCGGTAGTTGCAGCAATCGGTGAGGAAGCCTTTCTTGTGAATCGGCACAATGACCGATTCTCCCCATGTATTCGGAATCTTCGCCTCAGTCCAAACGTTGGTGCAGGCGATAGGATTTCACTGACAAGTACACTCCCGCCATCTTTGAATAGAGCCGGTGGTAGGCTGTCGGGACCCGGAGTGTTGCAGGCATTTCAAAGATTGGATTTCATCTCGGATCTATGCTTCGTTTGGGTGGCTGTGGACACAGGCCAAGCATCATACATTGGGGCTGGAGATGGCACAGAGGACTGCGTTGGGTGGTTGAATTTAAGAGCGAAATACTGAGCCCAGTAACCCAATCGCCTGTGAAGGTTGGTGATCTTTGTGCCGTCTGATTCGCAAATCGTCTAGCTGATAGCGTGGAAATTGCAACCGATGGCCCTGATGATGCAAAATAGACGGCGGAAATTGTCAGCAGATGCAGCGTCTTCCATCTCCTCAGCTTGTTTCAATCACCAAGATTCACGATCAGAGCGAAGGCTTGCTTTCAGCGGTTGCGTAATAGACCGGCGGTGTTCGTTGTACTCTGCTTCCGTCGGCGATCCAGCAATTCCGAGGATCTTCCCGAGATCCAGCTTTTGGGAATGGAGCGAGTGAAGTCACAGCTGGACAAACCGGCCGACAGCAAGGCTTGTTGCAGACTTGACCAGTGTTGATCAACATCCAGAATGTGACTGAGAGAGATATTTCCACGAGGCGTTTGTTGATACTCTTTCTTCACCATTGGGTCCTCCAACTAGTAAGTGTTTAGTAGGGTGTGTTTTGTCCTAGATGAAGCACCGGAACGCATGCAAACGTTCGCACATACCAGTGCATGATCGGTATCGACGCACGTTGACCAAAGTGCTCGGCAGTCGCGTACGCTGCCGCGCCACCTGCGACTTCTGACTGTGGTCAGTCTATGACCATTGCTGGGTTGATGATGGGGGGCGCCAAGTGGAGTACTGATGTCCACGATGACGAAAGATGGTGCTAGAGAGGAAAAGCTGATGATTAGTACACAGACTGAGCGGTCTCTCTCCATTGTCTGAGCGAACATCATCATATCCATGCGGTCCCCGAGGTGACGCTCACATGGCAGCAGACGACTGACACGCGCGTTGAAGTCTCCTGCCAAAACAATCATGTCTATTTTAGGAGCCCTTAGGAGCATCTCATGAAGGTTCTGGTAGTACTGGTCGTTGAGTGTGTCCGAGCTGCAGTCAGTGGGCGCGTAGGCAGAGATCATGAAGATGACACGTTTTTGTCGCGATATCTGCTAAGTTTACAAGAGCCATGGAGTCTCATCGCACAACGGAGACCATTGCTCGGAATTCAATCAATTAAGGCAGTCTCCGATCTAGCACTGAGGACGATTCCAACACTAGCTTGCCCAGATGCGGCAGACTCGGCGTCACCAGAGTGGCTGAGATGGAAGCGGGTGCGTGGGTGGAGCGGTGACGTCAGCTGGTAGACCGAGTTAGAGTCCTGGAGTCGTGTTTCAGTCAGGAATCGGATATCCATTCCAAGGGTCTCCAGCGCGCGTTCAAGTCCTGCTTGCTGACCGATCTACAATAATGTCCGTACCTTGAAGGCTGCAACTTTGAACTGCCTTCCGGGTTGCAGGAGTGAAGATGGGCGACTTTGGGACCGGCAGCTCTCTGTTGAGTACTGTGTGGTTGAGTTGGCAGATGTCACGGGAACAGATTCAACAATGTTCGTGTGGCTGATCGCCATAGAGGAATCAGGTAAAAATGTGTGTGGGTGATACAAAGGAAGGGTAGGTGAAATGGTGACGTGTGCTTTTGCAGTTGTCATAGTGACATGAGTGCATAGCATGATAGCAGCAAGAGAGCGTGTGAATGGTTGTGGTTGTAAGTCCATGGTTCGTCAGTGGGCGAGATACTATCCGGTTGCCCAGGCCGCAGTAGAGGGTTGTCTTAAGTGGCCCCACCCCGAGCTTTTGATCAAGGATCTAACCTGCAAAACCCAAATAGGATGAGACGCAATCCAGCGGTTTCCTGGGCGTGTGGTTGCTCTCTGGTTGAGTCTGACTGCTACGAATCTTTTTGAAATGGTTACCCCAACCCAATAAATTCACCGAAGAAAGCCGGGTACTTGGAAATCCTGCAAAATGTGCGCACTGGTGCAGCTACTTAAAAATCGAAATCTCAGCACCCTCAAGAAAATGAAACGCTGACGATGGACGATGGTTCTTCAGCGTGACACCTCCAGTATAGGGAACTCAGTGAACTCTAGTTTTGTCTCCTTTGTCCTTACATTACGCTACTTAAACCTCCACTCCTAAGAAGCGCAAAGGTGCTACTCAGCAAAATCTATGTGACTTCGAATGAGGTGTGGTACACCATCGAGTCCATAAAACCGTCAATCTATCCTAACACAAATGGCATCTCCCAAGCTGTCATAAGACTCGGTGATAAATATCTCTGTGGCTAATAAACGCCTACATATTGTCGCTGCATACTGGCTGCTTCCCATTTTAATTGCGGCAATCCATCGCAATGCCTAAGCACCAAGGGGATCCACTAAACCTAATATCAAGCTACCAGCCCATAAACCAAACGATTACTGCTTCTAAAGCGCTAGAAGTACCGTCTAAAGCAGCGATATTCAATTTGTTACACGATTGGATCTTATCAGTCCCTCACAACATGGCTTTCACCCAAGACATTCCTACGTTACTTGCCAGCTACAATTGTTTCGATCAGGTTACGACCATAATCGACGTAGGGATGACAGTCAGCAACCTTCTGTTGTACATGCAGAGATGTTCGACCGCATACCACACAATCCCCTTTTGAATGTGTTAGAAACTAGTGGAATTGGAAGGCATCTGCTAAGTTAGTTCGACTCGTGCAAACAACCATGAGGCTAAAAGCAAATTATCCTTTCTTCAGCATTCGCTACGCAATAAACTTGGGCCTGTGCCACCTATTCTCCCCATTCCAACATTGACTAAACCAAAGTAGCACAGTGAAGCCAATTTGATAACCGTGGTACAAACATTCTTACTGAATGAATGCACTATGAGTGTTCTGTCACCAATCGGTTAAATGAATAACGGTCAACAATTTATTGCATTATGTTTTAAGACATGAAGACCGAAACACTGCTTTTATGTTCAAATGATAGCTTTCACCTTGGGTGCGTTCTTGCAAATAAACAACTTATATATCTATGCCTGCGATCTGCGTAGCCCTTCTTAGTGTAGCTAGCTGCTAACTCAACTTCATTATATTATATCAGTAACTAATTTGAACATTAAGCGTGGAAGTGAAGGCACTTTGACTGATTTCAAGGACACGGAATAATGGGTCGAGTCAGTATTTAGGAAAAACGGGTGTTTATGAACGAAAGTTCCTGGTGTCACGTCCCGGATCCCATGGCAACCGGTGAGTATTCACTATCTCCTTTTTCACTCTGGATTTGCATCGGTTACCAAGCTGTCAGCTATGAGTACTAACAGTTGCTCAGCTCTGCTGCTTTCACCTAATGTTGACATATATCCAGGCGGTTTGTTGCAGCCCGTTACACGCAATTCCCTCGAACGAACGGACTAAAACAATGCTTCAATTTGTTGGCTATTTCTATGCAATACTTCTATAAAATCGGTATCTACCACTCGCTGTCTCTTATTAACTGTTACCGTGGCCTTCTGTTCAAAGCAAACACGAAAATGTCGTACGCAAACCGGTGTTTTGCCGTAAGAATATATGCATCAAGTTAATACAGTGCTGCCAACTGACAAAAGTAGGTAACGAGGTTACGACTGTGCTTCGGAGAATTTCCAGACGCACCATTTACGTCAGTAGAAATCTTTCGCTTCTGCATTCGAAGGGCGACTGTGACGATGTGTTAACTTGACATCGACTATTCCTTCCATTATATGACTTTTCCACAGCCTGCACAGAGGTTCCATCGTGCGCTGTGTAAAATTAGGTCCTCGCTTTTGGACGTAGCTCATTCGGCCCTTCCTTTATTTGTCTCAACTTTGTAACCGGACCTGATGTGAGACTGTCCCCCATCACAGCAACCTAGTTGCTATGCAGATCACTGAGTTTCAGCCGTCATGTGCACACCCTTGGCAGATGTTTGTTTTTGCTATTCTACTTTGGCTGCGCCGTGGTGACAGGATAACCCATGCAAGTGATAGGTGCGCCTTGTTATGCCACACTGACCACCGTCAGCAATACATCAATTGTAATTAGTTTGGGTGCTGTAGTTGCACTCAGACACAATATGAGTCAGTGTTGATCCATTCGCAATCGCGTTTTGATGAACGCATTTTGACACCAAGTCTCAATCTGGACTGTGATTAAGTTTGCAGTGAAGGTTCTATTTATTTGGTCATTGGGATTGTGGCGGAAGCAAAAGATGTTGGGTGCTTTTCGCTCTCCGACCGGTTTTGCATGTACTTGCTGCAGCCACTTAACGTGTGAAAAGAAGGCAATGCAGGGTTGTAAATGATTAAATATGACATGCATCTGATTGAGCGTGGAAATAAAATTAAGTTCACACTTCAATCGGCTGGATGAATCGAGCTAGAATTTACTTGGTTCGTTTATTCCTGATCCAACAATTCGTTTCAGCAAAATCTACTGAAGAAACATCGATTAATTTGTGTCCGTATTCTGAAAAATTGCAGGCTAACACGTACCGGCACCTACAAACCAGAAAGGCAGCACAGTGGTCAAATGAAATTAGTTAAAATCTTCTGTTTAATCACATCGACTGATACTAAAGTCGCTGCGCGTGTACCAGCTTAATTTCCTTCCAATTTATTTGCCTTGTTCTGCTTACCTGAATAATCTTCTATTAACTGGCCACGTTGCTTACGCGAATTGTGGTTATCTTCGTTAAATTTCTTGTGTTTGTATTATTTTTGGGTGACTGGTGGACATTTTGTACTTATCGCGGATTCGTTGATAATTATCTTAATTCATGCGTTAATTTATCAAAGAGTTGTGTCGGCGTGGCCGTATTCTTTAACAGATATATTTTATTTCATAATGTCATTCCAAGTGATTGGCTGTTGTTTGACATCCCCGGTGTGGCTGCGCTGGATGTGCATGTTGACAAGGTACCTACCTGTCTATTACCCACTACCTCGTTTATACTGGCTCTAGGAGACAGTTGGTCGTTGCTGGAGGGGACAGGGTGTACAGTGCTTGGGATCGCGCTGGGCTCGAAGAGTGGTTCCACGCATTCAGTGTGGAGTGGACTACGGTCTAGCCAGCGCCTTGGGTGCGCTTGATTCCCCAAATACAGCGTGTTTGTGTTTGCCTGTGAAGGAGTGTGGGCCGGCTCCGTTGATGGAACGTGGCTCTAATCCACATGCCTCCCGGTCTTATTGCTTCGTGGTTACACTGGATATGGGGTGTGTGGTTGGAGCATTGGGTGGTGTAGTGCAAGCCACCCATGGTCCCTCTGTAGGCGCAGGCGTCCTGTGGCTGACCACCGTGACAGGCAAATCCGGAACCGGATGCCTCCAATTATATATATATATATATATATATATATATATATATATATATATATATATATATATATATATATATATATATATATATCATGGACTGCAGATAGCGACCTCCGGTCGGTTATTTTGGGCTGTGTTGACAAGATCACTTTGTGTTGACTTTCTGCGTTCATTGGAAGTATTTCGTGGAAATTGAGATACAGTTCAGTTTCATTTCCGATTCTGAAATTTCCGACCAGAAATACTGGTGTTTTCGTCGCTTGGTTTCAGCGACCTCGCTATCGGCATTTTCTCCGTCAATTGGCCGCCATATTGTTTTCGGATTATTCACAATGCCGAAGCAGTCATCCTGTGGTACTTGCTCCAAACAAGTCGGATACCGTGCAAATGCCCTCACGTGTATTTTGTGCCAAGTTAAATACCACATTTCATATGTTGGATTATCGGTTGAGCATTTTCATCATCTTCGCGAGATGCAACACGATTTCGTCCAAACTATATGTGAAAATTGTCGAAATATGATACTGCCAGAAAAAGTAAAGCCGACGTGTAGGCCTCAGCGTTTCGTTGCGAACAGCTCCGTGTGTTTGGCCCAACAACCTAGCGCGAAGAGCCTTCAGGTTTCGGCTCAGTCGTCCTCCTCTACACGTGCAAACTCACTGACACGAAGTCCAACCGTTGTGAGAAGCCCAGTTACACTTGACCTCAATTATTTACCTTTGTTGTGTCCAACGGACACTGATGTCCCAGCAGGTGAAAGTCTGAGTGCTGAAGACCAGTGGAAAGAACAGAGGACGAACTTACGAAGGAACGTTGGGCGTTTACGTTCTGTAAGTCAACAGTTAGCCAAACCACTTGAGGCTGGTAGTATACTTCGCCCTGCAAGGCCAACCTCTTCCGACCAGAGGCGTTATAATCTCGTGATCTTTCACGCACCGGAGTCCAGTGATCCATCACCCCAAGTGCGCTACGATCATGATGCCGAGTTTTACAGGGTCTAATTGATAGACTCTTCGACGCTGGTGAGGACTCGGTAAAAGTGAGGCAGATTACCCGTCTTGGAAAGCAAGGTGATCAACAAAATCGGCCTATGAGCATCACTTTTGTGGACGAAGCCAGTCCAAGACTGATCATGTCTCGCCTAACTAGACTGAAAGGTTTGAAGATCCATGTTCGTCCCGACCTAGACCCAGTAGACAGGGAGCGGCTCAAGTCTGCCATCATTGAGCTGAAAAGACGCACTGGTGAGGGGAAAACAAATCTTCGTATCGTAAATTTTCGGGTGGTTTCCAACAATCCGCGAATCAGGATAAACAGGCTGCTCACACTTCAAGCACGCCCGGCGGCTCCTGTTGCGGCCTGCGAGTAGCCTTCACAAACGTTTTCAGTATTATGAATAAGCGCGATGAGCTTTGCTGTTTCGTTGCGTCTGAGCGGCCAGACGTAGTGGGACTCGCAGAGACATGGCTGCATGCAGAGTTATACACCCAAGAACTTAAACTCAACTGTTACTCGTGTTTCCGATGCGATAGACTAAAGAATGCCCACGGTAGTGTCTTACTTTACATCCGGTCTTCGCTGCGTGGGAGACTTGTGAGCACCTACCGAAGTGACGATGGTCTGTGTGAGCTACTGTGGTGCTCCATCCGCCTCAGGCGCGGAGAACTGCTTGTGGGCGCATTTTATCGCAGTCCCCTGAGTCGTTGTTTGGATTGGCTGCCCATCCTTCGGACCCACATGAGTCGTCCACACTTTCTACTTATGGGCGATTTTAACTGTCCTCGAATACGATGGCCTGATCTGCATTTGATGCCTGGACATAGTGAGGTTGAAGCAAAGTTCGTGGATTTGGTACTTGAAACGGGTGCATCGCAACACATATGCCAGCCAACACGCATATCAACACGTTCAACCCCGTCCTGTCTCGACCTGATGTTAACGAGCTACGAACAACCAGTGCGTGGCGTTAGGATTCTGGAACCCCTGGCTACGAGCGACCACTCAGTACTGATAGCTGATATGGAATTGTCTTTTCCGTATGCACATCCGCTGCGACCAGCTCCCAACTACTGGAAAACGGACTTCGATGGTCTAGCTCGAGCCGCGAGCCAACTGGATTGGTCTCTGTCACAAGCTGCATCTGTGGAAGATTGTTGGATATATATAAAAGAGAGATTTACATCATTGTGTTCCCAATTTGTGCCATTGAAGTGTCGAAAGGTTGGACCGATTAAGCCTCATTGGTTTGACAAGGAGTATAGAAACCTGGCTCGGAGGCGGCGCAGACTGTGGGACAAATTCCTCCTCTCTGGCTCTGCCATTGATTACGAAGGTTATAAATGTCAGCGAAACCTCTGCCACAGTGCAAAAAAGAATAAACGCCGACACTTTGAAGAGCAGCTCGCATTAGCCGCGAAGACCGCCCCAAACAGAAGCTTTGCATACGTGAAGCGACGCCTGAAGCCGTCAGGTGATTTACCAGTGCCGGATGGCACGGATGGACAGCCCCTAACCTCCAGCACTGAGCGTGCGTCCGCGTTGGCGGCGCACTTCGCTTCTGTATTTGCGAATAACCAGGTGTCTGTTCTGAGTTCGACGTGTGCCGCTTTTACCGAACTCGATAGTCTGCATTGCATCGAAGTGTTTTCACCTTGGGTGCGTAATCTCTGCCGACCAGCAGAGGACAAGTGAGCTGAGTATGCTCGTATCAAATGCAGCTGCTGCTTTTGACAACCTTGAGAAATGTTGGTGGAACAATCACCTGCCTACCGTTGACACGAACTCGATGGGATACAAGTCTATGGCGCTATCCGTTTTTCTATCCGGGCGATGTACCAGTGGGATGTGCGATATTTCGAGCGGTTCCATCAACAGTGTCTGCGATGGATTCTGCGCATCGGTTCGTACGGCAGGGTTACGGACACAGAGGTGTTGCGTCACAGTGACACGTATGTATTTTCCTGCATGCATCTGCTGTGACACTTGAGGTGGTTCGGTCATGTGTTTTTTTATAGATTCGACGCGGATACCGGAACAACTCATGTGGTCAGCTGATTGGGAGGAATCGGTGTTTGCGAAAACCGAAGGTTCGTTACCATGACATGATCAAGTTGAACCTATCAGGTTCTAGTATTGATTTCAGGTGTTTGAAATTGAAGGCTTTTGTTCGGTGTGCTTGATGTGACCTGAGCATAAACCCAGTAGACGAAATGTAAGAGAAAGTCATTGTGCATGCAGAGAAGAAGTGGCAAGTGCCGAAGCGACAAGCGCCGATGGAATATGCCCCATCGTCTTCGAACCCCAGTTGTTCTAGCACATGCGGTCGCAAGTGTGTGAGTCAGGCAGGCTTAGTGAGCCACCGGCGTGGCCATTCAAAAAAGAACGGAAACGACGACAGGCCTTGTTGGGAACGTAAGCAGAACCGTAGCTAGGTTACTTGCGCTTCCATTAGATTTAGTAACTGCGTGCTTGCGTGCTGATATGCATTGTTTCTGATCCTGGTTTGCTATACTGTCTTATGCTTATTAACCCATTTTAATGTTTGTTTACTCGCACACGGCGCTTGAATGAAAAGGGTTTAACTTAGTTATTTATATGTGTTGCAAGTTTATGTTCATCTTTCTGACATCGCGTTTAGCGCGGATTTGTTGAAAACCCCTTTAGTTCATATGCTAATTGAGCGAAGAGTTATGTCAGCATATCCGTATGCCTTATTCGCCATTTTAGTTAATACGGTCATTGCACGTGATTGCCTGTTGCGTGACATCCCCGGTGTGGCTGCGGTTGAAGCGCATGTGGTCAAGGTGCCTACCAGTAAATTACCCTGTGCCTCGATTACACTGCCTTTAGGAGACAGTTGGTCGTTGCTGGAGGGGACGGTATGCATCGTCCTGGTGGCCGTGATGTGCTCAGGCAGTGGTTGCGTCCAGGTCATTGTGATATATATATATATATATATATATATATATATATATGTATAGCTGCGTTTGGCGGCACAAGGGTGCGGGTTTGCCTGCTACTGCGGCCTCCGTAGTACAGCCACAGGTATCCTGCGACTGCAGATGTACAATGAGGAGCTTGAGCTGCACTATCTGCAACTCCATCCACACAACCCATATCCACTGTTAACCCGAAGGAATAAGACCGTGAAGCAAATGTTTGGAAACCATGTGTCGTAAACGGAGCCGGCTCACACCCCTTCAACAATCAGAGCAGTTGCCTTCATGACTAACTTGGAAAGTTTGCGCAGCAAACGTGCAGAAGGCGATAGCTGAGCCGTAGCCCGCTCCACAATGAAGGAGCCACACTTTGTACCTAACACCTTCATGAGGACGGTGCACCCCGTCCCCAAGAAACGTTTACCTGCTTCCTGCATCCATTTTAGACGGGATGGTGAAAAATGGACAGGAACACTCCTGGTCAACACGCACAGCAAGCGAAACAATGTCGGGCATATCCAACAACAATCAACCCCTGAAATGCAGGAAAATCAACACGCATGCACATGTACAGACCAACGACAACGATGGGGCGACCCGCTGCAACAACCGCCTTACTGACCTTTGTTAGTAATTCGAGTACAACAGGACACTGTGCACCGAAAAATCGCTGCGCTGATTAGGTTTAAGTAATCGTTTGACTGGTTGGCATTTGGATGCCTGCCCCACGTGGCCTCGCTATTTTCTTACCAAACCCCGTTTGGCGGACGCACACGCGGCCCCATGTGCTACAGCACCATGCGTTGGAAGACGATGGAATAGAACCCAAAGGCGCCTGTCGCTTTCGTGCCCGGCGTTTCTTGTGCACATGCAGCAAGTGTCTTCTCATGAACTTGGACAAATATCCTCTCAATATACTACAGCCATTCTCGCCAATCAACTACTTTTTCTTTCCAAAACATGAAACCATCATTACTTCGTGATAAACTCACTTTGTTTATGTTCTAGTAACGCGGTTGTAGTTTTCACGTATGTTGTTTCCCTGCAGCAACTTTGCTGTACCAAAGCTTAGTAGGTGTTCTCCTCGAATTTTATTTGGCTCATATACCCCAGCGCCTCAGGTGCTGCAGAAAAAGTAGGCAATCAACTACATACGTGTCACTGTGACGCAACACCTCTGTGTCCGTAACCCTGCCGTACGAACCGATGCGCAGAATCCATCGCAGACACTGTTGATGGAACCGCTCGAAATATCGCACATCCCACTGGTACATCGCCCGGATAGAAAAACGGATAGCGCCATAGACTTGTATCCCATCGAGTTCGTGTCAACGGTAGGCAGGTGATTGTTCCACCAACATTTCTCAAGGTTGTCAAAAGCAGCAGCTGCATTTGATACGAGCATACTCAGCTCACTTGTCCTCTGCTGGTCGGCAGAGATTACGCACCCAAGGTGAAAACACTTCGAGGTGGTTTCCGAAACCTCAGCACCAATGTGCATTTGCGGCAGTCCCATGCATTCCACTTCTGGAGTATGCTGAAAGGATAATCGGTCTCGTGTGTGTTAATGGGAGCCCGAAATGGGCAGGCGTCAGTGCGAGAAAGGAAGCCATTTATTCCAACTCATCCGCGCTCTGCGCAAACAACGCACAGTCTTCAGTGAACAGCAGCATACGGATGCTTGTCTCACAGACCAAGGTACTCCCAATGAAACAACGGATATCCAGCAAACCACCATCAATATAGCGTTCCACACGAACACCGTAAGCACAAGCCGCATCAGATGTGCACATCACTACATGAAGGCAAAGATCAAACAGATCGGTGGTTAAGACAGCCTTGCTTCACATCAGAGACAAGTGCAAACTCCTCCGATGTCTGTCCACTCAGCTGCACCTTGGCCCGCATACCACTGTGTAAATATCCAAGTAAGATTACAAAATTACTCGGACAACCAACCTTACCCAACACCAACCACAATGCCTCGCACTTCGCCGTATCAAACGTTTTGGTAAAGCCAACGAACAGTGAAAACGATGGCTGGTGTCGCTTATGACATTTCTCCTGCAACTGATGAGCTGCGAACACCATATCTTTGGTGCTATGGCCCGAACAGAATTCACATTGCTCTTTCGCCAGTTTTGTTCCAATGGTCTGATTAGGGAGGTGATTAATTAGGATTCGGCCTATCATAACCCACACAACTCAGTAAATTGCTTGCACGATAATTTGTGCTACATTGTTTGCTTCTTTTGCCCTTTTTGCCCGGTGGCCGAAGGTATTACCTGCCTGGCTGGCTATGTCTAGACTACCATTTCGACTCCGCGTAGGGTCAGGCCTCCTTGTGGTTTATTTAGCCTACGGGCGACTGTTGGTTTGCGCTTGACAGGGAAGCTTCGGTAGAGCGTGCCGGCATATTTCTGCTGATATTTTCCCCTTTGGCCTTGAACACGGCATCATTCAGCTTGGCCAGCATTTATGCATGTGACAGCTATTCACGATACTTGGATAAACACAATAAAGTGAGAAGGAGATGAGGAACCAGACAACCGCAAATTGTGCATCATGGGAATAGGATCACCCAAAATATACGCTAATGAACGTGAGTCCTTGCCATGTCCGAGAGAGTTACCATCCAAGCGTGCTTGCTCTCCCTCTGCCTCTGGCCAGTGTGTTGACAGCACCCGATTACGGCCAACTTTTCTGTTAGCGTTGACCCACTTTAGGCCCAAGTTATTTTTATCTAGCCCTCTTCTGCACGCGCATGGTGGATGCGGTGAGGGAAACGTTGTGCTGCCATGCCATACCTGTGCAGTGAAAGTATGAAGCTTATTGGACGGCCAAATCTGTCTGGATTATAAGTCCTTCGATGAGCATCATTACAAATGTGATGTTGCCTTCTCACACTAACCATGCTCAGAATACACCAGTGGTCAAAAACTGGCATCTTCTGAAACTATTTTGCGCCAACTGGCCAGGTCTGGCAATTATTGGGCAGGACCATTCTCCCAGCGGCACTGCAGACTCAACCGATCAGAAAGGGACGCATGTCGCATCAACGCCACAGATTATGGAGATTAGAAAAAGTAACCCACGCTTTAGAGACGTATAAACAGAACTCTTCTGTTACCTTTTGGGCACTAATGTGTGCTCCGATGCGAACGAAGTTTTCCGCCATTTTTAAAAATAAACGGAAATGAGGAGAAACGTACCAGCTGCTAGACTCTCGTGCAAAAGGACCTTACACTTTGATGGATAACAAGCATTCCAAACTGTGAGGCTGACGCCTCCATCATATGCAACCAATTTTGGGCGGCCTGTGAGGAATTGCGATATCGACGTCGTCTGCGATGTCGTCTGCATACTCCGATTCGCGAATTCGGTCACCGGACTCTGATCAATGCCAATAGGTTCGCAGCCGTCCAGAGCGCTCCCCAAGATGTCGTTAATGGCGAATTTAAACAGCTAGGGTGAAGTTGCACAGCCCTGTCTCACGCCATTAGTGTTACTAAAGTGGGGCGATGGTTGGTCATACAAGAGCACTCTATCTGAGTTTGAGAGTAAATGGTTTGAAGAACGTCAACCTACATTTCGGACAACCTATATTTTCTACAGATAATTCAAGAGATAAGGTTGTCCAACTGAGCCAAACGTAGCTAGTATATCTGAAAAAAAACAATTGTTAGCCAGCTGAGCTTAAACATGTGATCAATACAACCCAGCCCAGAATGGAACCCAGCTTGCTATTCCCGGGTGTTCTGTGCGCGAACCAGGCTTCGCCTCCTTAAATGTAGGGCAACGAATACTTTGGACGCAACGCAAATTAAAGCAATTCCTTGGTGCTTTACGTGGTCTGTCCGAGCCTCCTTGTTAAAGACGAGAAAAGTATCCGCAATCGCATGGCACTGTTGTAGTGATACAATTTTCTTGGAGAGGAGTTGGTTTCCCTACCATTTATGGGATCCCATCTTTGAGAAGAACCGTTGCGAGTTCATCTTGGACAGGGGTTTCGTACGCTCTTAGTAGACGAAGCTCGTAAGCAACCTCCGCCTCGAATGGTAGTGAAGCATCTACATACCAGTGAGCACGGTGGACTGCAGGCTTGTTAAACCTTTGCTCGAACTACTCAGCCCGAGGCACAAGTAGGCGATGTTGATAGTGAATTGGCTCAGCATTGGTTTCACACAAAACTGCGCTTACAGTCGACTTGTACCGCTTTTGAAACGGATTAAAAGAAAAAGTCATTGGAAATTGCTCGAGGCGCTTGCCCTCTCCAACTCGATGAGCTGCTGTGTCCACCATGTGTTGTGAACCTTCCGGAGGAGCTTATGGAGCTCGGCGTTGGTAGTTCTACATAGTATGATACTCAGCTTCGGCTAGCTTTGCCCAACGTTCTTCGAAAAGCTGAACAGATGGTGCGGAGATCCAAAGGTTGACAAGACTACCGGTGAAATCACAGACCATTGTAGAAGACTCTGCGGATGTGCGCCCATTGCGTTTCCAGACCTGCGTATAAGGCAATTCGATGCTTGAGGCAAAATCATCCTAAAGAAGTCCAGAACCTTAGAAATAGAACAGTTAGACGCCTCGAGTCGTTTCCGGTGAAACCATTGGGTACCACCAAGAGGTAAAGCTAGCTTTGTACACATGTGTGCATGGTGCGAAGTGAGGTATGCACTCGCAATTTATCTACAATCCTGTATACAGCCCCGCCATCAGTAGTGGATGGCGATGTAGTCGATTTGCATCCACGGTTGACCAGGTGGTTGGGGCTCCAACTGACGAGGGTAGTAGCACGGGGACCAGGCACTGTACTCTAAGCAAGTGAACCCGTTGTCAGGCACGAAAGCCGTTGACATGCTAATGGTTTATAGCCCCTTATGGTGTTCAGTTCAAGTAGAAGCCGGTGGCTCTCAAGCTCGTTTATCCGGCCGCCATTTTGTGCTCACTTCTGGTTACAGAATTGGGGCTCAAGGCTCTTACGATCAGTCAAATTGGCTTTAACACAATGCCGCAGCAGCTGCTGTGGTGATCATCCCAGAATCCTGTCACGTGCTAGGACGCTACCACTGATTGTCCGCGACCGCCTAATTGTCTCCCCTACAAATGGACGAGAATTATGCTCAGTTAGCTGTGGGTGCACCCCGCAGGGTACAGCTCCGCCGATTACACGTGCATAGTGATGTCAAACTGACATAGACTAACAACATTTGTTAGTAACACATCATATCCTAGCGCACGCATAACACACTCCAGCGACTATTGATATTTGAACGAATTAACGGACCGTATTTATTGCTGCCATGTGCATGCAAGTTTAAATGTCCATTATGATAATGCACATCGAATCAATCCCTATAATATGATGTTCAAAGAAATTAAATTGAAGGCGGGAATAAAATATTATTCATTTGTTTGTCTAACAATGGGTTTCACTTGGGGTTTCTGCCACCGTATGTGATGGCCAAACAAATCAGGTGGTTGTGAATAAAGAGCGCTCTGTGTGCGGCAGTCGTTCACATTTGAGTATATGCTAGATTTCAATTATTTTCCCTGTAAATTTGTAACCTATATTGGTGCAACAATCTGCAAGCTAACTCTAGGCTATTCTTCATTTATTACAGGTTCAACCAAGCATATTCTCGCTATCGTTACAGTTCCCGTTATAGATGTGGCTGGTTACTAAACGTGTGCAAGCCTACATGGCCGTCTTCTGCGCGCTCGTAGTTGGCACTATATTCTGGGAAATCCAAACATACAAAAGGTAAATGAAGTTGTGCTTCTCTACATGAAACCACCGCCGGTGGGTGATCCAACTATCACAATTTTTAACCATCTATCTCACTTCACTACGCACCCAAGTGGTTATAGCGTTTAAAAACATTCAGCCACATTAATAAAGTGTCTTACTATAAATATATGAATTTGCTCGACGAGGTGAACAGACGTTCCACTTCCGATTTAGGTGGCATCTTCATCGCTTAGTATAAAATCTTCTGTAAGGAATCGCCGAGATTTCGGTAAATTCGGCAAATGTCCGACGATCATGCGGATTTTGAGCGGTTCTCCGAGCTGAGTGATTATTGTGCAGAGGTTTTGTTCCCTGACTAGGCAACGTCATCAGTGCGGCTTCAGCGGCCTGGTTCACAATGCCTCGTAAGCGATTTCAGTGTCCAAGTGCTTATTGATCGAGTTCTGCTTTGAATGCCAGGCTTCAATGAACTCAAGTGCTTGCCGGCTTTTAGCCCTTCCGAGGATACTGACATGCTCCATGTCGAATTGATGGTTCTCAGCATCCATATGCACTGACATCAGGGAGTTCTGATCGTGGCGCCGTATGGCTAGGCTGTGTTCCTGTAGGCTTGTGCCAAGCTTTCTTCCAGTCTGTCCCACGTAGTATTTGTCGCGGTTCCGGTAGCAGATCTTATAAATCACACCAGTTCCTTCCTCTTTGCTAAGTTTATCTTTCACCTTGAAGAGTTTACTGCGAATGGCTTCCGTTGGCTGGTGTACTACTTTGACTCCAAAAGGCAATAACAGCCTAGTTGCCATTTCAGAGATACCTTTGATATAGGGCAGTGTTGTTCTCTTTGCAGTTGTTGCATTTGTCGAGGTGTCTCGAGCAACATTTTGTGATACGAAGTAGCGTAGAATGAAGCATTTCGAGTACGAGTTCCGCTTGAACAGATTGAACAGATGATCTTCCTCTGCTCGTCTCAGCTGCGGTGTGCTACAGTGCGTCTGTGCTCGTTTGAAAAGCGTTTACACGCAGCTGCATTTGTAGGCTGCCGCATGATTGCTGCCGTAGTTGTGGATCGGGTCCGTATGCGTAGATTTTCGCTAGACTGTTGTTTCCAATCGTTCAGCACCAGTCCGTCGTATGAGAACGTCTAAGAATGGTAACTGCTCGTTGTTCTCCTCCTCCCTGGTGAATTGGATGCCATCGAACACACTGTGGATTAGTTCGTGTGTTCCCTCCAATTTGGAACGTTTGAGGATGACGAAGGTGTCGTCTACGTATCGCATCCAAAGTTTGGTCTCGCGATCGGAAGTGCTATTTGTTCCAGCGCCTGCATCAATGCCTCGGCTATTAGACGAGAGGTCGGCGATCCCATTGGTGTGCTTCTTACCTGTTCGTAAATTTGGCCATTGAAAGTGAAATGTGTTGTTAGACAGAATTCCAATAACTCCGTCATTGGTTTGGGTTCGCGTTCACTGTTTGTATCCGACGACGTGTGCTCCTCTAGCAGGCGCGGCCTTGTTTGTTTCTCCAAGCCAATGTCGATTGAAGTGAACAAAGCGGTCACATGGAAAGAGAGCATTATTTCGTGTCGTTTGATGGTTGCGGTTTTAAGTTTCTCGAGGAACTGTTCTGCCGAGTTGATCAAGTGTTCCGATCCCGCGCTTAAGTGTTTTAGCCGTCTCCAGAGCTCCTTTGCAAGCCTGTAATTTGGTGCTCCAGGTAACGACACGATAGGGCGAAGTGGTAATCCGCTTTTGTATACTTTAGGGAAGCCATAGAACCGCGGTATTACCAAGACTTGTGGTCGCATCCTCTTGTGTTCGAATATTGTGCTTTTCCCCATTTGTTCAATTTTCTGCAGAGTGCGTTTGATGTCGCCATTAAGCGTTTCTTCGGGTCTTACTTTATCGGCTAATATGTGTTGGTATCACTGAGTAGGTGTTGTGCCTTCATCATGTAATCAGATTTGTCCATTATAACAGTACGGCGTCCTTTGTTCGTCGGCAGTATAACTATGCTTTTATCTTTCTTGAGGTTCTCTTGAGCTTTCCGTTCAGCGGCGTTGAATACGTTGGTATCAGCTTTATGACTTCGTCTCCACGTCGCCACAATCAGAACTCCCGGATGTCAGTACATACGGATGCTGAGAACCATCAATTCGACATGGAGCATGTCAGTATCATCGGAAGGGCTAAAAGCCGGCAAGCACGTGAGTTCATTGAAGCTTGGCATTCAAAGCAGAACTCGATCAATACGCATTTGGACATTGAAATCGCTTACGAGGCACTGTGAACCAGCACTGATGACTTTGCCTAGTCAGGGAACGAAACGTCTGCACAATAATCACTCAGCTAGGAGAACTGCTCAAAATCCGCATCCACACCCCGAGCTACGGATATTCTCAATAATTTCATGTTCGATGATCATGTTAATTACCATCAAGAGCTCTGTTTCGTGCGGTACTTAAAGTATACGGAACTAGTGTGTTTGACGTATACCATCGGTGGTGCAATTATCAGAGGTTTCCCACTTCATGCATCACATCATTTTGGGAATGTAGATTTCACGGGTTTCACGGGTTTGCGCAGAACGAGTAAGCGTAGCTTTTCGGTGGTTCTGCCTCGGGATCTAACGGCAAGGTCCTGATCTCGTCGGTAGGTACCAGATGTTGTGGGTCTCGACGCAGTAGTGGTGTTCAGCACAAGAATTCAGCGAGTTGCCTGTGGGAACGCGGATACCTGGAACAAGAGAGTGGTGTAGGTGAATTCGGCAAAGTTGGATAGAAGCAAAATGATAAAAGCGCCGCGTGTTAGCTTGGCAAATGGCCAGATCTTAGCAATGTGGAAGACCAGCGAGGTAAGAGCCAAGCGTCTAGACGCTGTTTGAAGGCCTCCGTATTGGGCGCTGAGACAACAACTTCAGGGAGGGCGTTCCAAGCAAAGGCAATACGCACACTGAAACTGTTTCTTCGGCACAGAAGTCGACTGCTACGAGTCATCAGTTTGAGTGAGTGCCCTCGAAGATGATCTGTACGGGCGCGGACCAGCAATCCTGCGTTTGGGTGCCTGTTATTAGTCAGGACGGAATAAGCTAAGATAAGGTCGCCACGAAGCCTGCGATATTTCAACGGGAAGAGGTTAAGGGCCGCCAGACGCTCCTCATACGAGAAGTGGGATAGTCCGTCCACTCTCTTAGTGGCTCTGCGCTGTACAGTTTGCAGCATGGCCTCGTCCTTCTTCAGGTACGGCGGCTGGACAAGTATGTTGTACTCTAGCAGCGGACGTACTAAAGTGCTATAGAGACGGACAAATGTCTCTCTAGGGAAAGACCTTAGTGCACGTCCAAGGAGGGCCAGGCGAACGCTAGCCTTTCGCGTCAGTGTAGCTACGTTGGCGCTGGGGCTCAGTTAATCAAATGGAAATAAGAGAAAATGGAAGGACCACAGTAGACAGATGGGCGGTAAGGGTAGAATTGTTCCGTTGCATCAAATCTACATCATACCTGGATTATTTAATGTAGCTTAATGATAACAATAGATGTATTGAAACTAAAAGTAACTTAGTTGTCTTGGTTGAAACGAAGCAGCTCTGTGCTGTTCTTTCCCTTCCCCTCAGGGGAGCGCGTCGGTCCGATAAGCGATGGCAAACACGTCTATGTGTAAAGATTTAACTCGGGAGCACCATGTGTACCAACAGTCGAACCAAGAACTGTAGTAGCGCGAACTGTCTCCAGATCCCTGTGAACAGGTGAACCATTACCTGCATGTTCCCACAAGTCAAGTCAAGGATGCGCTTTTAAGCGTACAGAAATGGTGAGTTTTCAGCCACTAGGTCCATGCGATCGTAGCAAACGTGATGCGTGAGTCGGCGGTTGAAAGCAATATGTTTATGTCTCGGTTGCTAATGCACTCAAACGCAAGCGCGTATATTTCGCCCAGCGATGCTATAGTAACACAAATAATAAGCTGGAGGCCAGTAAAAGTGATGCTGCAATTGGTTGTTACTTACCTGCATCACTATTGAAAACACATTGGTGCTGTTTTTGAAATGCAAACGTTTTACTCCCAATTTTCACCCACACAAACAGGCCAAACGTCTACCATGATGACAAAGTGACATCCAACGTAATGCTTGAACTACGCAGGCTGATTCATAAAGCTCATAGAACAGCTCGCTCAGGTCAAACAAAACTGTTGTTGCAGCAGTCACTTAACCAACTGCGCGAAATTGGTATAGTGGAATCCACCTTTGTCCACGAAGACTCCAGCGCGACTCAGTATTCCGACCTCAGAAAGCGTTCATTACCCGAAAGTTGCCCGGACCACTGGGGAAATGCAAGAAAGGAGGACCTGCATCCAGAGAACATATATTACACCATTCCATGCGCACGAATACCGCTAGAGGATCTTGTTGAAATACTCCTCCATGTCGACTCCTGTTCTCAAGCCAAACATCTGATAAATCGTGTGCGCATTATATATCCCAAATTAACAATACACATCTCTGTGAGAAACGCTGCTGATAACAGCGAGCTTTGTGGGCCGTCACGTAGTGCATTTGTGTACAAAGGCCACAAGGACGAGGCGGCGAACTGGATGACTTTGGCTGATGTTGGCCGAACAAAGTATATTTTGGTTGGTCGTAATATGGTTGACTTCAGTCGCCACACGGACCTGGATCGTCTACTGAGAGTGATGAACAGTCTGCAAGTGGACATTGTTGGTGGGGCTGTTCGGCTCGAACCAGAAGGTCGCTGGTATCCTGGGTGCTATCAGGTAAGTGTCGTTATTTTTGGCAAAATTTGTTTTGTCATGTTGGTGTTGTGCTGAATACAAGTGGGTCAATGGACTGGGAAAAGCATTCTTAAAGGCTAAGCTAGCAGCGGACTATGTATTAGATGTGACTTTGGGGATAGCATGTGGTATGTGATTTTAACCCTGAAATACTAGGCTGTCAATAGGTATTGAATACGTTTCGATCGCTGGCTTCATACAACATTGAGGTGACTACTCCATGATTCTTCGGTACTTACCGTCAAAAGTGGACGTAACAAATAAATTTAACATCACTGATGGTCGACGAAAGAATACCGCAGCATTTGTCGACCTGGGTAGGGTCCTCTTAGATACTTTGCACTGCTTTCGCAGAAATTCCAATTCTAACTGCATAGTACAGTAGTAGGTCTCCATCTGTCTCCAATTCGTGGCTTCTGATGGCCCCAGTTACATTTGCTAAGCAACTGCATATATATATATATATATATATATATATATATATATATATATATATCTGATTCGCAGTTGTGTAGCTAAGTGACATGGGACTATCAGAAACCGTGGACCTTGAACACAGATGTGCCCAAAACTAAGCTGTGATTTGGTTTAGAGAAAACCACTCCAATCATTTGGCTGAATAACCTACCCACAGGGCAGCTGAGCGAAGTCAAAAGACAGACGTCATTGGACGTAAGTGCCTGAGAACACAGTTCGCACGTCTTTTAGCTAAAGAGAAATAGAATACTTGATATACCTTAACCAACAAACAAGTAGCTTTGTCATAACACTGGGGGGACAACGAGAAAACCAAAGCGGAGAGAAAATGCAGTCAGGAAAATAGGTCTCACTTCAAGTTTACCATTGAGTACGATTCAGGGCCACATCTGATAACGTTTCCAACCAAGTATGTTCACTGTCCTTAGTACCAACTGTGGCCAGTTACAAGGTCAGCTCCTTAACTTCCAGGAGCCAGATTGTGCGTTGTCCACCTCTCCATCGCTTGCAATCAATCCCGGTGCAAGCAAACAAAACAAGGCTGTGGAACCGTTGAGCGGGCATGCGCAGGACGTGACCAAGACACTGGAGCGCACGCAACAAAAGTATACAGCTCAGTGGTCGACAGTATCACTCTGACGTGAAAACCGGACATCGAACTTCATCATGGCTTCGCAATTACGTGGCACATAGATGATGTTGAAATGCTCAAAGCGGTTGCTAGAATTGTCCCTCAAAGCGGCATTTTTTCACAGACCTGGTGTCAGTGATGGATTACCAATAATCTGTGAAGTCAACATACGTGGAGCAAAGTATGAAACAGGTAGGGCGTTGTATCGCAGAGCAAGCCGCTCACACCATTGCCGAGGAAGTCGAAGGCATTGTCTGCAGCTTGAGAGCACAGGTACTTAGGTACATGTTCATGTGTTGTGGGGTCAGTGGGCTTATCGGTTGTCAAGGCAGCGTAAGAGGGTTGACTTAGAGGGCCTCGACTGGAGTCTTAGGTCGTAAAGACCTGACTAGCAAGATAGTGGGGCAAGTAACCTACATCGCAAACTATCGGGAACCAGTGCCACGAATTTTTAATAGTAACAAAGTACACAGAGTACCCAACTGCCCAAGTATGGTGGCACATAGGTCAGAATAAGTTTCCGTAAAATCTAACTAGCCGCGGAATCCAAATATTGTGGACAGCCTGGTGTCTCATACTCCTTCTTAGTGTTGGGTAGCAGTGCACACAGAAGCCGGTGACCAAGGAGGTTGTTTTGCGCTCTCCATTGAATACTCACTTTTGGTCGCAGAAGTGAGTGTATCAGTGTCCCTATTGCCTGTTACATCGGCCTTGACACAGCTCCGTACGAGATCTTGTTGCACTTAATGGAGAACCAGCTGACCAATCCAAATCTCCCCATGCCCTGAGTGGCCGCTGCGGATTGTTCGTGACTGTTTATTCATCTTATCCGCGGACAGCTGAGACTTATCCACAGTTCCTTTCCCAAGGAAAGCGTTTCCCTATCTGTAACCTGGAGACGCAAGCGGTGCCGTACAGCTCCACCAACCCACCAGTGGTAGGTTCACCGGAAACGGACAGCTGTGCTTTTTCAAAAGAGAGCGATTACCATGCAAAAGCACTGCTGCCGAGCCATTTACTGGAACAGCATTAACCCAAACTCCCTAGCTAGTACCGCCAGGAATCGGCTCAGTATCTTAGCCATGGCCGACTTGTCTCCTTGCTCATATGTTGGCATAGTACCTCGAAAATAATTCTCAGTTTTCTCAGCATTCGCTGAAATACACGCAGTACTCATTCATCAAATGTGCCATCGATTGATCCGTCCACTACAGCAAATATCTCTGAGTTATGAGCAAGTCCTCATTTCCGATAACAAACACATATCACCTTAGATGTAGTCACATTAAACTATCAACATCCATTCCTCAACTCTTGAATGCACTCAGCTGCTGAACCGCTAACCCACATTATTCTTTAAACTATTGTAACAATACACTGCAAAGAATCCACAATTTTTAGCATTGTGGATGCGCTCGAACCGATAGAGATAAAACACATGTAGTCAATACAATCGTTTCTAAAGGGCTTCTGGAACACTTGATTTGCCAGTCAATCCCGATGGAACTTGTACAGGTTGTTCACAATTATCAAATCCCATTCTGGTTGTTAGCGGCGACATCTTGAACAAAAGGTATATGCCTGAGTAGGTTAGTTTGCGCATTTGATCTAGCATTGGATTGTTCCTGATCCCTCCTGCAGCCTTAGGGCTTAGTCCTACATCACCAACATGAAAGCGTAAGTTATCCCACGCTTCAGCTGCGTCAACCCATAGTTAATCGTTCTCGATGCTGTCCGCTAACTAGTACTTGATCACGTGAGGCGTCATCGTTTCCTCATGGTCAATAAATTAGATGGTGTAGATTGCTATCGGGGCGTTCAGCAAGAGGCGTTCCATGATGGAGAAAACACCAGCTGTTTGAAAGCAGTTTCTTTAGTAACCTTAGTACCGCTTCCATTAGTACACTTAGTTGGTTTATACCTCGTAGGTTTATTACCTGACGAGAGCTATCGAAAAGAGAGCCCCCTTCGCAACTTGGATTTCTGATGTTACCATACGCATAATTTACGAGATTAAAAAATGTTTACAGGGCAGCAGGCTGTCTGGACTTTAATTGGTTCAATTCCACCCTTTGCTTTCTGCTCAATTATAAAAGTAACATTCTACAAAGCTGGTTTATAGAGCGGTCGAAGAAGTCGATTTACAAGAGTAGTTATCAGCTAATCTGCAACCGCTTCTGACGTTTTCGCGCACTCAAAATCTTGCACAGTTTATGCTATTAAATCAGCAGTTCAGGGATATTTGGCGTTCCGTATGCCACAGAGAGCTTTTCAGCAGGTCGTTAAAGTAAGATACATAGTTGCCGACCACAATATGAATCTGTGTTTACTCACAGGGAATTAATCGAGCGCTTGAGGTGTATAAACCGATTTAAGAAAGGAGATACTGGAAGCGGATAACCAGCTTAGACTTTGTAAACATAGTCTTAACAGATCGCATTGGCGTGCAGCCATAAACGAATATCACTATCAAATGAGTGGCTAGCCGCTGAGCGGTGATATCCGATATCCGCTCAAACAATGTCTCTACTGCTGCCTGAACGCAACGCGAACCCGGGGCTCTAACTCGGTCTATCAGCTAACGTCACCGCACCTACCATGCACTCGCTTCCATCTACGCCTCTCTGGTCACGCCGAGTCTGCCGCATCTGGGCAAGCTGGTGTTGGAATCGCCCTCAGTGCTAGAGCCGAGACTGCTCTGATGGATTGGATTCCGAACAATAGTCGCCCTTGTGCAATGAGGCTCCAAGGCTCTTGTAAAGTTAGCAGACATCGCGTCAAAAAGTGTGCTCACTTCGTGATCTCCGCATACGCGCCCACTGACTGTAGCTCGAACACCATCAAAGACCAGTTCTACCAGCACCTCCATGAGCTGCTCTTAAGGGCTCCTAAAACAGACATCACACTTTTGGCAGGGGACTTCAATGCTCGCGTCAGTCGTCTGCTACCATGTGAGCGCCATCTCCGGGGACCACGTGGATATGATGACGTGCGTTCAGGCAATGGAGAGGCTGCTCACTCTGTGTGCTGATCATCAGCATTTCCTCTCCAACACCAGCTTTCGTCATCCTGGAAGTCAGTATGCCACTTGCCCCCCGCATCATCAATCCAGCGCTTTTCACAGACTAACTACATAGCCATAAGTCGCAGGTGGCGCGGTAGCGTACGTGACTACCGATCATTTTGGTCAACATGCGTCGATACTGATCGTGCACTGGTGTGTGCGACCGTTCGCATGCGTTTTGCTGATTCGCCAAGGTCAAAACACACCCGACTGAACACTTACAAGTTGCAGAACCCAATGGTGAAGAAAGAGTATCAACAAACGCCTTGTAAAATTATCGCTGTCTGTTACACTCTAGATGTTGATCAACATTTGTCAAGTCTGCAACAAGTCTTGATGTCGGCCGGTTTGTCCAGCTGTGGCCTCGCTCGCTCCACTCCCGAAAGCTGGATCTCGGGAAGATCCTCGAAATTGCTGAATCGCCGACGGCCGGTGCCTGCTGGTGCAGAACACTAGGAACACCGCCGGACTATTAGGCAAACAGCTGAAAGCAAGCCTTCGCTCTGATCGTCAATCTTCCTGGTCAAAATAAGCTGATGAGATGAAAGCCGCTGCATTAGCTGGCAATTTCCGCCGTCTATCTTGCATCATTAGGGCCACCGATTGCAATTCCTATACTATCAGCCAAACGATTTGTGAACCAGACGGCACGAAAATCACCAACCTTCACAGGCGATTGGGTCGCTGGGCCCAGTATTTCGTTCCTGAATTCAACCACCCAACGCAGTCCCCTGTAGCACCTCCAGTCCCAATGTATGATGCTTGGCCTGTCTCTACAGCCCCCCCCACCCAAAGTGAAGCAGAGATACGAAATGGGATCCAATCTTCGAAATACCGCAGTACTCCGGACCCTGACAACCTACCACCGGCTCTATTCAAAAATGACAGGAGTGTACTTGTCAGCGAAATCCTATTGCTTTCACAGAAGTTTGGACTGAGGAGAAAGTTCCGAACACATGGTGAGTATCGGTCGTTGTTCCGATTCACAAGAAGGGCTCCTGCGCCGATTACTGTAACTGCCGCGGAATTTCGTTAATCTCCGTCGCATCCAAAATCTTCGTGTCTGTCCAACGAGTAAAGAGGAGTTTATGAGAAGAACAATCCAAATTCCGTCCAGGCCGCGGCGGAGCCTACCAAATCTTTATGATTCGCCACCTTCTGGAACTTCGACACATCCACCGGCGACCAACAATCTTAGTGCTGTTGCATATTCGAGCGACATTTGATTCAGTAGATAGATCTGCGGTGTAGAACTGTGTACCGGAGAGAAGTGTGCCCGAGAAGTTTGTAACCATCCTGAAAATACGTTACAGTCATAATGCTGACAAAGTCAGCGCCTAGGGCACGCTCTCTTCTTTGTTTGCTGTTAGCAGGGGTGTTTACCAAGGATGCGCTCTTTCATCATTCCTGTTCAATTTTTTCATTGTAGTTTCGTCCGATGACCACTGGAATGTGTCCGGAACTGCGGTGTTGAATTCCTCCCTGGTAGCAGAGTCTCGGACTCTGACTACGCTGATGGTATCGCCTTGCTGGGTACGACCCAGAAACCATTCAGAGAGCTTCCCAACGCTTAAGCATGGAGGCGTCTAAATACGGCCTATGCTTCACTCCGGGTGAATGCAATTCGCTGCTTCAACACTGGAAGTTGTCTGAAGCGGCGCTCACCATCGCTGAACATGTTCTGGAGCAAGTCCCATGCTTTACTTATCTAGGGAGTGGAATCACGGCTAGTGGTGGTGTTGGAGATGAAGTTTCACAACGGATTGCAAAGTCCTGCCTTGCATTCATCAAACTGAGACATCTATAGCGTCTTCGTGATAGCAGCCTCACGCTCAAGTGCAGGGTGTACAATGCTTTCATCCGTGCAGTAGACTTGTACGTTTGTGAGACTTGGCCCATTCGCTCGGAAGACATGACGCGACTCTCAGTTTTCGACAATCGCCGTCTATGTAGGATTGCTCGGGTGTGGTGGCAACACCACATAAGCCAGGCAGAAGTGCGAGCCCGAGTGCTTGGAGCGAGTAGTACCATTCTTCAGAACTTTGTTCTCCGACATCGCACACGTTGGCTCGGGCACGTTTTGCGTATGCCAGCCCATCGCATTCCACCTCGAGCGCTATTTGCACTCCCAGAGAGCGATTGGAAATTTGCCGCAATGGATGGCTCATGTGGTGGAGAAGGAGCATGAAGAAGACAATCTCAATTTTGACGGCAGTCGGACCATTCCGTCTTCCAGGTTGTGGACCACGAGATGCTGAATCTCAGTGGTTGGAAACACTGGACGTCATGGCCCGTAATAGACATCAGTGGCGTCAAGGTTGTTCTGCCAGTTTATCCCCCTTTATTACACACAAAAGCACACAAACAAAAAGACAAATATCAAAATTGTGTGTGTACAGCCAAAAAATCGTTTCCAATTATTTTTTATCACATTTCGTGTTTCTGTCTTCTCCATCATTTGCTTCTGTCGTGGTTCTGATAGCACAAAGTCTGTTAACAGACGGAATATATATATATATATATATATATATATATATATATATATATATATATATATATGTACCACTGTGATCCAACTT
This sequence comes from Dicrocoelium dendriticum, assembly GCA_944474145.2. Lineage (NCBI taxonomy): Eukaryota > Metazoa > Platyhelminthes > Trematoda > Plagiorchiida > Dicrocoeliidae > Dicrocoelium > Dicrocoelium dendriticum. The sequence continues at coordinate 54,018,924 of OX104069.1, read as the reverse complement.
GGTAAGGCGCGCCCACTACCTACCCATAAAACAACGCCGCCAACCGCTTCCGAATGATTAATAGTCCAACTGAAGATCCTATTGTTACGAGAGCAAATTTGGAGAAGACGCATAAGCAGGACAGCAATGCAAACTCATAGCTAGCGGCGTCACTTTCCTAAGAGACTGTCAACTCTACGAGATTTTGCATTGGCGCTTAATAGGCTGACTGTAATCAGCTGTTTGATCTCGGCCTCATCTTTAACTTTAAATGGACCGACACCCAAATGCGAGCTTCGGGAAGCGAATTCTGAAGAGTTCGTTGATCCTGATTATTGTAGCGGAAACTAGCTGAAAGGCAAAGAGCGATCCGCAGGTGGATACGCTTGAAAGCCTAATTGTTATGCTCCTTCTTAGTGCAGCCCCGCAAGGGGCTGTGCAACATGGCATCATACTCTTCTGCAGTGGGGCACACGTTACCCTGCCGCTACCATCGACTGTTCGCTGGCATATCTTTTGAAACTGTTGATTGGAAAACTTTAGGTTACACTGTAAAGGCAGCCAGCTATGGTTCCTTTCGCGGCCATTATGTAATGGACTCTCAATGAGCGTACATACTTTTAACTAGGATGAGACATGTGTGTTTGTGTTGGTTTACCTGACAACCAGCATTTGCAAATAGACAACAATATCGTTGAATGTATTCCTTACCACTAGGTGGTGAAACGTTTCCCTAAGATCCCCCCAAATGTTATCTAAATGGTTGGCATTACCCTGCTTCAACTTTTAATAACCGGAACCATTTAACTCACACCGTTTCACACAGCCAGCCAGGAGACGGCTCTCTGTAGCTTTGGAGCAAAATAGGCCAGGCTGATATGGCTTCTTTCACTGCTACCGAAACGCATTACCACAGAGTTGTATAAGAGTTATCCACCTGTGGTTTGTTGTATTCTAAACTTCCGGTGTATACCTACTATTACTATCCCTTCTATTACTATCCCATCGTTTACACCTGAGCTGGACTGCAACTTGATGGCTTCGTTGAAGCAGGTAATAAACAGAAGTACAGTCACGTTCCAGTCGCCGGCGATATCAATGTAAACAGGGTAGAATCCCAGACCAAACCAGGAGAGCAATTCCAAGCAGACCTGTAAGATCTTGTCTACGACTTGCCGTTTTATGTCTACGTCATTTCGTCCACCAGATGCATGAGAAATAATAGGCCACCCTTATGGGACTGAATATTCATTAATGAAGAACTGATGATCGAGAGGGATGTTCCATACTCCCCTAGGCCGCCGTGATCATGCGGCTTCGCGCCTTATGTAAAATTGCTATGCTGAATATCCCCAACACAAACAACGCGAACCGTAACCAGTTACGAGACTTTAACCCGACTCTTTGAAGTGACGCACGGGCGTTTCCTAACCGATGATGCACCGGATATTGTCTGGGAACGTTTCATCAGTAAGTCTGACTCTAATTAGTGGAGCATCGGAAACCAAGCCTGACAGTTCCAGAAACCTGACGGCGTTTATACGGAGTAGGACACACAAATGCATGCTGATACGCAACACGGCGAGGTAAACACACAAAACCGATCCGAGTCCGAGTACCTGGAATGTGTATGTTGTCCAGCGTAACCAATGTACCCAATTAGTGCGCAAGGACAAACCAGCCTATCAACATGCTTTAGCCGAGCGATTTACTTCAAATCCTAAGCTTCTGTACAAGCAGGTGAACAGCCTCCACAAGGCGTAAAGTGTATTTTCCCCGCTTCAAGTAGAGGATGGTCTAACTCGGACTGCTGAAGAAGCGTCGAATGTCCTTCAACAACAATATAGACCAAGGTTTCATTGCATCCAGTTGGCTCCTGAATCTTAGAAATCTATGGCGCATCTATCAGGGTTCACTCATGTTAGTTTTACTGTAAACGATAAACAAGCTGCTATCCGTGAGGGTGCAGGCTTGTCCAGAGATTGACGGCAACCACCCAAAGACGTTCGTTGTAGCAGCTAACGTTTTGGCTGAGCCTTTAGCACGGCTGTTCCAGCATTGCCTTGACGAGCAACACGTACTTGCAACGTGAAAACACGGGATGATAACTCCTATTTAGAAAGGGGGCAGTCGTTTTGACGCAGCTAATTATCGACCAGGGACACTTCTGCCATTTCTGTCAAAATTTATGGAGGCCATCATGGTCGACGCACTCGTGTCTGATCTGGACGGTTTTAGTCACATGGCTCGGCAGCAACACGGCTTTCGCCAGAATCGGTCGTGTACAACCGACCTATTGTTAGCATGAGACAGCTGGACCGAAATGTTGGAGGTTGGTGCAGGAGTTGACGTGGTTTAGCTTGATTTTCCTAAAGCATTCGACCAATTGGACCACCGTATTCTCCTAGTCAAACTTCCAAGATATGGCAGTGGGGACCCTCTCCTCAGGTAGATCTGCAGTTTTCACTCGCACAGGCCTCTGGAGGTGAGAGTACTTGAATACATGTCAAACACAATTTATATCGGATATGGCGTGCCACAGGGTTCGATACTGGAGCCCAGTCTGTTCTTCGTCTTCACAGACGATCTCGTGAAGGAAAGTAAGTCAAATTGTTTACTCTAGGCTGATGGTATCAAATTTTGGCGAGTGATCAGAGTCCCAGAAGACTGTATCCACCTTCAGAACGACCTTGACAACATTCATGGATGGTCGGTCATAAATCGCGTTTTCTTCAATGTGACCAAATGTCCCGTGCTACATTTACGACACCGAATGATTAGCCCATGTATGCTGGGGGACTTGCATCTAGAACGCGGTTCTCTCGAAAAGGATCTCGGTGGGCTGGTCCAGAGAGATCGTGGCTGCTCGGAGCAGTCCAACATAGCATGGAAGAAGATGATCCAAATCGTCGGGCTTTTGCCTAGGGCTTCCAGGCAATTTGAACCGTGTGTTTTGCTCCAAATACTTCCCGCTTATATACGCCTACATGTTGAATATGCAATTCAAGCATGGCACCCACGGTTAAAGCGGGATCTTACGGCCTTGGGGCTTCCACAACGTCGGGCGACCAAAATTGTCAAGGGGCTGCGCCACTTGTCATACAAACAACGCCTCATGGTACTTGGCATTTTCTGTGGACCTTATGACCGTTTGCGTGGTGACCTAATCATGGTTTACCATATGTTATGCAACACTCATCACCCCGCCGTCATCTGTTTAAGCTGAATCACAACTGTAAACTGAGAGGTCATCATCTCAAATTGGCATAACAATACAGTCGGTTGGAGTGTCGAAGTAACTTATTCTCGCTGCATGTTTGCCACACTTGGAATATCATTTTAGAAGCTGTTATATCAGCCCCCACGTTCTCCGTGTTCCAAGCAGTTGTCGACAGTGCAGTGCCCGTATTACACCGTATCACGTAACCCAAACGAGTCATACAAACAGCAGAAAAACAAAAGCAAATCAACCCACCTCCATTTTTGCCTTGGAAATCACAGACAATAACCGTGAATAATGCATAAAACCAAGTGTGAGCTGCACCGACGGGAACTCTAACCGACAACTTTGCATTTCGCAGTTCTTCACTATTTCCTATTGCTATCTTTGTCTACATTTTGCTCACCCCTAAGCGATTATCTGGCGGGACATGTCAGCTTCGGCTTTTTTTCTTTGCAATATACCATTGACCAGTGAACATTTACCCAATAAATGTCCCTCGGCCAAAAGAGTATTGTGCAGTAGAAGCTCTCTCCAAATCAAATCAAATCGATGTGAATCCAAACCAGATAGGTGACAACAAATTTACTACACGAAGATAACCCAGTATCCCCACAGATGTCAAATAATCTAGTTCAGCATTGTCAAACGCTTCGTTCATTATATACAGATTATCACACGAGATAAAACCAGCGTATATTTCTTCTATACATATCATTCTCATTTGCAACTTGATGTGTTGCAAGCCAAACTGGACCTTTTGCAAATCAAACCGGATGTTGTTTATGTTAAGCAACGACTCAGCAATTTGTTAGCAAGTTTTGATGAGTACGGGAACTGCAATATGTTTAGGCCACATTGCGATCAGGCTAACGTAACCCAAATTGTGTAAGCAGCGGAAGTCAATGCAAGCAATTCCCTTCATCATGAGGGTCGTTCCACACGATCAAAGGGAGTGACCTGGCTTTCCAATATCACCTTATCGGCTGGCTTGCCAAACAACCTCCTCGTGGTGCCAGCTGGGTGGTTCGGGATAATCCCGTTCGAATTAATGGTTCGGCGGCAGTGTTCCAGCACGCGGTGGGTTTTCGCTTGGCAAGCGTCCTCCCTATAAAATGCTAAATATGTCCGTGCAACAACACTGTGATGTGGCGGATGTGACTCGTCACTAAATAAAGTCACTGCCCCTTGCCTCTCTATGAGTGGCATTGTAATTCAAGGGGGTGTTGGGCCCCTGGTCCTATGCAGTCCTAAAGGCGTGTGAACCAATCGTTTGGTCACCGGCTCCCAACGGGTTGCGATATTCTTATATCGCCCTGCTGCCTTGCAGTTTAGATCCGTAATCAAATGCTCAGGGTGGGGCTCCCTAAGACAATCCTCCACTTCGGCCTGGGCAACCGGGTAGTATCTTGCCCACTGACGAATCTCGGACTTACAACCACAACCATTCACATCCTTTCTTGCTGCTACCATGCTATTCACTCATATAACTATGACAATTGCACAAGCACACGTCACCCTTTTACCTACCCTTCCCTTGTACCATTCAAACCCATTTTTACCTGATTCCTCAATGGCGATCAACCATACCTACACTGACGAACCTGTTCCCGTGACATCTGCCAACTCAACCACACAGTACTCAACAGAGAGCTGCCCGTCCCAAAGTTGCCCATCTTCGCTCCTGCAAACCGGAACGCAGATCAAAATTGCAACCTTCAACGTACGCACATTCCTGTAGATCGGTCAGCAACCTGGACTTGAAAGCACGCTAGTGACTTCTGGAACTGATATTTGCAGCCCAAATGAAACACGACTAGAGAACTCTAACTCGGTCTATCAGCTAACGTCACCGCACCTACCATGCACTCGCTTCCATCTACGCCTCTCTGGTCACGCCGAGTCTGCCGCATCTGGGCAAGCTGGTGTTGGAATCGCCCTCAGTGCTAGAGCCGAGACTGCTCTGATGGATTGGATTCCCATCAATGGCCGCCTTTGTGCAATGAGGTTCCAAGGCTTTTGTAAAGTTAGCAGACATCGCATCAAAAAGTGTGCTCACTTCGTGATCTCCGCATACGCGCCCACTGACTGTAGCTCGAACACCATCAAAGACCAGTTCTACCAGCACCTCCATGAGCTGCTCTTAAGGGCTCCTAAAACAGACATCAATCTTTTGGCAGGGGACTTCAATACTCGCGTCGGTCGTCTGCTACCATGTGAGCGCCACCTCGGGGGACCGCGTGGATATGATAATGTGCGTTCAGACAATGGAGAGGCTGCTCAGTCTGTGTGCTGATCATCAGCTTTTCCTCTCCAGCACCAGCTTTCGTCATCCTGGAAGTCAGTACGCCACTTGCCCCCCCCCCATCATCAATCCAACGCTTTTCACAGATTAACTACATAGCCATAAGTCGCAGGTGGCGCGGAAGCGTACGTGACTACCGATCATTTTGGTCAACCTGCGTCGATACTGATCGTGCACTGGTGTGTGCGACCGTTTGCATGCGTTTTGCTGATTCGCCTAGGTCAAAACACACCCGACTGAACACTTACAAGTTGCAGAACCCAATGGTGAAGAAAGAGTATCAACAAACGCCTTGTAAAAATATCGCTGTCTGTTACACTCTAGATGTTGATCAACATTTGTCAAGTCTGCAACAAGTCTTGACGTCGGCCGGTTTGTCCAGCTGTGGCCTCGCTCGCTCCACTCCCGAAAGCTGGATCTCGGGAAGATCCTCGGAATTGCTGAATCGCCGACGGCCGGTGCCTGCTGGTGCAGAACACTAGGAACACCGCCGGACTATTAGGCAAACAGCTGAAAGCAAGCCTTCGCTCTGATCGTCAATCTTCCTGGTCAAAATAAGCTGATGAGATGAAAGCCGCTGCATTAGCTGGCAATTTCCGCCGTCTATCTTGCATCATTAGGGCCACCGATTGCAATTCCTATACTATCAGCCAAACGATTTGTGAACCAGACGGCACGAAAATCACCAACCTTCACAGGCGATTGGGTCGCTGGGCACAGTATTTCGTTCCTGAATTCAACCACCCAACGCAGTCCCCTGTAACACCTCCAGTCCCAATGTATGATGCTTGGCCTGTCTCTACAGCCCCCCCCCCACCCAAAGTGAAGCAGAGATACGAAATGGGATCCAATCTTCGAAATACCGCAGTACTCCGGACCCTGACAACCTATCACCGGCTCTATTCAAAAATGACAGGAGTGTACTTGTCAGCGAAATCCTATTGCTTTCACAGAAGTTTTGACTGAGGAGGTTCCGAACACATGGTGAGTATCGGTCGTTACTCCGATTCACAAGAAGGGCTCCTGCGCCGATTACTGTAACTGCCGCGGAATTTCGTTAATCTCCGTCGAATCCAAAATCTTCGTGTCTGTCCAACGAGTAAAGAGGAGTTTATGAGAAGAACAATCCGGATTCCTTCCAGGCCGCGGCGGCGTCGAGCAATTCCGCATGATTCGCCACCTTCTGGAACTTCGACACATCCACCGGCGACCAACAATCTTAGTGCTGTTGCATATCCGAGCGACATTTGATTCAGTAGATAGATCTGCGGTGTAGAACTGTGTACCGGAGAGAGGTGTGCCCGAGAAGTTTGTAACCATCCTGAAAATACGTTACAGTCACAATTCTGGCAAAGTCAGCGCTTATGGCGCGCTCTCTTCTTTGTTTGCTGTTACCAGCAGTTTACACCAAGGTTGCCCTATTTCACCTTTCCTTTTCAATTTTGTCATTTGAAGGTGTCGTCCAAAGGGCACTGGAATGTGTCCGGAACTGCGGTGTTGAATTCCTCCCTGGAAGCAGAGTCTCGGACTCTGACTACGCCGATGGTATCGCCTTGCTGGGGACGACCCACAAACCATCCAGATCGCTTTCAACCACTTAAGCATGGAGACGTCTGAATACGGCCTGTGCTTCAATCCGGGAAAATATAAATCGCTGCTTCAGGACTGGATGGCGCCTGAAGCCGCGCTCACCATCGCTGGGCATGTTCTGGAGAAGGTCCCATGCTTTACTTATCTATGGAGTGGAATCACGGCTGGTGGTGGTGTTGGAGATGAAGTTTCACAACGGATTGCAAAGGCCTGCCTTGCATTTATCCAAATGAGGCATCTACGGCGTAGTCGTGATATCAGCCTCAAGCTCAATGGCAGGGTGTACAGTGCTTTCATCTGCAGTACTCTTGTCTGACTGTGAGACATGGCCTATTCGCTCGGAAAATATGAAGCGACTCTCATTTTTCGACAATCGCTTAGTAGTGTGCCTTCATAGGCCTATCTTGCAATGCCGGTAATATATAGTGTTTATTTATATCTACTCGTAATTGCCATGAAAACGACATAGTGTAGCTGACTCCGGATGTCTCAGCGCATTGACAAGACCATTGAATGACCTTTGGAGGACACCAAGGGGCAGCTTCAGCAGCGGATAAAAGAAAACCGGATCCACCATCTCTCCGAGGAATATAGAAAACTTCGCGCCATCGTAGGCTCCACATGCGAAGTGTATCAACGATCTTCGCTTTTTCCATGCTTCTGATCTGCATTTTATCGCGCATACGTGCGTTTACACTTTTGCAAACCAACTTAATCTAGTACAATTCGTCTTTCGGTTCTTGTTTGGGCTGTTCATTTTATTTTACCACCGCATTGCGGCTGACGCACTGTTCCCGCAGAAACACTGACGCGGGATTTTACGAATCACCAACCACACAGCAACATTTGTGGCCTCACACGAAAACCAACTCCGCGTTTTTTCAGGCGAGTCGTAAACTACAACTGTCGATCTTTAATCAACGTGGCTATATTACACTGTGGCCGTACCGCCCAGTCGGTTTGAGTGTCAAGTGAAAGATCTAGCCACTCAAACCTGTCCCATCAGGGCTATTCGTACCGAATGTGACGATCTTGAACATGCAGAAAATTCAGCGCACACGTGACCCAGATGGAACCATAAACGCTCCGGCCTTGATCAGAATGGCATTCACCGAGGCTGTGGATTGTAACGACCAACCGAAAGCCCATGTTACCCCATCTAGCTCGACAGTAGTATCTGGCTTTGCTTCATCTTATATTAAGGTACGAACTGGCATCCAGTGTTCCAGTTTTCCTGGCAAGTTGCATTCTAGGTGATCCCGCACACAGTAAACCAGGTAAAGCTACGCAATAGTAAATCAGACTCACTGTGGTTCGGTTCAGTACGTATGATCCTTTCTCTGGTAAGGATTGTCCATGAACTATCGCAGAAATGCGAAAGACTGCTCACAATGATGGCACAAGCCATAAGCGCTGTGGAGATCGCTCTGCGAAGCCATGTGATCATCCGATGTCCTAATATCATGACAAATTTCGATATCATCTGCAAGTAGTAAGGAATTTAACTGCAGTCCACTGCGAAGAACGTTAATGAATGTGAGGAATAAACGTGGCCTCAGTACCGATCCTTGAGGCACGCCACACTGGACGTCAATTGGGTCTGAAATGGAGCTGCGGACCCACATTCAGCTGATGTTGAGCGAGGAAGTTGTCGATCCAACCAAGTGTAGGGTCACAGATTCCATAGCTTCGAAACTTTTGCAGGAAAATGCGGTGTTGCAAACGAAGGAAAGCTTTCGAAAAGTCCAGATAGACAACGTGGATTCCCACTCTCGCATCGGCTGACTCTGCCCAGCTAACACGGACTAGCAGCAAGTTTGTAGTGCAAGATCGATTTCGGCGGAATTCGTGTTGCTGTGACACTAGGATGTTGTTGCTCTCAAGATATCCTATGAATGCCTCTACAATTATATGTTCCATTATTTTGGATAAAACTGGGAGGAGGGTGATTGAACTGTAGTTCGAGGGCTCCGCACGATTAGCACTTTTGTAAATAGGAGTGACTAGTCCATGTTTCCACATTGTCGGAACCTGCATTTCGTCGAGACAACGTTGCAAGAACCGAGCTAATAGTTCGGCAGGCTTCATGGCCGCTGTCTTCAATGTCTTCAGTTTGATGTCGTCCAAGCGAGGTGAGCAGTGCACGCGCAATGACATTAGTGCTTTCATCACATTGGCTGCCGTGAACGATACGTGGTTTAACCCTCGTGTCGATGGAAGTTGTGCCAAAATCGGATGAAAAAGATTCACTCCTGAAAGTATGGAAGAAGTGTTGGCGAAGCACGTTGGCTGCCTTTTGTGCGGGTTGCGTAATACCATCTGTTACACGTAACACCGGGATCCCGCACTGTACTCTGCAGAGCTTGCTGACGTGTCTATACAGAAACTTGGGTTTTGTGCTGCATTTTGATGCTAAGTTCTCTTGGCACTAGAGTTTGTCATCGCGGATCAACTTGACGCAATTGTTTCCTTGAGTTTTGCAAACATCCCAGGTCAGGTTACTTGGACAGGCTTTGTAAGCGAGGCAGGCTGAATCCCTTAAGGCCATGCATTTTCTAGTATGGCACCTCATGAACGAATTCACTTGCTTCTGGCAAGGGACATTGCTTTCTGATGCATTTGCCACTAGCTCAGTGAATTGGGTGACGAACAACCTCCAGGCGGCTTCACGGCTAGGAAGGACCAGTCGGTTTCTTGAACGGAGTTGGAGAGTTTATCGTAATGTGTAACGCATACGTTTCCAGGTTGTTCTCACCGATGTACTCCCCGTAACAGAGGTAACAAAAGAGCAACATGGCGTAATCGCTACGGCCAAGTAGTGCCTCTTTGCTCACAGTGTCAAGCATTAATTCCTCGTTGGAGAGCACAAGATCCAAAACAGAGGGGGTGTCACCCGTTCGGAATCGCGTGGGAGAGTGACATGGTTGTACAGAGGCAAATCGACGATCACCGCTTGAATTGTTCGCAGTGCGACGCTGGAACTTCGATTGTGTGCAGGTTGAAGTCCTCCACCAGAAGGAGCTGACAGTATGGTTGTGCCAGGACTCGTTTCATCGAAGAAGCAAGGCATTGATGCATTTCCAAGGTGGACATTGGAGGGCGGTAAACTATTGCTAGTAAACACATCACCACGTTGTAGGTGCATACGACACCAAAGAGTGTGGACGACTTTCGTTTCTGGGTCCTCAATGACATCAGCATGCAGGTCGGATAGATAATACAGGTGCACTCCCCCACCACTGCTACGTCGACCATTTCATATGGAATTCATGCTGGGTAGTGAAATGTCAGCATCGGTGATCTCCGCGTTCAGCCATGTTTCGGTGACCGTAACTAGGTCCCACGGCGTGGAGACCTGATGCATACGAAGTTCGGTTAGCTTGCTGAGAAGACGTGCACTGGTATACAGGCAGTTGAGGGCATCGTTGGTCAGAAGCGTGTGTGTGAGTGCTGGTTTCCGGTGAGTGTCCGTGTCGACCCATTTGGGGGCGGCTGCCGGTCCTTCATTTTGTAGGACCGATGACGCAGGCCCTAGGACCAATTCAGTTTGTTCGATAGAGCTCTCAGGGTCAACAGGTGGGTGACCCACCTGTCCTCCTTCTGCTGCCGGTGCGTTTTGGCATTGTTTAGATTCTGACCTACACGGTGACAGAATTGTATTGGTAACTTGCTTGCTTAGTGTTACATTGTCTATCCGTGGCCCGATGCCTATTGCCTTTATGCGTACTTTAGATGGCAATATTTTAAGCTTTATGTGCCACATTTTGATCACATGTTCTACCATCAGTTCGGAGTGTAATGACACCTTCATCACTCGGGGACCACATCCTTCGTAGTTAGGTGATAGTGGTAACCTTGTAGTCGAAGTAGAGATAACATTTTCGACTGCGAGTACATCACAAATAAAACGCCATTCATCCCAGTCATGCGATTTGACCACTACCTCGCTTAGTGACTGAAGCTCGGGGACAGCGTGAACAAGGATAGATTTTGCTTCTTGTCATTTACGGAAGTCATCCGGATTTTGTTTGAGTTTCTGGCCTTCTATCCAAGGAATAGCTGGAAATATTCGAATAGTGCATGTGGTGGTACGGAGGCGAGTGGCTGACAAGCGAATTGCCTCTGCATCATTACCTGACTGAAGTGTTACCTGGAGTAACCACGGTTCACCGTAGTGTACGGAGTTGTGGTGACTGACGAGACGCATCATACTGACTGGTTTAGCTTGAACCCCTATTAGTTGACACAACGACTCCCACTGTATTTTGTCATCTAGTATTTTAGCTTTTATGGATTTCACCCAGACTTCCCTCGCATTAGAGCGTATACCAGTCAGAGAATTACGGTGGTGTTTCATGTTCGCCTTTCTGGAGAGACCAGTGGCTGCTTTCTTCGCTTGGACAACTGATGGGGTCTTGAGTCCCGTGGTGGTATTGGCAGCAGTAACTCGTTTGGCAGCGGGTCGGGTTTTACTGGGAGATGCCTTGGTCATTTCGGTAGCAACAACGGACGCGCAGTTTGTCGGCCCACTTACAGTGTTTAGTGTGTCGGGGTATTCTGTTGAGGAATGTGTGGCGAACGCATGTTTATGAGGAGACGCTAGTGTCGCAGTGGTTAACTGGATCGTTACTCTTACACTCTGCTGAGTTGGAGCTTGATGTTGAGCATCGATTCCTAGGTATTGATGTGTCTGGTTCATGTGGGACAGCTTTCACGGCTGCTGCCTACTCTACAATCTTTGTCAGCCCATCGTACTTCTGCGCCAACTGAGTTATGCACCTGACGAGTAGAAGAGACGTACACTCAGTGCAGAACCAGAGCGAATCAGTCGTATAATTAGGCTTTTATGTCTGGTTGAGACTAAGACGTGCACATCGAGAATGGAAGTATTTTCGGTCGTCTCTGAATTCTATACCATATTGCAGAAGTTTTGCAAAGCTGTCTACGCCACAGCTAACGTTCATTTCGGAAGCGTTGGGCATAGCTTTCAGTTGGCAAGCTGTACGTGCCATTTTGACAGTCAGATCTGCGGAAGTTGTTCGTTGCAACCTCTGCACTGGTATGCTGAATCCAAAGGCCGTCGGTCAAGCTGGTGTTCTGGCAGACCCCTGTTCGATTGCTGTAGAACAAATCAAAACTGGAGGACACAGACGGCAGTTGGACCAATCAGGGAGAACTCCGACAACAGCTGGAGAATATCCATCGAAATTTTATAAAGCACAAGCCCATTCCCAAAATACACATCCCCGATTCTTTGATAAGAAAGGAGGAAATTTTCTGTATGTACACCAAGATACCGTTCTCCTGAGCAAGCTTGCCGAACTATGGATGCAATGAACAATGATTTATCACGGGATAAAGGCAAATGTTTGACACGTCCCGTAAGATGGTTGGCGTGAATATGATGAAATCAAAATATATGTGGGTCATCTACCAAACGTCTGCTGAGATGAATACATTGATAAATAACATCAGCGTAACATTAAAATAGTCCAGTGTACACGATCAGAAATGCACCGAGTTGCAGTGATCGTTGGTATAAGGCGTGAGCAAAGTAAAATATGGTCGCTCACTTGGGGCCATTTGATACATATATCCGGTTGAAAAGTATGCTTGGCGTAATCCAAAATAGAGAAGTTTAGGTGCAAAAGTGCTGGGAGATAAGAGCCACATCCAAACGTCTTTTGAAAACGTCCAAGATAGGGGATGATACAACTGAGTCTGGGAGTGCGTTCCAGGGTTGGCAAAACCGAAGCGAAAACTAATGACGTCGACACTCTAGACAGCTATATTGTTCCTTCAATTTTATGCACTTACCTCTGAGCTACGTGCTGTGGCTAAGTTTCGGCAAGTGGCAGCATACGTAATTTGGGTCACTCAATATCTGATACACTAATATGACATCGCCTCGCAGCCTTCGATAGCTTCCGCTGAAAATTCCCAGCAACTTCAGCCTTCGGTGGTAAGAGTGGTAGCACAGGTCCTTTACATTCTTCTTTGATCTCCGTTGTGGTGTCTCTAACACCGCTAGGCCGCGCTTTAATCAACGTTGCCAAGATTGCATAGCGTATTCAACATGCGGGCGCACGTAGGAATTGTGCATCATTGGGAAGATTGATGGGGCACATCTCCCGAATGCTCCTCGCAGCATGCCTACGTGCTGGTTGCCACTTTTCGCAGCTACCTCAGCCTGTTTTGGACAATTGAGGTCGCTCTGTACGAGCACAGCAAGGTCACGTTCCTGGGAGCTGGTCTGCATGCCGTTTGTCTCAAGAAAATAGGTGTAGTTATGTCTATGGCGTAATTGCACAACTCTACATTTGTCTACGTTGAATGGTAGGGCGTTTTGAACTGACCAGTTCGACACTGTGTTAAGATCGCACTGGAGCCGTTGGTGGTCGTCTGGTCCTCTGATCATTCTCCATATCTTGATATCATCAGCGAAAACTAGGAAATCGGAAGCAACTGATTTTGTCAAATCGTTAATGAACACCAAGAATAGACGAGGTCCAAGCACCGAGCCTTGTGGTGCTCTACACGCCACATGAGTTGCATTAGACAATGATTCTCGGACTCTCACCTCTAGCCATCGTTCGTATAGAAAAGTGCTAATCCAACTCAGGATTGTGTCGCCAGTGCCTTAGTTCTGAAGCTTCTGTGAGAGAATTCCATGGTCTAAGCGATGAGAAACCTTTGAAAGGTTTAGGTAGATGATATCGACTCCTACTCCATCATCAACATCATCTGTCCAGCGATTACTTGCAATTAGTAGGTTAGTATTACACGAATATTTTTGATGAAAGCCACGTTGCTCTGGGGCTATTAAATTGTTACTTTCCAGTTATTGCATCAGCGCATCTGTGATAATTGATTCCATCATTTTGGATAGTACGGGAAATAGTGTTATTGGACGGTAGGTGGTAGGGTCAGTGCGGCTACCTCCTTTATATATGGGAGTGATGACCCCTTGCTCCCATACTGGGGGAATATGGTTCTGATCCAAACATCGCTGATACGAATCAGCCATTGGTTCTGCTAAGTCACTAGCTACAGCCTGCAGAACCTTTGGTCGGATGTTGTCGGCTCCGGGAGATCTGTGGATACGCGAGGGTAATAACTTTTTCAACACAGCTACCGCAGTGAAGTTGATATTGTCTAAACCAGATGGTGGTTTACGAGAAATGGGGAGAATGTTTAGGCTCATTACCTGCTGGAAAATTTGAGAGTAATAAAGCCGTAGGAGATCAGCTGCTTCCATTGCTGATCGCGGGCACCCACCAGCGGTGACTAGTGCTGGAATCCCCGTTCCACTTTTCGTAGGCCGTTAACGTGCCTGTACAGGAGTTTGCTGTTCGTACAGAAGCACTTCATTAACTTCTGTTGACTAGTGACCTTGTCTTCGCGGATCAGTTTCACACAGAAGTTACTATGTGTCGCGTGTGCAATCCAGGTTTCGACATTCAAGCAGTCCTGGTGAGCTCGTCATGCCAAATCCCTCAGGGACATACATTTACGTCTTCTGCTCCTCCGAAATAGCTTATGCTTGTTTTTGGGTTGGTAGGACTTCCGTTTCGCTGCGTGCACAATCAGTGTACTAAACATCCTTGCAAAGGTTTCCCACGCAGCATCTGGTGCGCATTCGATTAAGGAAGTTCAAGATGTGTCTTTAACAAGCGTAGATAACACATCGTAGTGCCTGACAGTACGCACTTAATCATCCTCACTTACAGGATACTCCGCATAGCATATATAGTCAAATAATAGAGTAACATGATCGCCACAACCCAGTGGTGTGCTTGTAACTATTCCGTCAACTATGAGCTCTTCGTTAGTTAGCACAAGATCCAGTATCAATGGCTTGTTATCTGTTCGAAAACTGGTGGGACAGGTTACATCTGGCATCAAAAGACAGGAACAACATATTCGCAACGGAAGCTTGTTTGGCTTCGGAAATTACCGACGCCGATGCTGCCATACATGGTATGCCCTTTCTCTTAAAACATTGTCCTAGAAGGGCGTGGGTGATTGTTATACTAAGGTAGCAATCTGCAGTGGGAAGCACGGACGATTCGAAAACGATGCTTATAGCTTCACTGTGGAACAGTCCGCAAATGAGACGCAACGACACTTGCATTTTGGCAGTTGCTTATTGTCCACTAATTTGCACTACAGTGATAGAATCCCGCCTGGCATCAGTCTTGTAAGGGTCCTACGACGAGGTTACAGTCATGTTCTCATCTCAGACGACTTCCATATTCACGATCTGGAGGCTCCAGCATCACCGAACAAGCAATTTAAGGCCGATCTTCAACAGCTTATTGCAAGTATTCTGCTCCTCGGCCATATCAGTTCCTCTACCCGATGTAGAGCGGGAAATAAACCATCTGTGCCTAAATTAGTGTGCACTAACGAATAGATCAGGATTCAGCAACCAAAAATGGTGAGTCTTCGGGGTGGAGGGAAAATGTAACTATAATTTATGTATTTGTGTGTTTTGCGTAACATCCACAAGAACACAGGGACTTGTTTCGAACAACCACACACTACGATATATTAACAGAGGTTGTTGGAGATGCCAGTTGGGCGTTTTCGGACGAATGTTCCATTGATAGTGCCTGGATGGAGTTTGTTGGCAACTTCGGTGAACTGATTAAGTTCGCAACGGTAACAAAAAGCCCCAACGTTTTGTAAGAACACAATGGCTCGTTCGGAGATGAACACGAAAACACATGACAGTAAAAGACGCAGCGTACATGTGTACAGAGCGAACCCTATCCCTGACAACAGGAGCAACTATGAAGTGCCCAATAATTACTGTAGCACGCTTGTTTGTGTGGACAAAGTGCTACAACAGCAGAGCTTAGCAGTAAGGGTTTATGCTAAAAAAGCCTCTGTACAAACATGTGAACAGCCTACAGAAAGTGAAGCATGCTGATCCCCCAAACATTTCAACAAATGGATGTGCTCAAACGGCCGAGGATGCGGCCAACGCTCTGCGGCTCCCATGTGCTTCAGTTTTCCGAAGTTCTCCCAGGATATATAACATACCTGTCCCATTCTCCCAGACAAAAGCATTTACACATGCCAGTTTAGTTCATCGACCCACTTGAGGAAGCTGTTGCTGTTGCACAGTCAGAGTAACCCCGGAATTGACAACTTTCCCCTGAAACCAGTGCAGATAGCAACTAGGAGAACAGCTGAGCTATTAAAGAGATTTTCCTAAGGATGTATGGACATACAGCTGGGTCCTATTATGTGGAAGCAGGGTACTATTACCCCGATTTTCAAAAGTGGTAGCAACTCAGACGACGCCAACTGTCACTGAGTGTTACGCCTCCCGGTGCTCACAAAGGTCGTGGAGCCGATCACTGCCGAGGCTATAATGGGCTACAACACGGGTAATGTCAGCATTGGTCATGTACCACCAACCTGCTGATTGCTGCAGGCAGTTGGATGGAAAGATGAGACAGCGAGACCGGTAGTAATGTCATCTAGCTAGACTTTTTCAAGTCTCCCACTACTTACATCACAGAATCCTACTCCAAAGCTACAGACGTACGGTATAGGGAACCCAGTCCTTGGACAGATCGGAAATTCCCTCCTTTAGCGATGACTTCAAGTTCCAGTTCGGGACTCATTTTCTGATCCAATTGATGTGGGCTGCCGTGTTAGGGCCACGCTTTTTCTTGTCATTTACTAACGACCTTGTGCTTGTCATCGAGTCATATTTCCTGCTTTTTGCCGATGACATCAAGACATGTTAGACGATGGTCCGTCACGAAGATTATGATACGCTGCAACGAGACTTAGATTGCGCTTTTGAATTGCCAAACTTACAACTACTCCCATTTAACATGGACGATTGCAAAACTGTGCATGTCCGCTACAAGCCAACTAAGACATAAACTTGGGATTACATCTTAATGACCGCCTCACAGGAGCACGTCTATGTGGTCGTGATGGAAGACGAGTTCGACTGTTCGGCGCAGTTCTTGCAGGCGTCCAAAACCATGAACCCTTTTGATCTTTTATGGAGGTCTTCCAGGGGGTTCTATCCATTCATCTTCCCACAAATGCTCAATGCGCATGTGAGGTCCCTTTGTAGAATACACGATGCAGGTTTGAAAACTCTGGTTGCAGATCCACCTGGCAGCACTGGAGACCGCAAAGCGAAGGGCAACGAAAAATGTATAGGAATTATTCTATCTACCGTACCACATGTGAATGGAAGCTCTGAGAGTGGACAAAGGAAGATTTCGCAATCTACGAGTTGACCTCATCCAGCCGTACCAGACTTTGAAAAATCCCGGTAACGCCTGCCGCCAAGTTCTGACACTCAATCGCAACACAGAATTGAGGAGTCTTAAGCTGAAACTGGCCACCCGATGCAGTCAGCTGGAGTATCGCCGGAATTACTTTCTCCTTCGAATTTGCCATTTCTTGTACGCTCTTCCGAACTCTGACATTTTTGCACCCACGTTACTCATTTTCGAAAACGACTCGAAGGTGTTCTAAAATGCCAGCACAACTTGAACCGATTTCTCTTCACTGAGTTATGAGATGACGCAGACAAAAATTGTGCTCACCAACCTTCACGAACTCGGGATTTACGGATATCATTTTGTGCTACCGTGGATCGTATGGTGAGTCCACAGCTGCGTTTTTCACTTTTGTGAAACTATTTTGTGAAACTCATTTTATTCTAGTAAGCTATCATAAGGGACTTGAAAAGCCTTGGCTTTCTTACATGTATTATGCTATTTTTCATTGATTGCATCATGCCCTATTTATTCATTGCCATAATCGGCGGCAAAACGTAACTTCCAACTATTGGAAAAAGGACGATCGGGATCAGCCCTTTTCTTGTGTAAACCTGCATCTGCCACAGACAGAGGTTGAAACCCTCTCGTCTATGAAGATGACCAGGGGTACGTTGTCATGTGATGCGAATACCGCACCAACAATAAGATTGATCAGTCGCCGTTGTATTTGACCCATGGGGTCCTCCGAATATCATTCAAGGGTCTCGTCAATGCGCTGTGAGACATCCAGAGTCAGCTTCACTATGTCGTTTTCTTGCACATTTGCGCTGAGTCATAGTACCTGCTCACTTGCATGCATTGGTGGCGCTTATAACGTGCAATTTATCGACATCGGCAACTTCAACAGGTTCGTGGAGGTTTTTACTGTCGACGAACACAACATTGGTGAGGATCTCTTGCTGTGTTGATGGGCTTCGCTTGCTCCGTCGCCGCCTCGAAGATGTGTTCTCATCTCGTTCGTCATTTCTTTTGGTTGGTCCGTGCGGCAGCAAACTAATTAAAGCTGGACCATTTTTGGTGTAATCATAGTAGCCTAAAGTGTTATCGTTCATCGGAAAGAAGTGTATTTCAGAAGGCCACCTGGGTAGGCCAATATACACATTTTCTGAGCTTTGTACCCTTGAGGTACAAACGTACTCTTGTTCGCTGCTTTTATTTTGTGCTAGGAAAAATGGCAGCCAAGAGACGCTAGAGGCCGAAAAGATCCGTATTCTGAAGACGCCGCAAAATAACGCTTATCCGAAACCATTCATCAAAAAGTATGCAGTGATCCACGATAGCCGCGAAATGATTATTACTGTCCCTCAGAAGCACGTGTTTCTATCAGTTCGTGTTTCTATCAGACGATTTCGTTCACTATAGACCCCTATGATCTCTAGTCGCAAATGTTAACCGAGGGGAAGAATCCATTTACATTGTTTCTCGCCTTCCGTTGTGGCTTCTCGAGAGCATTGAGGTTATGCATTTGCCATGGGTGCCACACCTGAATGGCGTATTCGACGTGTGGTCACACCTAAACGTTGCGCATTTCCGAAGAGAAGGTAAGATCAAACCGACCAAACGTCCTGTGCAGAAGGCCCAAGTGTTGGCTGGCATTTTTTTACTGCCATCCAAGCTTAGTTTGAGCATCCGAGAACCACCTGCACATGTACTTTCATGAGAAGCGCACTGCAGCAAGTGTTCTCTTATTCGATACTGGTAGGTGCTCTGGTGGTGTTTGCTCATGATTTTGCACTTGGCAGGATTAAAGGTAAGATTGTTCTGGGTTGACAACTCGTAGGTCTTGTCGCGGTCACCTTACAGTGTTAGTTGATCGTCTACTCGTCTGATTGTTCGTGCGCAAAGAGTAGAAAGTTCGACATTTATGAACATGTTTATGAGCATGAGGATTAACCTTGGTCCCAGTACCGAGCCTTGAGAAAGGCCATCGTTAACCTATATCGAGTCGATAGGGTATTCGGAACCCGAACATTCAAACGTCGTGGGATTGGGAATAAATGAATCCAGCCTAGGATGGGGTCACCGCGCCCGGTAGCTCCGAAGTTAGTGAGGGAGAATCTGGTGATTAAAACGATCAAATGCCTGGAGGAATCAAGGAAACCAGCGTCGACTCCTTCTCCGGCATCGACGGATCGCGTCCAGCTAGCACGAGATGACAAAAGATAGTGGTACAAAAGCTGTTTTAGCGGAATCCATGCTACTGTTGCACGATGAGTTGACACTTTTGTAAATTTGAAAAGCACGGAAAGAAGACGAAGGCTGGTAGATGCATGCATTTCGTATTGTCTCCTCAGTACCATTAACAATAACCGGTATGCATAGATATAGCTAACAGTGGGTGCAACCAGACAAACTTAAGGTGCAAAACGAATGACGGAAGTTCACACCTACGTCCAAGGCAGCTTTAGGCTGACAAATAATTGTTTCTGAACACATAAGGCTGGCTTAATCCGGCTTATTGCGACAGCCTCAGCAAACCGAAGGAAGCGGGGATTAGTGTGACGTAACACGACTGTAAACGCTGAGCTCAGCTCTAATTGGTGACCCGAGTCTAATAGGTGTTTGCCTATCGAGGAAGCCGGCGGTCTGCGCGAACATGGAATCTGACGGGGGTATGAAATCTGAGCAACTTCACGTTGAACCCATTTTGGCACATGTTCCTTTATTCGGGAAGTCAGCGTTCGATTGGTTCTGCCTATGTAACTTTTTCCGCAGTCACATACAAATTGGTATACACAGTGTGAGTTGGCCCCAATAGGCTGAGCTTCCTTCGTTGGAGGTATGGGCAAATTTCGGGTTCGGTTGATAACGACAACTTGGGCAGCATAGTAACTTCCTTGTGTAGCCGAAATTATACGCTTAGTTGTCTTCAGCGTGGCTAAGTCACCTTTGAAAGGTAACTCGATATACACTTTCTTCTTGGCTGCTGTGTGCACCAAGTCCTTTTGTCCTCGCGGTTGGCTGTGTTTCTCGATAAATCTTCGAGGGTAGCCATTCGCCATTAGTGTTGCTGTAATTAACACTAGCTCATCGTCCAGACAGTCGGCCGAACAAATTCGTCTGGCACGACTAACTAGAGTCTTCACAAGTGTCCGTTTGTACCGCACTGGTGTGAAGCTGGTGAAGTGCAGGTACTGACCGGACCAAGTCGATTTTCGGTAAATGGACCTCTTAATCAGTCCATCCTCCCTGCGAGTTATGAGTATGTCCAGATATGGTAGACAACTGTTTTGTTCTATTTCACATGTAACCCGTAAGTTAGCATGAGCACCATTGAGTCGTTCTACCAAATTTGTGAGCTGCTGCTCCGACGAACAGAAAGCCAAGATATCGTCGACATATCTTTTGTAGTATGGCACCTGGGCTATTTCTGTAGAAATGCTTCTTTCTACCATCAACATGAAGAAATCAGCGAGCACAGGACCTAATGGGCTACCCATTGCTACGCCGTCAATCTGACGGTATGGTGTATTCCGGAAGTGAAAATCCACATTCTCCGTGCACAATAGTAGAGATTCTCTTAGCAATTCAGTCGGAATTGGTAGCGAACAGCCACCGTTTTCAGCTAATTCGCACACGTAATCAACCGTCTGATGTAGCGGCACGTTGGTAAATAAGGATTCTACATCCAAGGAACAAATAACTTTGTCTGACAGGTTGAGTTCATCCAGATCATCAACGAGTTGAAACGAGTCTTTAAGACTGTACGGATTGAACTGTTGTTTCAGTCAATCCGTACAGTCTTAAAGACTCGTTTCAACTCGTTGATGATCTGGATGAACTCAACCTGTCAGACAAAGTTATTTGTTCCTTGGATGTAGAATCCTTATTTACCAACGTGCCGCTACATCAGACGGTTGATTACGTGTGCGAATTAGCTGAAAACGGTGGCTGTTCGCTACCAATTCCGACTGAATTGCTAAGAGAATCTCTACTATTGTGCACGGAGAATGTGGATTTTCACTTCCGGAATACACCATACCGTCAGATTGACGGCGTAGCAATGGGTAGCCCATTAGGTCCTGTGCTCGCTGATTTCTTCATGTTGATGGTAGAAAGAAGCATTTCTACAGAAATAGCCCAGGTGCCATACTACAAAAGATATGTCGACGATATCTTGGCTTTCTGTTCGTCGGAGCAGCAGCTCACAAATTTGGTAGAACGACTCAATGGTGCTCATGCTAACTTACGGGTTACATGTGAAATAGAACAAAACAGTTGTCTACCATATCTGGACATACTCATAACTCGCAGGGAGGATGGACTGATTAAGAGGTCCATTTACCGAAAATCGACTTGGTCCGGTCAGTACCTGCACTTCACCAGCTTCACACCAGTGCGGTACAAACGGACACTTGTGAAGACTCTAGTTAGTCGTGCCAGACGAATTTGTTCGGCCGACTGTCTGGACGATGAGCTAGTGTTAATTACAGCAACACTAATGGCGAATGGCTACCCTCGAAGATTTATCGAGAAACACAGCCAACCGCGAGGACAAAAGGACTTGGTGCACACAGCAGCCAAGAAGAAAGTGTATATCGAGTTACCTTTCAAAGGTGACTTAGCCACGCTGAAGACAACTAAGCGTATAATTTCGGCTACACAAGGAAGTTACTATGCTGCCCAAGTTGTCGTTATCAACCGAACCCGAAATTTGCCCATACCTCCAACGAAGGAAGCTCAGCCTATTGGGGCCAACTCACACTGTGTATACCAATTTGTATGTGACTGCGGAAAAAGTTACATAGGCAGAACCAATCGAACGCTGACTTCCCGAATAAAGGAACATGTGCCAAAATGGGTTCAACGTGAAGTTGCTCAGATTTCATACCCCCGTCAGATTCCATGTTCGCGCAGACCGCCGGCTTCCTCGATAGGCAAACACCTATTAGACTCGGGTCACCAATTAGAGCTGAGCTCAGCGTTTACAGTCGTGTTACGTCACACTAATCCCCGCTTCCTTCGGTTTGCTGAGGCTGTCGCAATAAGCCGGATTAAGCCAGCCTTATGTGTTCAGAAACAATTATTTGTCAGCCTAAAGCTGCCTTGGACGTAGGTGTGAACTTCCGTCATTCGTTTTGCACCTTAAGTTTGTCTGGTTGCACCCACTGTTAGCTATATCTATGCATACCGGTTATTGTTAATGGTACTGAGGAGACAATACGAAATGCATGCATCTACCAGCCTTCGTCTTCTTTCCGTGCTTTTCAAATTGTTGAAGGGAACTAACTGCTTTAAACTTTTGTAAATGTCCCATAAGTGTATCGGCAACGACAGATTCCATGACTTTGACAAGTATAGCAATAGGAGTAATCGGGTGGAAGTAGGCAGGCACAACAATTGTCTCCCTTGTAAAGGGGGGGGGGTAACTATGCCACGCTTCCACACAGTTGGAAGCTGCATTTTGTAGAGATCGCTGAAATGACAAAGACCATGGTTCAGTCAAGCTCGTAGCAGATACTATCAATGACTTGGGGTGTATGCTATACTGACCATGTGCACTGCACTCGCTTAGAGACATCAGTCGTTTCAGTACATCTGCAGCTGTGCAGGAGATGTGCCTAAGTCCTGATGGTGATGTGTTATGTGTGAGAATGAGGTACGACGGTGATGCATTCTGGAAATTGCAGAAGAAGCATTAGCTGCTACTTGCTCATTTCACGCCTACCCACAGACGGTGTTTAGAGGGGGAAAGCCAATTTACGAATTTACTTAACGGATTTTTAAACTAGCTTAGGATTGCAGCTGCACTTCTCCGCCAAAGCTTATTATGGTTTCAATTTATCTTCGCTGGCAATTTTGACACAGCGGATTCGCTGTGTTGTAAGCATGCCCATTTCCGGTGTTTGGCATGCTTTCCAAAGGGAATCTCGCAGTACCATTCGTTTCCGCATCGTGCTTCTCAGGAATAGCTTTACTATCTTTGAACAAACAGACTTAGTCACTGATATACTTGTTACTCAACTGTTGAACTGTTCGACAAACTTGCCCCATGATTTAGCTAGGGTTGTTCTGCTTGAAACAAACAATCTGTGGTCTTAATGTGGTAGGATAACATGTTGTGAGGTGTTATTATGCATACCAATTCGACTTCCCTGTTGGGCTGTTAAGTGTAACGGACGTAGCGGATAAGGTGTGTTGCATGATCACTGCGCCCCAAGGGAATGACTACCATCACTGTGTCGACCATAAGTTCCTAATTGATGAAGACGAGGTCGAAAACGGCTGCCTTGCTACCCGTTCTGAATCTCATAGGAGGATAAACGTGGTTATGGGAGTGAGAGGCAGAAGACTAGTTCTTGTAGTTCAGCCTTAAACTGCTCGCCAGAGGAGGCCGGAACATCAAGTGTATGTGACTGGAATTCCCCTACGAAGAGAACGTATCAGTTCGGCTTTGCCAGAACGATCGGTAGTGCAGAAGCTAGACGATTGTCCATTCCCAGAGTCGACAAGGGAGGACGGTACATGACAGCAAGTAAACATGTATCACCACGTCTTAGTTGCACGCGGCACCAAAGTGAGTACAAACTTGAACCTATAGGTCATCAACAAGTTGGAAACTTAGATCAATACGAAAATACAAAATTACTCCACCTCCCCTACTAGGTCGACTTTTACGTAGGACGGACATAGCATGTAGAGCGATCTCCGCCTGCATGATTTCATCATTCAGCCAAATCTCAGTTGTCATTATCTGGTACTTGGACATAGACGGTTGGTGAGATTGAAGCTCGGATAATTTGTTGGAGAGACCACGAGCATCAGTCTACATACGAGAGTGCTTCACAATTTGGAACTGTATCTGAAGGTGCGATGGACATGTCCGAGCTTCAGCCGACACTTGCGCGATCAGCAACTAATCGTATTTTTGGT
The DNA here is from genome assembly GCA_944474145.2 of Dicrocoelium dendriticum. NCBI lineage: Eukaryota > Metazoa > Platyhelminthes > Trematoda > Plagiorchiida > Dicrocoeliidae > Dicrocoelium > Dicrocoelium dendriticum. The sequence goes on along the minus strand of OX104069.1, from coordinate 53,994,635 downwards.
GAACTGCTGACACTGTACTTTGTGTCCCTTCATATTGGTTAGTAGAACGGTCACGGCATGAGGATCCGGGTTCAGTAAGTGTTGGGATAGTCACTGCCACTTCAACAGTGGATTGTGCTCCGCAGTTGTATGCTTCGCAACTAAGAGTTACTGGACTCACTGTTAGACTTCTGTGACTGTGCCCCTCTCGGTCAACTGGCGTCCGATGTTTACCGTTTTTATTCGTAGACCAGAGGGAAGCTTCTTAGGCCAGGTTTCAAATGAACTTTCCATTACGTGTTTAGACTGGTGCACAACTTTCATCACCATGACGCTCCACCATGTTACTTTGAAGACAAGGTAGCCTTATGATGGATTTGGTGATCACATTGCCTAGTGAAAGCGCTTGACGGAGGTAGTGCCATTCCTCCAAATCATGGGTTTTTGCTTTACCCTCATCCGATGCCTGACGCTCCGGCACACAATGAATAAAGAACGACTTTTCGTTGTTCCGATGGTAGTGGTCATCAAGGTTCTGTTTTCTTTGTTGGCGCTCGTTCTAAGGGACGAGGGGGAAATGCGAATGTCGCACGAGTCAGTCCGAAGGCGGGTGGTTGATAAAAGTACCGCCTCAATAGCGTTTGCTGATGGTAACGTCACGTGTAACATCTGTGGTTCCCTCTAATGGGTCGAATTTATGTGCCGTATAATGCGTACCATGCTAACCGGCTTAGCTTGGACACCTATTAGTAAACGTATGGAATTCCTCTGTTTTCACTCGTCCAACTGTCATGTTTCATGTTGTTCACATTCGATCCAGGAACACCGGAGCACGCGATAGTCAGCCGCTCACGGGCTCGTCCTGAATTAAAATCTTTATGAGGAAGTGGGATTTGGATCTTCGGAGGAATGATGGGCACCATTGTGGCACTTCTAAAACACTATGTGATGCCTTCAGGTGAAGCTATAGATTTTGCTCCCGATGTTTGTGTAGCAGCAAAGGATGATATAGCAGTAGCCACTGTGTTCACAGGTGCCGGTTTAGCATATTCCACCGAGTTGTTCCCATGCAATGTCGACTGGGCCAGGAGAGGAATCGCCGTAGTAGGTGGAACTAGATTGTTTGCCTGGTTTCCGATTGGCCGGGAAAAGGTAAAAACAAAAGAAAACCCATTATTTTAGCAACTAATCGATTGGCTTCGATCGTGCGTTGCTTTCGCAAATTCGGTACCTTCAGTTTCTTCACGTGATTGCCAGCATAAGGAGTTTTGCCGGGAAGGCTGATAATTTTAACAATTGACCTACGTTTTCTAATAGCCGAAGGTCATTGAGCCACCTATATATTTGGTCTAGGTTTCGTGTAGTTGTAGTTGGTGTCGTTTTGGACTACGTTTGGCGGCGTTTATGTTAACATGTCTTTCGCAGTCAATTCCGTTTGACTTTTGATTTTTCTTCGGCTGGGCGAGAATATTGCGGAGAAATTTTTGGATGTTTAATTCGAAATAGCGGGAAAACGCGAGTATCTAGCCATGGCGACAGACAAGCAAGGAAAGGTTACCAAGTTCTCCGCCCAACATTTGCAAAATCTGCGTCTTCAGCAACAATCCCCGATGGAAGCACAAATGAAACTGATTGAAAGTTGGGCGCAGTACTTGAACATACGGTCAAACGGAACAGCTACACGGGACACGCAGGCTGTTTCACTTGATTTTCGTACGAATTACATCACCGAATTTTATTATGATGCTGATTCCGAATACACATTCCAGGCATGCTTCAAGCGCTGGGAGGACATGTTCCGGACGGATTTAAGTCATCAAGAATATTCATGGAAAGTGCGTCTTTTTCTCCGCAAGCTCGGTACTAATAAACATCCAAGGTTTGTCGACCGCATCCTGCCCAAAGAGCCGAAGGACTTCACTTTCAACGAAGTAGTGGCAACGCTTAAAGAGACTTTTAGTGGGTCAATGTTATTGTTTAGCATTCCTTACCAATGTCTAAAAATTCTTAAGCGGGATACAGACGATAATGGGACACTAACAGACATGGTTAACTGTGAATGTGAACGTTTCAAGTTACGCTGCTTGACGGATGACCAGTTTACGTGTTTCATATTTGTCAGTGCTTTACAGTCTTCACGCGACGCGAAAATCCCCACTCGGCTCCTTGCTAAGTTGGATCAGGATCTAGCTTTGACATTGAAGTGTCCTGTAGGCGAATGCAAGCGACTGATCATTTTGAATTCGAACACCGCTACGATTAAGTAGAGTCGCCCCATCGTTGCCAATACTGTTCATGCTGTGCAAAAAGAAAGGCTGGCTGGAACAAGCCGTTCAACAGAGCCCCGAACAAGCCGCTTACACCTTGTTGGTCATGTGGTGAATGGCATTTCGCACGATACCGTCCTTTCAATTGTCCCATTTATGATAAGTGCCATAAACTCGGCCACAAGGAAAACTTCTGCCATCAGTCCTGGCTAAGAAAAGTGAAGCAGTCCTGCCGAAGGAAGAAATTCAGGAGGCCTGATGCCGAATGACTATCGGTGATTGCCGCTTTGCACAGCAATCCTAGAACACGCCGCCGATTTATCGCGGGGCTCATCAACGGAATCCCGACCAAGCTGCAGTTTGATACGGCCTCAGCTATAACGATCATTTCCAAGAACACTTGGAATCACATAAAGAAGCCGAAAAGGGTTGATTTCAACAAAATCCTCCACAACGCATCCGGTGGAGTGCTGAAACTGGTCACAGAAAATACTTGCAACATTGCATGCAACAGAGTGGAACAGGTCGGAATCTGCTACTTGTCTGACCAGCAAAATTTGAACCTCCTTGGGCTTGACTGGATGGAAAAGTTACATCTGGTTGATGTTCCAATGAGTCAGATTTGCAATGGAGTCCAAACCGATCCAGTCCATACGTCATTGTCTATAGAAGACATGACGCCAAAGCTAAAGCAGAAGTTTGCCGCCTTGTTCGAAGATGGTCACGTTCACTGCACTAACTTCAAAACAAAGTTGTGCCTTCGCAAAGGAACCAAGCCAGACTTCAGAACAAAAAGACCAGTATCGTTTGCAGCCAAAGCAGCAGTTGACCAGGAAGTCGAACGACTGGAGCGCGCCGGTGTTATCACACCAGTGAAATATTCTTCATGGGCTGCGGCAGTCGTTGCTGTGAGAAATCCGAAAGGTAAAGCGCGTGTCTGTGCCGATTTTACGACTGGCCTGAGTGTCGCAATGGACGACCATCTATACCCCCTTCCGATTCCAGAGGAGTTCTGCCAAGCTGAATAGTTGGAAGTGTATCGCCAAGCTCGAATTGTCCGATGCCTACCTCCAGCTAAAGGTTAATGAAGCTTCTAGAGAACTGCTGACCATCAACACTCATTCGGGCTTGTGCCAGTACAACCGCCTCAATTCTAGAGTGAAAACAGCACCAGCCATCTTCCAGCAGCTGATGGTCACCATGCTCGCGGGAGTTTCTGGATGATATCATTTCAGTGGGCAGGACGGTAGAAAAACTATTTGAGCGGCTAGCTGAAGTGCTTGAATGCATCCAGTCATATGGTTTCCTTATCCTTAAAGTGTACATATTTTACACCAACCATCAACTTCGTCGGCTTCGTTTTCGCAAAAGACGGTCGTCGCTGTGATCCAGAAGATATCCGAGCTATTCAGAATGTGCCCATGCCTGCGGATCTGCAATCGCGGCGTTCATTCTATGGCTTAATCTGTTCGTACAGCGCTTTTCTGCCAGAAATGCATCACCTGTGTGCCCCACTGAACAAGTTGTTAAGCGAGGGCAAACACCGGAATTGGACGTCTAAAATGCCAGACTGCTTTCGCGCGGATCAAGTCATTGTTGGCTTCAGACCTACTCCTGACACCTGGCCCCGTCGCGAGAAATTTTCCTAGCCACAGATACATCGTCTTGAGATCGGTACCGTAGTTTCCCATACTTTCCCAGATGGATCTCAGAAGGCGATCGCACATGCCGCCAGGAAGCTAACAGAAGCCGAAAGAAACTACAGTCAGATCTAGGAGGCATTGGTCATAGTGTTTACTGTGAACAAATTGCATGAGATGCTGTATGGTCGCCGCTGCAAGCTCCTGACGGACCATAAGCCGCTGCTGGACATTTTCGGCTAGAAGAAGGGAATTCCTGCCTCTACAGCCAATCGACTCCAAATATAGGCACTCACGTTGCTGAGCTACAATTTTGGAATCCATTATCAGTCAACGATTTCGATGGGCCAGGCAGATGGGTTGTCACGCCTTATTGATTCTCAGCAGCAAGAACACGAGGACACCATCACAGCCTCAGTTAAGATCGGACCTGATGTCAAATTCCTGGTGAACAAGGCATTACATGGTCTGCCAGTTACGGCCGAAGCTGTGCGGGCCGAAATGCTTCGAGACCTAATCCTGAAGAAGGTTACACACTTCCAAAGAACCGGCTGGCCACGTTTGTATTAGTGTGCCGAAATGCAGCAGTTCTATCAGCGAAGACATTCCCTCTTCATTTTGAAGCATTACGTCATGTTCTCAGAGAGATTAGTCATCCTGCAGGCGTTACAAGTGTGTGCTGCGGCAGTTCCATGCAGGACCTGCCGAGCTCAACCGAATGAAACCGCTTGTCTGAAGTTAGGTATATTAGCCGTTTATGAACAGACAGCTGGAGAAGCTAGCTAGAAGTTGTAGCAACTGCGCTACCGCTTCAACGGCACCGCCGAAGACTGAGCTCCACTCGTAGCCTAAATCAATTAAATATTTGAGCCGTGTTCATGGCGACTTTGCAGACCCAAGCGATGGCCAGAACTTTCTCATAGTGGTCGACGCTTACGGCGTAGGCAGTACTGTCCCTCATGAGCAGCACGAATACCACCGCAACAGTGTCGAGGTTGCGGCAAATCTTCAACTGGTTCGGCTGCTGGATAATGGAGCACAGTTTACTTCGACCACATTCACGGAGTTCTGCAAACGATGCGCCATCAAACACGTGCGATCTCCACCATTGCACGCACAAATAAACAGCCAAGCAGAGAGATTTGTGGATACATTCCAACCCATTCTCTTCAAAGCAAGGTGGAAGGGAGACATAGAGGAGGTGATCGACCGCTTCCTCTTTCTATGCCGGTCTACAAAAAATCCACAAATGCCGGGTGGAATATCACCAGCAGAGGTAATGCTAAAGAGAAAGCTTCGCATGTTCTTTGATGTAGTTCGGCTGTCCTCAGTGTCCACACCTAGTGAAAACAACCTCAAAATGGAACTTGACTTTAATCTGCGGTATGGTGCTAGGCTAGGTTGGTTTACACGGGATCAGCCAGTACTTGTACATGATTACCGGGAAGGACACGCCAATTGGACGCCAGGCACGAGCCAGGGCAAGCGTGCGAACGTCATTTACAACGGGCTGGTTGGAACGCAGGTATGGGTACGTCATGCAAACCAACTGCAACCAACACTGCGTCGGTCACAAGCAACAGAATCTGCCGAGCTCCCATTTAACCTGTTGACGGACAGCTTCAAGTTGCCTCTAGAGCCCTTAGAAGAAAACTGTCATCAGACACATGATATCGGACCGCAGAGCACGGAGCCTGAATCCAGAAGACTACAACCAAAGCGATGGACTGATAAGCGTAGAATCCCTGCCAGGAGGTTTCAGGTCTATTCATCGCGGCAGCTGTTTCAACAGGGAAGTATCCGGGAAAAGTAACAACAAAAGAAAGCCCATTAATTTTAGCAACTAATCGCTTAGCTTCGATCGTGCGTTGCGTTCGAAGATTCCGGAACCTTCCATTCTGTCACGTGATTGCCAGCATACGGGGTTATGGCGGAAAGGTTGATACATTTAGAAGTGGACATTCGTTTACTAAAAGCCGAAGGTCATTGAACCACCAATATATTTGGCTTAAGTCTGGCGTAATTTTACAGCGTTTTGCCGGTGTTTTTGACCACGTTTGGAGGCGCCTTTTTAACATGATTTTCGCGGTCGATTTCGTTTGACTTTTGATTTTGCTTCGACTGGGCTAGAATTTTTGCGAGACATTTTTGGATGTTTAATTCGGAATAGGGAGAAAACGTGAAGATCTAACACCGTTTGGAGCTATTCGGGTATTTCACTTCACATTTTTACCGTTACCTGTGGTTCGGCCACCATGTTTAGTTGTGGAGCCTTGGGTGCCGAGCCCTGCAGCGGCTGAATCAGAAGGTAACATTTACTGCGCTTTGAATCCTCGGCCATCGCCACTTGGTTATCGCATTTCTGCACCCAAATAGCTATAGTTTTAATAAGTGTGAGTGGCAACAAGCAGAACAGAACCAAAAAGCTTGTTTTAGTGTTCTCCATTTCCTTTGCATTTTCAGAAGCACACTTAACGTGATGACCTACGCTGCGTCCAGAACACAAAATACCGGATCGCGCCGTTTCCCCGCAGCGGCAAATGCTGTTCTCCCGAGTCTCGACATTCTTCGTCACGAGGTTGACTTCATTCGTCATCTTCCCAATTCTGTCTAGGCCCGGAGGTAAAGTGGGACAGTAGTCTGCACACGCTTACATACATACGCACATTTGCACACACGCGTGCATGGACCAGCCACTCATGCTTTGAACTCGGCTGGCGGGCTGACAAAGCACACTTGATACGTGGGCGATGCATAGTCCAAGTGTAAGTTTACGGAGCGAACAAACTGCAGATGAAACCGATTGTTCGTTTAGCCTTGGCTAACTGAGTCGCATTGGTTAGAAAAGTCTATCGTTACCGACTAGCACAGACCCAGGTTCCGAAGGTAAATGCAAAGCGTCAGCGGTTCATCATACAGCCTGTCTTCCAGATAGAATGTGGCATCCATAAGAAAGGATTCTGCACCTTGCTGAGGCCAGTTTCATTTCCCACAGAAGGCAACAGGACGCTATGGACGGAAGATCATATTATTTGCGCTGCAGTGTCTGACCAAAACCATTCCTGTTGAAGTAGTGGACGATTTTTATATCAGCAGCATATATACAACAGCCTCATGCTTAGTTTTTTTCAAATCTGCCATTAATGTAGATGAGACAAGAGATGGGACCCAGTACTGTACCTTGAATTACCCCACTCGTGGCTGCCACAGGTTTAGCGTAGTCATTATCAATGTTTACCATTTGTTTTCGGTTGGATAATCGTGATTTTAACCACGCTAAGACAGATATTCTAATACCGACACAATTAATTTGTGCTAATAATTTGGCATGCGGCATCCGGCCAAAGGATTTACTCAAACTAGTGAAATTCGGACAATTGCTTTCCTAGCGTTCATGGCCTTAGTCATCTTAGTTAGGAAATCTGCTTAACAGATTTAGGGAAGACTTATGACACCGTATCTGTATGCATTATTGGATTTATTTTATTTCAGCTTGCCGTTTAAAGTGAATGGCTGTTGCGTGATATCCCCGGTGTGGCTGCGCTTGATGTGCATGTTGACAAGGTGCCTACCTGTCTTTTACCCACTACCTCGTTCACTCTGGCTCCAGGAGACAGTTGGTCGTTGCTGGAGGGGACGGGGTGCACGGTCCTTGTGGCCGCGCTAGGCTCAAAGAGCGGTTTCATGCCTTCAGTGTGGAGCGGACTACGGTCCAGCCACCGCCTTGTGTGCGCTTGATTCCCCAAATAGAGCGTGCTTGTGTTTGCCTGTGAAGGAGTGTGGACCGGCTCCGTTGATGAAACGTGGCTTCCATCCACATGCCTCCCGGTCTTATTCCTTCGGGTTTACACTGGATATGGGGTGTGTGGTTGGAGCTGTGGGTGGTGCAGCGCAAGCCACCCATGGTCCCTCTGTAGGCGCAGGCGTCCTGTGGCTGGCCACAGTGACAGGCAAATCCGAAACCGGATGCCGCCAACCATATATAGATTCGTGCATCCATTCATTCAGTATACACGTTAGTTGAAGTTGGAAAACACCTGAGCTATTGTGCTGCAATACAAAATACAAGAAGAAGAAAAATAAAACAGTGGCACGCCGACTGAGGCCCCAGTAACGGATGGACATCATTCCGGAGAGCTAATAGCCGGCTATCGTGTCGCAACAAGTTATATTATGTCTAACGTGTGAGATCGTGATTGGAAGGGGATGCTAATCAGGAGGGGGATGGACAAAGGAACTCACAACACAAAGCCATTGGCTTTCACGTGTGCCAGTCAGTCTGTGAAGGATGGCAGAGGCAAGCAATTTGGAGGCGATGGAGATCAGACAGATTCCTCTGTGGTTGTCGCATGCCGATCGTGAGTCTCCCTTGAAAACTGGGACTAAGAATAATCCAAACACTGATACTACCACTACTACTACTACTACTACTACTATTAATGCTAATAATAATAAATATGTTCCCAGCCCAACGTTCCCAGCGTTTTGACGAGTTGTTTTTAGGCTGTCTACTCTCGTCACATATAGTATCGCTAACACCAGGTCTCCTGCTGCCATTTTCCCGTATCAGTCGGAACAACTTATGATGGTGAACAAGGGTAGCGGCCATTTCCATCTCTAAAGCACGATGAGACTACCATGATTTGCGGTCTCTCTTCAGGCTAGCACGGAGTTTTTGCACGGAGCTGTTCGTGAGTTGCAATGCGTTCGTTTCCAACCGCAATCAACCGGCGAGCATGGATAAGTTCCAGAGACTGGTCCAAATGGAAGCCGATGAACTGGGCTTGGCCGCTTGCTTGGACATAGGCTTGTCGACAGGGCAGGAAAGACTCTCTGCGTTCACCGGCGTGTTGAAACTAAAAGCTAAAAGCCTATCATAGCAAGGTAGGGGAGGGCCCAGAATTAGGGGGCTGAAAACTGGGGGATAAGAAGGAAGCTGGAACTGGACTGTAAGATTGAAATTGCGTAAGCAGGGGAATAAGAAGATGGACGGGCTTGAACAGTAGCATCCAAACCCCTATCCACCCTGCTTGATGCAATCGATAGAGAACCGTTGATTATCCTCTGCGGTGACCAAAGTGTCAAGAAATTGGTTGTCGGAAGATTCATAGTATGGGTAATAGTGGTCCACAGCAGTGTATACACTGTTCGAGAGGCAAAATTCACCCCAATCAGATGCACGGGTTCATTGTTGGAATTACTACAAGTTTATCGCATGGGTTGCATATTGTGAACTAAAAGTGGGTGTGATGGCCAAGTTAACGCCGAAATGAATCGTATCATCTTATGGTCGCTACCGAGGAGTTTGTCTAATACGCCTGTGCATTGGTGCCCCACACCCACCAAGGTGAATATCGGGTTGAGTACACTGACCACCCTAGTGGGTTCAGTAACCCACCCACCAATTCTGCGCTTGGATAGGAAAACCCTATGTGTACTCGAGGATGGTTGAGAGGATCAGCTAATATTTGGTCCATTAAAATCCCCGTCAATTATCTGTCTGGGTGGCATCTCAGCAACAAATTCGAAAGCTGAAGTGATGAATGTAACACTCACGGAGGACGCAGTTGGGGGGGGGGGACTAGGCGCCGCCTAGTAGAATATGAGAACCGCTTCCTGAGACGAACAACCAAAGAGATTCGGGGATATTTGCTAGCTGTGGATGATCAAGAAGTTCTGGTGCAAATGTAGTATGTAGGCATATCATGTATCCACTTCCTTTACGTGTGCCGTGATCTTTTCGGAAAAGAAGATAATTAGGAATCATTAGGTTATAATCCAATGTGTCGGATGAGGACCACGTTTCGGTAACAAGGATTGCTTGTGGGTCGTTGATATGTGCAAGCATGCTAATGAAGTATAGTTTGTTGTTACTATATCTGGCATTAAGTAGAAGTAGAGAAAACGGACTAGTGGATGTGGGGTCAGCGTGTTGCGTTTCGTTATTATGTACGTAGTTGTAGTCGGGTACTATGGACCCAGGAGATATGAGTAGGAGTAGTGGAGTCGAGTCTTTTCTCAGCAGACGTGGTGCTACGTGCAGTGTGTCTGTCGTGAATGTCGATATTGTTGTGGACAGGAAGGTTGTTGAGTGAGCAAGTCTATTTTGCGATTAGCATGGCAATTGGCTAGCCGAGTCATACGCGAAAACTGCAGAAACCGGGAGAACAGGTAGTTAACTTTTACCTGGTAAGTGAGGACTGGGAATTGCCGTGGCTCCATTCCCTGCTGTACCAAAATGGGTAGTATTGGGGTGCCTGGATAGACAGCACATACATGAGATGAAATGGGAAGTGACCTTGTCCTCGTGACAGCTGCTTTCTATCGAAGGTTATAAGCTTATTAGAAGTGATCGAAAACAAGGCAGAGGAGGTGATTGCATAATTTACTACTCACAGAACCTCACTGTGTCTGAATTCACACTTCCACTTATATGCCTCACTATTGATTCCGCTTGGTTACTCTTGTCCTTTGGTACTAAGCGAATTCTTGTAGGCTGTATATACCGCCCACCCGGGACCAGCCTCAGTGATGAGAACCAGTTGGTTGACATCTTCAATTACATATCGGACCTTGGTTCCTTCGATAAAGTTGTAGGTGGAGATTTCAACCTACCAGATATCTGTTGGTCAAACTTAGTAACAAACGCGAAACATGCAGAGTTCATAACCTCCGTCATCACTGGTGGTTGGGAGCAACATGTTCTCGTGGCTACCAGGGGAAAAATATATATTAGACCTACTTTTTACCTCAGGCACCTCCCAGATAGCTACTGATGTAATTGACGGTCTCCCTGGATGTGATCACAAAATAGTCAGATGTAAACTTATAGCTGAGTCGTCGCATGTGAGGTTTGCGATGGTTCCACACTTCCTGCGAAATATTAATTGGGTACATTTCTCAGCTTTGCTTAGGGTCCAAAATTGGGACCATTTCTTTCTTTCGTCTGATATTAAGGGAGCCTCCGATATCTTCTACGACATTGTAGCTATGTGCTTAAGCATACTTGCTCCTGTGATAATTCGATAGCCTCTTCTAAATACGCTAACAACGCAAAGCACAAGCGGAAAATTCGAGTGCTAACTCGAACATTTGAACGTGCTCATGACCGTGTTACTCTGTTTATGCCACGTATCAAGCGGGAATCCACTTCCGGAGTGAACGTTGGGGGGGCCGTAAATGACAGTTATGAGACATGCGTCGTTGTGTCTTTTTCGGAGACGGCAACTGGGTGAATCGGTAATGTGAGTTTCTAGCTCATCAACAGTTGCACATTGCAGGTCGCTGCTGTCGTAAAGTAGGACCCCACCTCCTCTGCTGGAGCGGTCGTTCGGATGAGTGACATTCCGGTTATCTCAACATTAGCACCAGTCACCGCTTGGTGTAATCAAGTTTCGGTAATAGAAATTAGGTCGCAATCATTCCTAACCTGATGTAGCCGAAGTTTCCTGAGGAGCACGTGGGCGTTAGTATACATACAAAGTGTTTCTCAGATTTAAACCATGTTTCGGATGTTGTGTAATCCATATGTGAGGTTTCGCTGACCAGTGAGTGGCCGGCGATTAATCATTTTTTCGACGTGTACTTGGTGAAGGGTATAACGTCTTATTCGTCGTCGGCGTAGTTAGTTCCGTGTCTAATCTTCTATGTACAGTGTAAGGTTTTTGGTCAATATCATCTTCTACAGGTTGTATGGACTCATTTGACACACTACTGGCGCATTGCTCTTTTATAGATCCCATCGCGTTTGCTTCGTTGAGTGACATCACATTTCTATGAGGCCTTTTGTTGACTGTCTTCAGCCCAAGCTCAGCTGGTAGCCTGCAACGAAACATGTACCAGCTATTATAGCAGCTGTGATAGCGTAAGTTTTGACTGAAGGACCACCCTCAACACTCTCGGGATGTTTCCTTTGCAGTTCGATGAGGTACGCAGTCGTGACACGGAATTCGCTAACACAACATCCAATCAGAATGTTGCACGTATATAACACCACTGTTCTTCATCATGGGTTATTATTTCATGCTAAGCACATGTTTCCGTTTCAGGAACCCCGTGAAGAAGCATGGTTCTAGTTGAACTTTCCTTCCAGTAGTCCTTTAAATTGCCGTTAACTTGATAACACTCGCCCATGGGATGTCTGGAAAGATACGGATGAAGCAATGTTCATTTCTGAGACAATCTGTCGACGGTAGTACTGATTCTATTTCAATGGTTGACTTTAGCACAACGCGCAGAAGTCTTGGATCTCCGAAAGTCTTAGAGTTGGGGTGTCGCGTAATACGCACTACGTGTCGAGGTTTCACAACAACTCCGATTAGATTGCTATTAATATCCCACTGGTTGAGGTTATCCAACTGCCTGCCTCTTATTGATGTCGACTTTGCTTCTGGGATAATGGAGCACAGTACGCTCAGTAAAGTTAGTTGTTTCTTTGCACCTTTCGACATGTCGCGGTTAGTGCTTGAAGTACTCGGGGATGTACCGCAGGAAAGCGGTGGTGCTTGCACTAGAAAAACTCCACTACGCTCCTCAGTATCCGATCCATTTGGGGGTGATGTTAACTTTAAATGATGGCTCTTCTTGGAAGCAACCGTAACTCAACTTTCGCTGGTACCGGCTTGCTCTTTTCTATACACTCCATCGGGAATGTGGAAGTTGCCGTATGTGCAGTTACTCCAATCAAACTGGGTACGGCTTAGGCAAATGTGAGTCACTTGTGGTATTGGAACAACAATTGATATTCTGGACTCGAAATGTCGTGTTACTTCCGGTGTTACTAGCAGTTCTTCTCGGAATAGGAGCAGCACTTACGGAGGAGGATTGGGTTGTACAGTCCGCTAGGCTTACCTCAACCATAGTGATTTTGGTCGTCACCATTTCCTCACACTTGGCTAGTAGCTGGTCGTGTTTCTGAAATAATGGGAGCACGCCTTTTATCAGTGGGGTCGATGTGCATTCCACACAGAACCACAGAGAGTCTGGTTTGTTTAATAATTTGGCCCGACTAGGTTTAACTCGGAGGCATCTCGCACAGAAGAACTTGTAACAGTTACAGCACAAAATGCCCCCGTTAACAAGTTTGGAACAGGATTCACATAGGTCTTTAGACCGTAGCACACTGGGCATGGCGCTTGTTGAGCAATTGTTACGAACAATTTGAATGACTCACCCTCTATGGTAAAAGGTCGTTCTGTTATTGACGTTGTCGGTAAGGTCACAGTGTACAAGTTGCAGTTGTGTGCTCGCAGACTGTCCTCTCGGGCGTGCCATTCGAATGTGTCAGCTTGAACGTGGGGCAGATTAAACCAGGGTGTAAGTGAAAATTTTCGTGGATCGCGCCGGGTGAATTTGCCTTTTAAACCTGTAGCTGCTCCAAGCAACGTTTGATTTGAACGAGTGACAGTTGGTTCGAAAGCCGTTGAAATAAGCTGTCGAGTGAGACGAAACAGTGTCTCCGATGATTGGAGTTACGAAACTTTTGGCGCTTGGATATCGGCGAAGCACTACCCGGAATTTAGAATTCAGGGTAAATGTGGAATGCATTGGAGTGTACTCGCGAAAATAGTACCACAAGATGGAGCTTTTAAAAGCACGAGGAATGAGTAGAGATCCAAAGGTGTGCGACAAAATGCCGCTGCGCCACAGTGAAAAAACCACGAATGTACAAATGAGCGATTTGCACACACGTTCGCTCAAGGGGCGGATATCTCGTTGGAAGCTCTTGTCATACTGCAGCCTTCGCGCATTGGCAGTTTATTCACCACGCTGCTATTCTGGCCTTCGTGTTAAGTGGACAGAGTCGTAGTAGTCCACTCAGAATCATTAACTATGTCTGGGCCTCCATCGATATGCTATAGTTTAAATACACACAAGCTTATTTTATACCTCCCGTCAGCTAGAGGCACGGACACATTGGCTCAATCCGGCCGGCATATCCTCCAGGGGCAAGTACACGAGTTCCATTCTTGCCAGTGCAGACCAATTATCCACGTGCTGTCATCGAGTTGGGGCCATCAACGCGAACGCTCCTTTGGTCGCCTTGGGTTGAGTGCTATTCACGCGCCAGCTACTACAGCAGAAGCATACTGTGCTTCACTCTTCGAATGGTATTAAAATGCTTATAGAGGGGTTTTGTGCTTTTGGCAAAGTTGCAAGCCGTATGTTTCTTTTTTTGGGGGGGGGCTCGTTTTCCACCCGGAAAACGTACCATATGGGTTGCTCTGTGTCATGTAATTACTCCATGTTTCGGGACCAGGACGGGCTCGGTAAGCGTGCCAGGCTAAATTCCTTAGTGACATGTATTTTCCAGTTTTACTTCTAAGGAACGACTATGGATTACTGGGATAAACCCGTTTAGTTTCTGATGAAGTTACTATCAAATAGCTGAAATGTACAACCAACCCATCTAGGCGATATCAGAGGAGCTAATTATCAAGAATTCCCGATTGGTCATTGCATAATGTTACAGTGTGTGATACTACGTGTTACTTCCATGAAGTCCTCCGAATATTCAGAGTAACACACATAGTTTTAACGTATGGTGAAATGATCACCTAACCATGGTGGGAAGTCCATCAAGGGCCTGTCCATAATGAATTCCTTATTTGTAAGTTTGAGGTATAGTACCGATGGTTCGGTATCAGCTCTGTACCTGGTGTGTGAGGCGATGTGATCGTACTGTGGACTACTTGTGATGTGGTCTCGCATTTCAACGTTGAATGTTTCGCTGGGGGCGTAGAGGCGTCCAGGTCGTGCACGTTGAAATCGACGGAGATAAGAACCTGGCTGAATGTTGGGAGTAAGCTTTATCTCGGTGGTGATATTAGGCGAGAATTCTTCTTTGCAATGGTCGATAAACGACTTCCACGAAGAAGATGTCATCGTATCTGAGACGTACACTATACTTGCGCGAAGCAGTGACCTGTGTCACGGGACACTTCAATGATTCGTAGTGTAATCCGTTGTAATGGTCTAGGATTACATCACCTCTGCTAGAACGAGCGCATCAGAAGCGTGAGGTTTACTGAATCGCAAGCTTGGCATCCAAAACCCCTGAGTACCATAAAGTCTCAGTTATAGAGAGGAGATCTCAAGCGATTGTTGTTTGACGCAACCGAAACTCGGCAATTTGCTGGGAAACCCTTAGGCATTTTTGCACACGTAGAAAAGTGTTACAGTTTTTAGTATCGAGCCAAGCGAGACGTGGTTCATTTAAGAGATTGTGTCGTCCGTAGTATGATCGGCCGCTAGCCGTATTTGGGTGGTAACATCGGAGAGGCTCTTTGAGTTGTGTTTGTCGGCATCATATTTCACCCGATTGGTAAGTCGTTTGTACAGGGCACAGTGCATGGCGCGTGATTAGAGGACGGCATAAGAAAATCCTCACTATTTTAGACTAGCCTGTGTGATGTGCAATGGGTCCCCGTTCGTTTGTCTGCTGAAGTGGCGCTCCGGGTAGGTTGATATTTTCGCTCGCCGCTTTGCACCGGGACTCGGTTGATAATTGGTTCTGAGGTGACTACCATCTTTCTAGTAGCTTAAGTGACATCTGCCTAGTTTATGCCGCAGTCTTAATTATCCTTGGGCCGTGTCCTTTGCAGCTTACTGACCTCGGTAGCCTGGAGCGAGAATCATTTACAACGTCATCCAAGAGCCTTGTCTCACAAATATTGCAACACTGTTTCGTATCCATCGTCTTCGTGAAACTGGGAGACGCCATGGACAAAAACGGCTAAGTCAGTGGTGTCCAGGCGCAACTCTTTTGCGCTCTGCTTTGCTCCTTTGCGCTCTCCCCATGGAGCGTCTGCAAAGACATGGACCAAACAAGATCCGTTCTGGAGACTTGCTGTCGCAAGTAAGGCTGCTTCCACCTCATCGATGGAGTTTAGCTTAGCCATGGGAAGTCTAGATACACCATAGCAGATGCGATCCGGGTGGCCAGTAATCCTGGACAGGTTGGTGGGCCTAGTCTGAATAGCGAGAGAGTTGCTTATGGTGTTCCATTGACTCGGATCGTCCATCTGTTTCCTTTCAATGCAATTGTTACTGACTCTAGAGAATTGGTACTCATAACGGAAAGTGCATCCCATGGTTTAGAAGCGTTGTTCATGGGAGTATGGGTCGTGATTGTTAGACTGGGCGAGTTTCTATGCACCAGTGCAGTGTCGTCTCTCAACTTATTCTTGGGTGTTGCAGAAGACGCGGAAGCTGCTGATTTTTCGGTCCGGTTGAACGTAAATTTCGCCGAGCAGTCATTGGAATTAGCTTTCTTCCTGTTTCGGCGAAATCTGGTAGGAGAAAATGGCTTTGGGGGAAATGGTTGTAGACGAGCTGTGGGTGAATTGTTGGGGAAAGCTTTGTTGAGTTGGATTAGTGGCGGTATTTGCTAGCGTCACTTTTTTGGTGTAACATTTGACGTCGTTGCATCGGCTTGCACTGATTTCGGTTGAGAGGTCTGTGTCGGACATTCTGCTATGCTTATTCTTACTAAAGCTAGTTCGGTGCTTTAAATTTGCTCCACCAGTTTTGTCCGACTTTCTTACTTCTGAGACGGTGCAATTACGGTCATAACTCGTGGGACGGTATTACACCGTGCGTAGAACTAAAAGTGATATGGCCTGCTACTGAGCAACCTAAACTCGCTTGATTTGATGGTTCCGCGGTGGGCATGGCAATAAATGGAGCAATTTGTGCATGAAATCCCTATTGTGCCCAGCTTATTGCACGTGCCACATGCATCTTTAGATACTGCCGCTCTGCCAATCGCGACCTTCATATCACGTAAACAGGTTGACGGTTAGTTCACCCCTGGACCCTAAATTGTTTTTTCCGACACCAGGAGCGTTCAGTAGAGACGAATGGCTGCCTCACAGTCTCCCTTTCGTGGTCGTGCGCAGATTGCTGGATTCAGCGTTGGACCGTCTCGCGATTGTGTGCACGCATTTACACCAGGTCACGATATATATTGCTTGGCTCGCGTTATGTGACCATGCAAGCGGGGCGCTTATCAGGTCTCATGATTTTCTCGGACGCGATGTTGATTGGCTGAGCGACGCAAAATATCCCGTACAATTGTACTGCTACAGACTGTGGGGATGGTTGCAGAGTCCTTCGAGAGTTCGCAGCTTCCTCTTTCCAATGAGATCAAAATTGTTCTCAAACAGCTCAAAAGTGGTGCATCTGCCCGATTAGACATTGGCAAATAATATGCCAAGAAGGTAAACTGACGCAACAGTATGATGCACGCAATTAAAAACTAAGAAGTGGGAAGCACTGAGTAGTGCCATTTGAATTGGTTCAAACGGGTGAGCCCACAAGCATGTGTAAGCAAAATTGGAATGACAAGTGCGAGTTAAGCGAGAGTCGAGATAGAGTCGGGCCATACGGCGTGTGTGAACAGGCTGGTGTCGATAAGAGCCCTATGCAACTCTCATGTTTGACGTTGTCTCCTTCTGTGTTTCTTTTGCTGCCGAACCATGTATTCTTTTGATAAGATAGCTTTCACGTAGACTCTGTATCATAGCATACGTCTTACCTGTGGTTTTACTCAATTTAGACGGACATTTATCGAGTAGCGCTCTCGGCTATTCCTCCGAATTTTCGCTAATACACGATCCGCGCTTTGTAAAATGACAGCACCACCAATTGCTAATTGCTACACCAGATTTTTGTGCCAATTTGCCAAGTTAATTGGATATACATTATCTTTCTTAATGCATTTCGGACAAAGCTCGTGCACGTGACCTACTGAGTAAACCGTCCTCGGTGAGTAGGGCATAATCGCCTATTCGTTCGCATCAAGTACTCTATATCACCGAATATAATCCCATGACGTTTGAACAATTTTTCCTTTCTGTCGGCTGGTATAGGCTTTTTAAAGACAATACGAAATTGGAAAAAAGTCGTGCAAATTCCAGCCAGGAATTTACTGCTCAAGACTGCGCTTATCTCCTCTTGGCAACACTTGCTACTATTCCGGGCGCGGAGATGAAGTACCTATAACTGGACACGTTACTTTTGGGCACAGTACTCTCTGTATATTGCACATTTGAGGTTCGTGACGTACGGCAGTAGCAAAGCAATAGCTATTAAACATTATGTTATGCCAGGCGATCCGGTGCCTTAAAAGTACATCATCCCACAACCCGGACCATGAACTTTGCTCTCACCCACTGCTCTACTGCGGTTCATATGCATGAGGCCCCTGATTATGCGAGGCGACCTGTTTGACACATCCTCTGACTTTACCCTAGATTCTCGGCTGTCTTACCCGTTTCATGTTCCTTGACGTCTGGTCACTACGCAGTCTGGTGCGGGGCATGTCTGTTCTGGCGCACCTACGTCCCAGTAACCGAGAGTATAACACATTACAGTCAGCACAACAGTAGAGCAGGTCCCACTTGAACTCACAGTCCAGCCACCGCCTTGTGTGCGCTTGATTCCCCAAATACAGCGTGCTTGTGTTTGCCTGTGAAGGAGTGTGGGCCGGCTCCGTTGATGAAACGTGGTTCCCATCTGCATGCCTCCCGGTCTTATTCCTTCGGGTTTACACTGGATATGGGATGTGTGGTTGGATTTGTGGGTGGTGCAGCGCAAGCCACCCATGGTCCCTCCGTAGGCGCAGGCGTCCTGTGGCTGGCCACAGTGACAGGCAAATCCGAAACCGGATGCCGCCAACCATATATAGATTCGTGCATCCATTCATTCAGTATACACGTTAGTTGAAGTTGGAGAACACCTGAGCTATTGTGCTGCAATACAAAATGCAAGAGGAAGAAAAATAAAACAGTGGCACGCCGACTGAGGCCTCGGTAACGGATGGACATCATTCCGGGGAGCTAATAGCCGGCTATCGTGTCGCAACAAGTTATATTATGTCTAACGTGTGAGATCGTGATTGGAAGGGGATGCTAATCAGGAGGGGGATGGACAAAGGAACTCACAACACAAAGCCATTGGCTTTCACGTGTGCCAGTCAGTCTGTGAAGGATGGCAGACGCAAGCAATTTGGAGGCGATGGAGATCAGACAGATTCCTCTATGGTTGTCGCATGCCGATCGTGAGTCTCCCTTGAAAACTGGGACTAAGAATAATCCAGACACTGATACTACTACTACTACCACCACTACTACTACTACTACTACTACTACTACTATTAATGCTAATAATAATAAATATGTTCCCAGCCCAGCGTTTTGACGAGTTGTTTTTAGGCTGTCTACTCTCGTCACATATAGTATCGCTAACACCAGGTCTCCTGCTGCCATTTTCCCGTATCAGTCGGAACAACTTATGATGGTTAACAAGGGTAGCGGCCATTTCCATCTCTAAAGCACGATGAGACTACCGTGATTCGCGGTCTCTCTTCAGGCTAGCACGGAGTTTTGCACGGAGCTGTTCGTGAGTTGCAATGCGTTCGCTTCCAACCGCAATCAACCGGCGAGCATGGATAAGTTCCAGAGACTGGTCCAAATGGAAGCCGATGTACTGGGCTTGGCCGCTTGCTTGGACATAGGCTTGTCGACAGGGCAGGAAAGACTCTCTGCGTTCACCGGCGTGTTGAAACTAAAAGCTAAAAGCCTATCATAGCAAGGTAGGGGAGGGCCCAGAATTAGGGGCCTAAAACTGGGGGATAAGAAGGAAGCTGGAACTGGACTGTAAGATTGAAATTGCGTAAGCAGGGGAATAAGAAGATGGACGGGCTTGAACAGTAGCATCCAAACCCCTATCCACCCTGCTTGATGCAATCGATAGAGAACCGTTGATTATCCTCTGCCGAAATGAATCGTATCATCTTATGGTCGCTACCGAGGAGTTTGTCTAATACGCCTGTGCATTGGTGCCCCACACCCACCAAGGTGAATATCGGGTTGAGTACACTGACCACCCTAGTGGGTTCAGTAACCCACCCACCAATTCTGCGCTTGGATAGGAAAACCCTATGTGTACTCGAGGATGGTTGAGAGGATCAGCTAATATTTGGTCCATTAAAATCCCCGTCAATTATCTGTCTGGGTGGCATCTCAGCAACAAATTCGAAAGCTGAAGTGATGAATGTAACACTCACGGAGGACGCAGTTGGGGGGGGGGGGACTAGGCGCCGCCTAGTAGAATATGAGAACCGCTTCCTGAGACGAACAACCAAAGAGATTCGGGGATATTAGCTAGCTGTGGATGATCAATAAGTTCTGGTGCAACTGTAGTATGTAGGCATATCATGTATCCACTTCCTTTACGTGTGCCGTGATCTTTTCGGAAAAGATGATAATTAGGAATCATTAGGTTATAATCCAATGTGTCGGATGAGAATCACGTTTCGGTAACAAGGATTGCTTGTGGGTCGTTGATATGTGCAAGCATGCTAATGAAGTATAGTTTGTTGTTACTATATCTGGCATTAAGTAGAAGTAGAGAAAACGGACTAGTGGATGTGGGGTCAGCGTGTTGCGTTTCGTTATTATGTACGTAGTTGTAGTCGGGTACTATGGACCCAGGAGATATGAGTAGGAGTAGTGGAGTCGAGTCTTTTCTCAGCAGACGTGGTGCTACGTGCAGTGTGTCTGTCGTGAATGTCGATATTGTTGTGGACAGGAAGGTTGTTGAGTGAGCAAGTCTATTTTGCGATTAGCATGGCAATTGGCTAGCCGAGTCATACGCGAAAACTGCAGAAACCGGGAGAACAGGTAGTTAACTTTTACCTGGTAAGTGAGGACTGGGAATTGCCGTGGCTCCATTCCCTGCTGTACCAAAATGGGTCGTATTGGGGTGCCTGGATAGACAGCACATACATGAGATGAAATGGGAAGTGACCTTGTCCTCGTGACAGCTGCTTTCTATCGAAGGTTATAAGCTTATTAGAAGTGATCGAAAACAAGGCAGAGGAGGTGATTGCATAATTTACTACTCACAGAACCTCACTGTGTCTGAATTCACACTTCCACTTATATGCCTCACTATTGATTCCGCTTGGTTACTCTTGTCCTTTGGTACTAAGCGAATTCTTGTAGGCTGTATATACCGCCCACCCGGGACCAGCCTCAGTGATGAGAACCAGTTGGTTGACATCTTCAATTACATATCGGACCTTGGTTCCTTCGATAAAGTTGTAGGTGGAGATTTCAACCTACCAGATATCTGTTGGTCAAACTTAGTAACAAACGCGAAACATGCAGAGTTCATAACCTCCGTCATCACTGGTGGTTGGGAGCAACATGTTCTCGTGGCTACCAGGGGAAAAATATATATTAGACCTACTTTTTACCTCAGGCACCTCCCAGATAGCTACTGATGTAATTGACGGTCTCCCTGGATGTGATCACAAAATAGTCAGATGTAAACTTATAGCTGAGTCGTCGCATGTGAGGTTTGCGATGGTTCCACACTTCCTACGAAATATTAATTGGGTACATTTCTCAGCTTTGCTTAGGGTCCAAAATTGGGACCATTTCTTTCTTTCGTCTGATATTAAGGGAGCCTCCGATATCTTCTATGACATTGTAGCTATGTGCTTAAGCATACTTGCCTCCTGTGATAATACGATAGCCTCTTCTAAATACGCTAACAACGCAAAGGACAAGCGGAAAATTCGAGTGCTAACTCGAACATTTGAACGTACTCATGAGTTTGGTGTATTATTGAGACTCCAATGCCTTATAATTGAGATGGACATGAAACCTCGAACTCGTCTCATGCAGGAAGAACGACGGGCTGTAAATAGTAGTAATACAAGTCAACTGGTGACTGCAATACTGAGGAAAAGGAGAGGTGGCAAAACTGACCTACCCTCCCACATCGTCATGCCTGAAGGTGATTGCATTGATTCCCCATCCGCCATGGCGGAAGCCTTTAACTCATACTTTGCTAGATCCTTTAATGTTGAAAAAGAAACCCTGGATTTGTCAACCTCGTTTCACTTCTCTGAACAAGTCCCAGCGATCGAGCTTAGTGTTGCTACGATAAAACTTATGACTACTTGTCTACGACCATCCTACAGACCTGACCCCGATGGGATCTCTTCTGCTTTAATCAAACACGGTGAAGATGATGTCCCTCTTATGGTATTACATATCTTCTCTTTGTCTCTCCAGTCTGGTCAATACCCCGAACGTTAGAGAACGGCTGCGGTCATACCGAGACATAAGTCCGGGTCGAAAACTGACATCCGGAACTACCGCCCCATTAGTCACACAGCCATTCTCTCACGCATGCTAGAGAGAATTGTTAAGGAACATTTGGTTTCCTTCCTAATATCGCACAAACTTCTCTCACCTTCACAGCATGGCTTTCTGAAGTCTCGCTCACGTGTTACCTGTCAAGTTGACTTCCTTAACCATCTAACTGAAGCAATTGACTCAGGTCTTCAGTGCATTGTTATCTTCCTAGTCATGCAAAAGGCTTTTGACAGAATCCCACACAAAAAGCTGTTATGTAAATTAAGTAAGTACGGTGTTACAAATCCGCTTTACTCTTGGATCCAATCTTACCTAGTAGGACGGTCGCAAGTTGTGGATATCAATGGTTATATCTCTTCACCTCGTCCAGTTACCAGTGGAGTGGTACAAGGCAGTGTCTTAGGCCCGTTACTCTTCCTACCGTATATAAATGACCTGGTTTCTGTTATACAATTTGGGAAGGTCTATTTTTTGCTGATGATTTAAAGGTGGTCTACACGTTCCCAGGTTCTCAGCGTACCGCTGAAGTTAACAATATCCAAAGTGACTTGGAAGCCATTGAGAGTTGGGGTGATATGTGGCAGATGACATTTGCAACATCGAAGTGTAGTATTCTATCGTACGGATGTCAGATAGCAGCATAAGTGTTCAGGCTTCATGATGTAGTCATTCCCATCAGCCAGTCTGTCCGTGACTTAGGTTTAAGATATTCTAGTTCGTTAAACTTTAGCAAACATACAAATCATATAGTGAAAAAGGCTAGGCAGTCGGTCGGGCTCATATGCCACCTGCTAACCTTGAAAGAAACCAGATTAATTGCTTTCAAAATCAATATCTGGCATTTACTTTAAAATTGCTGTGCTGTGTTCAGTAATTTGAGAAAGGCTGACTTGAGAGCCATTGAAAACGTCCAACGCGCCTTTACGAAGCGCATATTTGGCTGTTCAACCGCTCTTTCATACCGAGATAGGTGCAAGCAGTTGAATCTCTAACCTCTGTGGTTACGAAGAATGCAATTAAATCTGTGCTTCTTCCACAAAATCGCGTGGCGGAAAGCATATACTGGAACCTATCAATTACACTTTCGGGAAAACACCATTTATGAACTGCGAGATGACGAGTGCATATTCTATTTACCTAAATTCAAGAGCAGTCTAAGGAGAAATTTCTATCTTCTTAGGTATGGCTCCATTTGGAATAAGCTGCCAAAAGATATTAGATGTATTGAACATTTCTGCATGTTCAAGAAAATGATAAAGGCTTATCTGTCAACGGACAGAGCGAAATGGATCTTAAACATTCAACTTGATGATGAAAAGCTGTATGAAGAAGGACCGGATCATGTATGGTACCGGAGAACATCAACTCTAATGCACCAGAGAAAACTTGATCAGCTAGGATGAGCTGCTACAAACCGCTTCTTATGCTATTCCTTAACGCTACTTTCCATGCGGTTTGACTCCCTTTAAACTTAATTCATATCAACCGTCTTCTGTTTAAAACCGAGAGCAAAATTATTTACTGGTGTGACGTCAGGAACTATTTTCGTAATTTTCCCCACAAATTGATTAATTCATAATATTGTTCTGCGATCCCTTTCGCCACATTTGTTCTCCAGTGCTAATCATTTCCCCCTCTTTTCTGAAGTTAACGATCCAGAAACATAGACTTGAATTCAGTGATGGCAATAACTGATTCCCTATGCGACTTTTTCCTATGGACAACTTGTACACTCATCTGTCTCCGGCTGTCACGCCACACAATTTATCGTGTGATCGGCTCGATCGATTTCTACACCGATGTACAAAACATACCTGCCTATTTTTACATTAACGATATAGTACCTCTTTCACATAATTTTTCTTTTCCATATTCTTCTTTATTTCATAGTTGGCCACGAATGGGCTGATCTCCTGTGGTGACGGATTACAGCTTCCAGATTATAAAAGACGTTACCTAAGCAAGGTACATTGCCACCAACTGACTGGCGTGTAAAAAAATGCCATAATAGAATGATCCGCATGACGGACTGGGCTGAGCCTTCATGGCCCATAATACATGTTCAAAAGCAGCTCTAAAAAGAACAGAGCATATGATAAACAGGTGATGGCTCATATGCTACTATGCCACACCGGCACACGGCCAGTTATTGCATGGAAGTGCGAGCGAAACCTTTCGAGGGAATACCTTGCATGGAAGCAGGTCCCCTGGGGATAGTTCCACGAGTGGCCGTATTACTTTAACTGGACATCTGTTTAAATCTGCTTACGTTATTGTTCCTGCTTTTTAATTTCTTTAATGCTTTCATCCTGCCAATTAGTTTAGTACCTGTTTTGGATCCATTGTAAAAAGCGTGAACAAATTGATTATTTTTTTACTATCCTGTTGTAAACATTGATCAGACCACATAGTTGGACTGCACCTCGAAACACCGAGGAATATAACATTTATTTATTTATTTATGTTAGCACTACTGTGTCAGCTCTCATGGTACGGGAGTGAATTATGGCGTAGGCTGTCCAAAAGACACTTGTTTTTGGTTTCTCTGTCAGCTCAGAATGTCGCTTTATATGGCGTTTGTGTGCTGAACGTGGGTAGACTTTCCCGGTTTCGACTGTGTTCTGCATAGGTTAATGGCTTTTTGGAACTGATGCGTGGATGTGGGTGCTCTAAAATTTTGGATTGACTGCCCATGGGGGTCATATTAGCGTTGAGTCCAGGTTGCAACGCTGTTATAGAGCCCTTGATATTCAGCTCTTTCCAATAGTCAGCACTTATACCCGATGAATTCAACCCCTTTGGTCCACAGGCGTCAAGGTTGGGAGAGTAGTAGTTGGTAGGAGTTTGCTTAGGTGACATTGCAGGAACAGCGGTGCTTGAGGTCCTAATCATATGAGGTGAGCTGCCGAGATCATCTCCGGAGTGCCCAGTTACCGCACTAGATAAGTCATATGTTTAGGCTTTGGTTGAGCATTTTGAGCCCTTGATGCTGACGAAAGATCGCCAACTAAATAACGAAATAAATGAACTTTTGCTTTTCGACAACGCGAGGCACACCTTTACAGACGTGATCACGTTAGGATAACAAAGTTTGATGAAAAAAAATGTACAAAAATACAGGCCTTTTATAATAGTGAATGTATTTGCATGGGTGTAATTATGTAGGTAATTGCACATATACTTAGCTGAGGCTGATGTTGCATTCATGATGCTTCTTCAACGCAATTGGGCCAAAACAACTTACACTTAAACTAGGTCTTTTTAAGCTGGATAAATTTCATTCCGCTTTATTTGGTTTGTTCTACTTAGCTGAATAATCTATTTACTGACCACGCCGCTTACGCTAATTGTGGTTAGCTTCGATAATTTTATTGCGTTCGCAGCGCTCTTTGAGTAACTTCTGGAGATTTTGTACTCATCGCGGATTCGTTGATAATTACCTTAATTCATATCCTAATTTATCGAATAGTTATATCGGTGTACCCGATTTTTTAACAGATATCTTTTATTTGATAATGTCAGTTCAAGTGATTGGCTGTTGTTCGACATCCCCGGTGCGGCTGCGCTTGATGTAAATGTTGACAAGGTGCCTACCTGTCTATTACCTACTACCTCGTCCATACTGGCACAAGACTCGAAGAGTGATTCGATTCACTCAGTGTGGAGTCGACTACGGTCCAGCCACCGTCTTGTGTGCGATTGATTCCCACATACAGCGTGTTTTGCTTGCCTGTGAAGGACTGTGTTCCGACTCCGTTGATGAAACGTGGCTCCCATCCACATGCCTTCCGGTTTTATTCGTTCGGGTTTACACTGGATATGGGGTGTGTGGATGGAGCTGTGGGTTTTGCATCGTAAGCCAGCCATTGTCCCTCTGTAGGCGCAGAGGTCCTATGGCTGGCCACAGTGGTAGACAAATGCGAAACCGGATGTCTCCAACCATATAGTTGTGCAGCTTGTGCTCCCAAGTGGACGGCTGCTTTTCGTAGTTTTTGATATCGTCAGGATGCGAGAATAAACGATTGATGCCTGTTTTTTTGAATAGCAATATCCGAATATCCACGGGACACTGGCTTTAGTTTATGGAGAGTCACAGTCGCCACTTCACAGTGTTGTTAAGTAGATATTTGTGGTAGTTTATAGGGAGAACGCTTGCTAGGCGTAAACCCACCACTTCCTGGAACACTACCGCCGAACTATTTGCTGGAATGGATTAAACCCGAACCACTCAGCTAACAGCACAAGGCTTTTGTAAAGGTCTGCGGTCTGCTTTAATCAGCAGGTCTTTGAACTTGGTCTGCTGAGCTATGGTGAGGGGATTATTCAATAATCAGGTAGCCGGATTCTTCAGTTGGAAAGTTGGAAAACGTCGGGCAGTAGTACTTAGGTGTTTTCTTTTTCAGTCCAGGACAGTTGTGTTCGTTTTTGGTACGTTGCAAGCTCACTGTACTGCAATGTTTACTTTACCCAAACTAAATCCATCAGGAATGATAAAAACGAGCACATTTTTCAGTCTATGTATTCGTTCATTTACCTCAGACGCAATTTAGGCGATTAAATATCCTGCCCTTCCCATTTGGACCGAAACGAGGCTTTCCCATGGATTACTGAGATAGCCTAATGAAGCTAGGTGATCTTTGAGTGCTTCGATGATGGTCACTATTTTCTCAGTTTGGAGAGTTGTAATTCCAAGAAGTTGACCTTATCGCTGAGTTCTGAAAAATCAGGACTGGCTCGCAGTTCATTTAGCGCCTGCTTTCTTTGGCTTCGTCAGGGTGGTGTAAGAAAGGCTAGCTTTTGCGTGTCGAATGAGGCTAGGCCTTGTAGGTACCATAATTCTGTGACGGCTATATGAAATATGTTGGGAAAGCGAGGGAAAAATAACGACTTAATCAGGGTCCTAGGTGCTCTAACTACTCGAATCTTGCCAATACAATGATAAACGAATGTGATACAAATCAATCAGCTTTTAGTTTTGCACTATCGGTTCTGTAGGAGTTGGCGCCGACTGATGTTATTTCAGTTAAATCTAGACATGTGGACGACTATCTGATTTGCATCTGGCTGCGACGAACCCGCAAGTAACTAAATCCAGACAGTTGCACTCGTCGACACTGGTCGCTGATGCCATTTACCTGAGGTCACGTGTGCGTGTGGGCGTGAGGATGGAAGGCGTACGGATTAAAGCCGATGTGACTGCTAGTTGCTAGCGCCCGCGAGCTGTGATAGGCGTGGAAGCGGTAGAGAGATCCGATGGAAGCAAGGCTTCACTCAAATGGATTGAACCACTGGAGAGTGGCCTTATGGTCAGAAGCGGTTTGTTCAACTAGTCGCCTTGTAATGCAATCAAATGGATTGAGAGAAATTTGGAAAGCCCTCAGATTGGCCTTCCTGTTGGTACCACAAAGGTGCTGTTAGTCTTATTTGTGCAAGATTTGCATTTGAGTATCTGAACACAGAACTGCGAATTACCGATGGATGACGACCCGTAAGGAGTAAATCCAAACGTTTGACACCACCATGAGTCCTCACCGAACCCCATGAAATGGGCATGCACTAGTAATCATGTTACCCAAACCGGTGCCACAAATTGACGATGAGTAAGAGCCTGGGAATGACCCAACCACGCGCCAGTGTAGCTGACTGGACGGTGCTCCGTGTCTGTCGGTGTATCCTCAGGGCTGAAATGCGCAATCAGCAGAGTATGGGATCTGTGGACTAGGTTCCTTGCTCAATTGACAACAGGCCTCCAGGAGGTCATTTGGCAAGTTAAATATTTCCTCCGACAAGTCGAAAAGGAGACCGGCAAGCTGTACTTCTTCTAGTTGTCACAGTGTCGACCCTACCGGGTTTGCATGGCGGGACCATATCTGTGATCGGATAAGCATATCATTAATAATATCCGCGCGCTTGCTTATGCTCTTACCGGGTGTCCACCTTGCATGGCCTTCCCGGTAGTCAAGTACTAGCACTGTCTGTCGCGGCGTGAACGATCGTTGCCTTGTCCAATACCGCCTGTTATAACCTAGTTACATACTACATTTGCTTTTTCCAAAAGATTACCTGAGCGTGGTCTAATGGCTTCGAATGGGATACGCAGCTTTTTAACCATCATAGCCTGTGCTCGCGAAACGCCAACCAGCGTTTTTGGATTCGGTGTTCAGTACTATAAGAGGAATCGGTCCTTCACCTCTTTACGTCCCCGTTTGATTTGAGAAGAGCTCGCTTAAACGTATTCATGAACATCTCTGCCTGGCCATTCGCCTTTGGGTGAAACGGCGATGGGCAAATGTGCTAGGCAGTGCATCGCTTGTAGAACTCCGTGAAACTTGCCGTAGTGGCTTGTGTGCCGTTGTGAGTTATTTTGTTCCTGGACAGCCGAACCTACTGAACATAAGACACAGCCTTGATATGTTAGCGTTGGTCATTGAGAAACCTATGAGAAATATTTCCGGTCATTTGCAGTTGGAGTGGACTATGATGAGGAACCTGTGAGCGTTAATCGGCTCTGCAAAGTCGACGTAGAAACCGCACCATGATTTCATATATTTTTGTCATAAATGGAGCTCCGCTTTTGGTGGTGCTTTTAGAACGTAGGCACACACTTGACAGCTTTTAGCTAGTTATTCCAGCGGTTTGTCCTTGAAAGGCACGTACACATACCTGCTAGCATGCAACTTCGTCGGGTTGACCCCAGGATGTTCGGCATAGAGCTGCCAAAATACACGCTCTTGTAGGGTTTTAGAGATGACAATACTTTCCACAATGGAGACTGCTTAGTTCCTCTGGCAATACTGCTGCAACTCGACTGATGAACATGGACGTTGCAAACTGGTTTCGTGTAACTGTGTGCTCTTCTTGAGCATTCGGTCACGAAGAGTTTCGGTGCGCACAGCTTCAGCACTAACAGTCAGGTCATGACGCTCAATCGCCGCCGTCGCCATGACGATGTCCTCTCGTTTTTGCTCAAGGGAAGCAGTTGGTTGCGACGGTGCATTTATTTGGCCTATGGAAACGTCTGGTTGGTACTTAATCTGTAACATATGCCACATATGCATGAGAACCCATTGCTGTATCCCTATATATATATATATATATATATATATATATATATATAGTTTCTTAACGTGCATTGTGTCATCAGAACCATGACGGAGGAAAAAAGTGGAGACGATAGAAGCAGAAACTGTGATAAACAGAAAGGAAAATGACTTTTTTGTTTTACACACGCCACTTTGTGTTTTTGTTTGGTTTGGTGTGTTTTTGTGCAATAAAGGGGGTATAGAATGGCACAACAACCTTGACGCCACTGAGGTCTGTTGCGGGACATAACGTCCTATGTTTCCATCTACTGAGATTCAGCATCTCGTGGTCCCCTACCTGGACAAAGGACTGGGACGACTGCCGCCAAACTTGAGGTTGCCTTTTTCATGCTCCTTCTCCACGTCATTGGCTGTCCGCTGCGGCAAATTTCCAATCGCTCGCTGGGAGTTCAAATAGCGCTCGTGGTGGAACGCGATGGACTGGCATGCGCAGAACGTGCCCCAGCCAACGAATGTGATGTCGAAGAAGAACATTCTGAAGACTGCCACTACTCGCTCCAAGCACTCGTTCACGCACTTCTGCTTTGCTTATGTGGTGTTGCCACCACGCCCGAGCAATCCTTCGTAGACAGCGATTGTTGAAAACTAAGAGTCGCTACATGTGGTCCGAGCGAATGGGCAAAGTCTCACAATCGTACAAGTCTACTGCCCGGATGAATGCACTGTACACCCTGCACTTGATCTTGAGGCTGATATCACGACGATGCCATAGGCGTCTCAGTTTGATGAATGCAAGGCGGGCCTTGACAATCCGTTGTGAGGCTTCATCTCCAACACCACTGACAGCAAGGCTTGTTGCAAACTAGACCAGGGTTGATCAACATCCAGCGTGTGACAGAGAGCGATATTTTCACAAAGACTTTGTTGATATTTGTTCTTCACCATTGGGTCCTGCAACTTGTAGATGTACAGTCGGGTATGTTTGGACCTAGACGAGGCACCAAAATGCATGCAAACGGTCGCACGTACCAGTGCAAGGTCGGTAGCGACCCAGGTTGACCACAATGATCAGCAGTCACGTCCGCTGCCGCGCCACCTGCGGCTTCTGACTATGCGGTCAAGCTGTGAGCACCGCTGGGTTGATGATGGGGGGCGCTAAGTAGCGTACTGAAGTCCAAAATGACGAAACATGATGCTAGAGATGAAAAACTGATGAGAAGTATACAGACTGAGTAGTCACGCTCCATTGTCTGGGCGAACATCATCATATTCATCCGGTCCCCCGAGGTGGCACTCACATGGCAGCAGACGACCGATAAGAGCATTGAAGTCTCCTGCCAAACAAATGATGTCTGTTTTAAGAGCCCTTAGGAGCAGCTCATGAAGGTTCTGGTAGAACTGGTCTTTGATGGTATCCGAGATACAGTCAGTGGGCGCGTAGGCAGAGATCACGAAGATGGCATGCATTTCGACGCGATGTCTGCTGACTTCACAAGAACCATGGATCTCATTGCACAAAGGCGACTATTGATCGGAAGCCAAGCAAACTGAGCAGTCTCGGTTCTAGCACTGAGGGCGATTCCAAAACCAGTTTGCCCAGATGCGGCAGACTTGGCGTCACCAGAGATGCATTGATGGAAGCGAGTGCGTGGATGGAGCAGTGACACCAGCTGGTAGACCGAGTTAGATTCCGACAATCGTATTTCATTTAGGCAGCAGATATCAATTCCAAGGGTCTCTAGCCTGCTTTCAAGTCCAGGTTGTTGACCGATCTACAGTAATGTGCGTACGTTGCAGACTGCAAGTTTGAACTGCGTTCTGGGTTGCAGGAGCGAAGATGGGAGACTTTGGGACCGGCAGCTCTCTGTTGAATACTGTGTGTTTGAGTTGGTAGACGTCTGGGGAACAGGTTCATCAGTGTTGGTGGGGTTGATTGCCACTGAGAAATCAGGTGAACATTAGTGTGAATGATACAAAGGAAGGGTAGGTATAGTGGTGGCGTGTGCTTGTGTATTTGGCATAGTGACATCAGTGAATAGCATGGTAGCAGAAAGAGAGCATGTGAATAGTTGTGGTTGTAAGTCCAAGGTTCGTCAGTGGGCGAGATACTACCAGGTTGTCTTAGGGGGCCCCACACCGAGCCTTTGATCAAGGATCAAACCTACAAGGCACCAGGACGATATGAGGGTATCGCAACTCATTGGGAGACAGTGACCAAACGATTGGTGCATACGCCTTTGGGACTGCGTAGGACCAGGAGCATAACATACCCATGAATTACCATGCCACGCAGAGAGAGGCAAGGGGCAGTCAGTTTATTTAGTGACGAGTCACATCCGCCACGTCACAGTGTTGTCACACGGATATATGTGGCTTTGTATAGAGAGAACGCTTGCCAAGCGAAAACCCACAGCGACCTGGAACACTGCCGCCGAACCATTAGCTAGAATGGCGTAATCCCGAACCACCCACCTGGCACCACGAGGAGGTTGTTCGGTAAGCCAGCCTTATAGTCAATTGGTTGTGTAGGACGCGATGTCACTTTGCAATCAAAAATAGTCAGCACGGGATTGTGATCTGTCAAAACCCTAACCGACCATCGTTCCGCATCTTATAGAATTTCTTCACAGCAAACATTTTGGCCAATTCTTCCTTCTTGATCTAAATGTAGTTTCTTTCGGCCTTTGTTACTGGTGGCATGAGCAACTGTTTTCTGATATCCTTCAAACGTCCAAAAGGCGGCCTTTGGACGTCTGAGTAATAGGTACTTCGATCCATTGAAAAGTGACGAGTGCGTGAGCCATTCTGCAACATCAGGACAGGTACTGTGAGCTCATTGGCAATACGTTGCGCATCAAGCAGAAGACATGTATTAGATTGCGCATCTAACCGTCAGCCCTCGGTAGCTCAGTAGTAGAGCAGCGGACCGGAAATCCTTAGGACAAGGGTTCCATTCCCCGTCGAGGCAGATTATTGTGTAAGGTTTAATCGTGACATCTACTTTTGACCAACATTACATCACTCACAAAAACATCCACAAGTAGCTTACACTTTTGTTCGGAAAAAGATAACATTTCCCGGAAAAGCTATTATTTCAGCGATTAGTCAATTATTACCGATTTTCCCATCGACTTCGAATTTTCTGGAGTGTTCCAAAACCACGCGTATTTGTCAACCTCCTGCAATTTGGTTGGATCGGTATGAAATTATTAACCGTGACAGCCGACCTTCCTATTCTAGTACTTGAAGGTCATTAGGCGACATATATGTACCAACAATGTCTGGTTCCCCTTTGCAGTGTTTTCTGGTGGCGGTTTCCGCATTATTTTGTCATAGTTAGTTGACTTTTGATTTTTCCTTCAGTTGGACAGGAGTCTATGTGGAGCAGTAAGGTGCATATTACGGAATCGCAACAAGTGGGACGATCTAGCAAGTGAACAATGCTTTATGGCGGGTAAAACGCAGGTGCATGACATGTCCTGTGGGGTGTTTAGCGTGAAAAAGAGGTAGGTCAAGGGATGCTCGAGTCGTCACCTCGGGCGATTACAGATCTAACTGCACTGCCATATAAATGAAGTTTGCAATGAGAATGTACGCACACGAAGCAATAAGGGGAGTGGTTATTGATCACATAATACGTGCGAAAAGTAGAAAAAGATAGCAAGGAAAACGCTTACACGTGGGCAACTATCTTGGGTCGACGGGATGCAGAAATCCAGTTTTTAGTAATAGTAGTGTTGATTAAATTACATGCAAGGGGTTTGGATTGCCTCATTCTCGAGTAGAGTTATGGCACTATTCACTGTCTGTTATGCATTAGTGCCAGCGTTTGATGGTCATGGGCTATAACACGTAGTGTAAATGTCACGGAGTATCGTCAAGGCGTTTTTTGAAGATTGGCAATGTGATGAATAATTCTGTTGAACAATTTCAGCAGCTGCTTCTATAGCATTGGATAATGTGGGGACATTAATTACATGTGCTCGGGGGTTGTTCTATGTTGTGACACACGGATGGAGAAAAAGATTCGTCGACATTCCACTCGGCTGTACTGCGTGACCAACTTCAACTGATACCCCTTTAGAGAAATGCTTTGACTTTAGGAAGAGAATGGCATGTATAGTTGGGGTTTATCAGGATCTGATACACCATTATGAGATCGTCTGGTAGACGCTGAGAACGTCCGCTGTAGCTTTTGATAGTTTGCAGCCTGAGTGGGTATGGGAGGCGGGAAAAATTTCCGACTTTCTTTGTTTCCCTGCATTGTGTAGTATTGCGCGCGGTGAGATGGCACCTCAGCCAGGGTCGCCACGTCTGGACCGCGTATTCCGCGCGCCGCTTCATGTACGTGCCAAACATTTTCGGAAAGACTGAGACGTCAAATTTCCAGAGGGCTTTACGAAGGCCAAAGCGTTGCTTTGCCTTCTTTGATACCTTTACAGCCTGCCTCAAACAGCCAGGGTCTTCTTGGACGAGTACGCCAAGATTGCATACATGAGAACCCCAGTGCAGAATTTGTTATCCTAGGCGGCAGTTGTGAGTACTCTGATAGGGTATGCACAGAATTTTGCACATTGTAATGTTGAACTGCAGCACCTTCTAGACGAGCCATGTGTACGCTTCGTCCAGGTCATGCTGTAACGCTGTGTAATCAACTGAAGCGATAACATGCCATATGTTCAGATCATCGGCAAACAACAGACAGTGTGAAGACAGCATGCTCACGAGATCTTCTTTGAAGACCAGTAACAGGCGGGTCCAAGTATCGAGCGCTGAGGTGTTCCGCACTGAAATTCCATTGGTTCCGAGAAAGGGTGTTTCAAACCCTCACACTCAGATGACTTTGAACGAGCTACTCACCTATCCAGCCTACAACGGTATCGCCGATAGCATAATTCTGGTTTGTTCAGTAGATGGCGATGCTCCAGCCGGCCGAATGCCTTCGAGAAATCCACGTAGGGGACATCTACTCCAACACCATCGTCTACAGATTCTGCCCAGCTTGCATGAACTACCAAACAAATTAGTGGTGCAGAACAGAACCCAGTGGAATCCGTGCTACTAATGAACGAGAATTTTGTTATATTTCATAAGCGCTTCTGCGGCAGTGGATTCCATTGCCACTTGCGCACTGAAGGTCAGGCCCTAACCCACTCAGTTGGATGGACAACATATATATACACACGCAAGCACGCACATACACGCACAAGCTTGTCGTGTCGCCACTGAATGCATGCATAGGTGTTTCTGTCAGTAGTTAAGTACACTGTGTTCTGCCCACATGTATACTCGCTACCGTGGCTTCTGAGCCCTGTAGCACATCCGTTCTCGTACATTAGTTACCGTGAATAGTACGTATCCATCATGAGCTTGGCGATCACCGGAAGTGATGTTATCAGGCGCTAATTTGATGATTCTGCACGGCTCCCACATTCGAAGATTGGATTAATGATCTCTTGTTTCTACAACACACAATTAGGGAGGGCGTTTCAAGGTTTACACACGCAGAGAGAAAAGAAATTTCTATGGCATTCAAGTCGGCTATATTGTATTTTCAGTTTCAGAGGATGATCTCTTAGGTTAGTGTTCTGGTTCACATCTAGCAGCGGACGGCAAATGTGGTTTGGGCTCTTTAGATTCTGGTAAATCATTACGAGGTCCCCCCACAAAAGCCGACATCGACTGCTGTAGATTCTTAGAGATTTCAGTCTAAGCTAACAGGGCAGATGAAAGATCCATGAGGTTCTCGGTTAGCATTCTTTGAGGAGTCTCGA
This sequence comes from Dicrocoelium dendriticum, assembly GCA_944474145.2. Classification (NCBI taxonomy): domain Eukaryota; kingdom Metazoa; phylum Platyhelminthes; class Trematoda; order Plagiorchiida; family Dicrocoeliidae; genus Dicrocoelium; species Dicrocoelium dendriticum. The sequence goes on along the minus strand of OX104069.1, from coordinate 53,959,759 downwards.
GGGCAACGTGATCCTGTTTCTGCCATTGCTGTTACGCTTGAATAGCATATTCCACGTGAGGTCGCACGTAGTCGTTAAGTATTTGGGGAAAGATTGAGGGTTCAAACCGACCGAAGAATTTGCGAAACAGGCCAAAGTGTTGATTGCCGGTCCATGTCGCGTTCTCTGCTTGGTTTGAACTCCTAGATCTTCCTGTACCAATGCACCCAAGTCATGCTCCTGAGAGACCTTATGCAAAGTGTGGACTCCAAGCTTTTAAGCGCTCAACGGTTGGTGACGTGGATGGATCACCTTGCACTTAGCTGTGTTCAACCGAGGCAGGTTCTTCTTTGACCATTCAGCAATGCAATCCAGGTCATTTTGGCGTATATCGTGATCTTCATTATTACTAAGCGCCCGCTATATCTTGACGTCATATGCGAAAACAGGAAATTTAAGGAGATAACTCTTGCTAGGTCGTTGCTAAACACCAGGAATAAGTGCGGTCCCAGCCATGAGCCTTGTGGGACACCACATTCCACCTCAAACGGGTTGGGGAGTGATTCACTAACACGTACTTGAAGCTTCCCTTGATTAAGAAAGTTGCTAATCAAACCTAGCACAGGATCTCTGATTCCGTAACTCTGTAGCCAGTGAAGTAATATGCGGTGAACCAGGTGGTCGAAAGATTTGGAGAAGTCCAGATAGATGGCGTCAACTCCCACCCTATCATCATCCACTTCCGTCCAACTACTTGGTGCAATCAGTAGATTGGTGGTACATACTCAGTGTTGACGGAAGCCATACTGCTCCGGTGCCAAGATGTTGCATTTTTGCAGATAGTCCATTAGAGCCTCAGCGATGCCCGCTTCCATCACTTTCGCGAGCACAGGGAGGAGAGTTACTGGGCGATAGTTTGCAAAATCTGAACGGCTACAGTCCTTAAAACTTAGGATGATAATGCCACGCTTCCACATAGTGGGGACTTGTTGTTCATCAGAGCATCTTTGGAAGAACTGTGACAATGGTTCAGCTAGCGTGTTGGACGCAGCCTTTAATGCCTTCGGGCGATTGTGGTCTGCTCTCGGATAGCTATGATTGCGCAGTGAGAGTAACGTCTTCAGCACAATTGATGTGTTAATACGTCCATTTGTAAACAATAGGCTCGGGAATGTGCATGACGTTATGGGACAAGTAGAGGTTGCGAGTTCGAAAATTGTGGCTTATGGTAGCCGCAGGGCATTAGCTGCTTCTTCGGCACTTACTACTCTACCGACTGTCGTGAAAATTGGTGGAATACCATGTTTAACTTGACAAAGTTTGTTAACATGCTCATACAGCAGTTTTTTGTTTGCCAGGAATTTTTTGGCTAGGCACTGTTGATACGTTATTTTGTCCTCACGGACAAGTAGGGTGCAATGGTTGCAATGGGTCAGGATTTGCCCTAAGCCTCTGAGTCGGGGTTAAGCTTGTAGGCCCGCCCTGCTGCATCCCTTATCGCCAAAAATTTTCGAGTCCTGCTCCTAAGAATTGAAGACATTTTTGCGAGACGAAGGGGCTTGCTCTCTGATGCTCTGTTGACCGTGTCCTGAATCTATCAACGAACTCTCTCCAAACGGTGTCAAGTGAACTGTTGCTTAAGAATTCCCAAGCAGCTGCTTCGACGAGTTCGTTCAATACTTGGTAACGTGTGATGGTATGAGTTAGTTCCGAGTGTTCAGATGGATACTCTGCGTAACACACAACTGAAGGTTATTACTACATGGGCATTGAGACCTAATGGACTATCTACCAATAACTTGTCAACCATGAGCTCTTCATTCGTAAGCACAAGGTCCAATATGGACGGTTTATTTGCTGTCCTGAATCTAGTGGGCATGGTGACATGATCGTACAATGGAATTTTAGCGATCAGGTCATGCAAATCTGCTTTGAACTGTTCACTGGGTAGTGCCGAATCATCCAGATCGTGTAGATTGAAGTCCCCGAAAAGGAGAATATGGCTGTACCTAGTGCGTGTTACTCTGTTTATGCCACGTATCAAGCGGGAATCCACTTCCGGAGTGAACGTTGGGGGGGGCCGTAAATGACAGTTATGAGACATGCGTCGTTGTGTCTTTTTCGGAGACGGCAACTGGGTGAATCGGTAATGTGAGTTTCTAGCTCATCAACAGTTGCACATTGCAGGTCGCTGCTGTCGTAAAGTAGGACCCCACCTCCTCTGCTGGAGCGGTCGTTCGGATGAGTGACATTCCGGTTATCTCAACATTAGCACCAGTCACCGCTTGGTGTAATCAAGTTTCGGTAATAGAAATTAGGTCGCAATCATTCCTAACCTGATGTAGCCGAAGTTTCCTGAGGAGCACGTGGGCGTTAGTATACATACAAAGTGTTTCTCAGATTTAAACCATGTTTCGGATGTTGTGTAATCCATATGTGAGGTTTCGCTGACCAGTGAGTGGCCGGCGATTAATCATTTTTTCGACGTGTACTTGGTGAAGGGTATAACGTCTTATTCGTCGTCGGCGTAGTTAGTTCCGTGTCTAATCTTCTATGTACAGTGTAAGGTTTTTGGTCAATATCATCTTCTACAGGTTGTATGGACTCATTTGACACACTACTGGTGCATTGCTCTTTTATAGATCCCATCGCGTTTGCTTCGTTGAGTGACATCGCATTTCTATGAGGCATATTGTTGACTGTCTTCAGCCCAAGCTCAGCTGGTAGCCTGCAACGAAACATGTACCAGCTATTATAGCAGCTGTGATAGCGTAAGTTTTGACTGAAGGACCACCCTCAACACTCTCGGGATGTTTCCTTTGCAGTTCGATGAGGTACGCAGTCGTGACACGGAATTCGCTAACACAACATCCAATCAGAATGTTGCACGTATATAACACCACTGTTCTTCATCATGGGTTATTATTTCATGCTAAGCACATGTTTCCGTTTCAGGAACCCCGTGAAGAAGCATGGTTCTAGTTGAACTTTCCTTCCAGTAGTCCTTTAAATTGCCGTTAACTTGATAACACTCGCCCATGGGATGTCTGGAAAGATACGGATGAAGCAATGTTCATTTCTGAGACAATCTGTCGACGGTAGTACTGATTCTATTTCAATGGTTGACTTTAGCACAACGCGCAGAAGTCTTGGATCTCCGAAAGTCTTAGAGTTGGGGTGTCGCGTAATACGCACTACGTGTCGAGGTTTCACAACCACTCCGATTAGATTGCTATTAATATCCCACTGGTTGAGGTTATCCAACTGCCTGCCTCTTATTGATGTCGACTTTGCTTCTGGGATAATGGAGCACAGTACGCTCAGTAAAGTTAGTTGTTTCTTTGCACCTTTCGACATGTCGCGGTTAGTGCTTGAAGTACTCGGGGATGTACCGCAGGAAAGCGGTGGTGCTTGCACTAGAAAAAACTCCACTACGCTCCTCAGTATCCGATCCATTTGGGGGTGATGTTAACTTTAAATGATGGCTCTTCTTGGAAGCAACCGTAACTCAACTTTCGCTGGTACCGGCTTGCTCTTTTCTATACACTCCATCGGGAATGTGGAAGTTGCCGTATGTGCAGTTACTCCAATCAAACTGGGTACGGCTTAGGCAAATGTGAGTCACTTGTGGTATTGGAACAACAATTGATATTCTGGACTCGAAATGTCGTGTTACTTCCGGTGTTACTAGCAGTTCTTCTCGGAATAGGAGCAGCACTTACGGAGGAGGATTGGGTTGTACAGTCCGCTAGGCTTACCTCAACCATAGTGATTTTGGTCGTCACCATTTCCTCACACTTGGCTAGTAGCTGGTCGTGTTTCTGAAATAATGGGAGCACGCCTTTTATCAGTGGGGTCGATGTGCATTCCACACAGAACCACAGAGAGTCTGGTTTGTTTAATAATTTGGCCCGACTAGGTTTAACTCGGAGGCATCTCGCACAGAAGAACTTGTAACAGTTACAGCACAAAATGCCCCCGTTAACAAGTTTGGAACAGGATTCACATAGGTCTTTAGACCGTAGCACACTGGGCATGGCGCTTGTTGAGCAATTGTTACGAACAATTTGAATGACTCACCCTCTATGGTAAAAGGTCGTTCTGTTATTGACGTTGTCGGTAAGGTCACAGTGTACAAGTTGCAGTTGTGTGCTCGCAGACTGTCCTCTCGGGCGTGCCATTCGAATGTGTCAGCTTGAACGTGGGGCAGATTAAACCAGGGTGTAAGTGAAAATTTTCGTGGATCGCGCCGGGTGAATTTGCCTTTTAAACCTGTAGCTGCTCCAAGCAACGTTTGATTTGAACGAGTGACAGTTGGTTCGAAAGCCGTTGAAATAAGCTGTCGAGTGAGACGAAACAGTGTCTCCGATGATTGGAGTTACGAAACTTTTGGCGCTTGGATATCGGCGAAGCACTACCCGGAATTTAGAATTCAGGGTAAATGTGGAATGCATTGGAGTGTACTCGCGAAAATAGTACCACAAGATGGAGCTTTTAAAAGCACGAGGAATGAGTAGAGATCCAAAGGTGTGCGACAAAATGCCGCTGCGCCACAGTGAAAAAACCACGAATGTACAAATGAGCGATTTGCACACACGTTCGCTCAAGGGGCGGATATCTCTTTGGAAGCTCTTGTCATACTGCAGCCTTCGCGCATTGGCAGTTTATTCACCACGCTGCTATTCTGGCCTTCGTGTTAAGTGGACAGAGTCGTAGTAGTCCACTCAGAATCATTAACTATGTCTGGGCCTCCATCGATATGCTATAGTTTAAATACACACAAGCTTATTTTATACCTTCCGTCAGCTAGAGGCACGGACACATTGGCTCAATCCGGCCGGCATATCCTCCAGGGGCAAGTACACGAGTTCCATTCTTGCCAGTGCAGACCAATTATCCACGTGCTGTCATCGAGTTGGGGCCATCAACGCGAACGCTCCTTTGGTCGCCTTGGGTTGAGTGCTATTCACGCGCCAGCTACTACAGCAGAAGCATACTGTGCTTCACTCTTCGAATGGTATTAAAATGCTTATAGAGGGGTTTTGTGCTTTTGGCAAAGTTGCAAGCCGTATGTTTCTTTTTTTGGGGGGGGGGGGGCTCGTTTTCCACCCGGAAAACGTACCATATGGGTTGCTCTGTGTCATGTAATTACTCCATGTTTCGGGACCAGGACGGGCTCGGTAAGCGTGCCAGGCTAAATTCCTTAGTGACATGTATTTTCCAGTTTTACTTCTAAGGAACGACTATGGATTACTGGGATAAACCCGTTTAGTTTCTGATGAAGTTACTATCAAATAGCTGAAATGTACAACCAACCCATCTAGGCGATATCAGAGGAGCTAATTATCAAGAATTCCCGATTGGTCATTGCATAATGTTACAGTGTGTGATACTACGTGTTACTTCCATGAAGTCCTCCGAATATTCAGAGTAACACACATAGTTTTAACGTATGGTGAAATGATCACCTAACCATGGTGGGAAGTCCATCAAGGGCCTGTCCATAATGAATTCCTTATTTGTAAGTTTGAGGTATAGTACCGATGGTTCGGTATCAGCTCTGTACCTGGTGTGTGAGGCGATGTGATCGTACTGTGGACTACTTGTGATGTGGTCTCGCATTTCAACGTTGAATGTTTCGCTGGGGGCGTAGAGGCGTCCAGGTCGTGCACGTTGAAATCGACGGAGATAAGAACCTGGCTGAATGTTGGGAGTAAGCTTTATCTCGGTGGTGATATTAGGCGAGAATTCTTCTTTGCAATGGTCGATAAACGACTTCCACGAAGAAGATGTCATCGTATCTGAGACGTACACTATACTTGCGCGAAGCAGTGACCTGTGTCACGGGACACTTCAATGATTCGTAGTGTAATCCGTTGTAATGGTCTAGGATTACATCACCTCTGCTAGAACGAGCGCATCAGAAGCGTGAGGTTTACTGAATCGCAAGCTTGGCATCCAAAACCCCTGAGTACCATAAAGTCTCAGTTATAGAGAGGAGATCTCAAGCGATTGTTGTTTGACGCAACCGAAAACTCGGCAATTTGCTGGGAAACCCTTAGGCATTTTTGCACACGTAGAAAAGTGTTACAGTTTTTAGTATCGAGCCAAGCGAGACGTGGTTCATTTAAGAGATTGTGTCGTCCGTAGTATGATCGGCCGCTAGCCGTATTTGGGTGGTAACATCGGAGAGGCTCTTTGAGTTGTGTTTGTCGGCATCATATTTCACCCGATTGGTAAGTCGTTTGTACAGGGCACAGTGCATGGCGCGTGATTAGAGGACGGCATAAGAAAATCCTCACTATTTTAGACTAGCCTGTGTGATGTGCAATGGGTCCCCGTTCGTTTGTCTGCTGAAGTGGCGCTCCGGGTAGGTTGATATTTTCGCTCGCCGCTTTGCACCGGGACTCGGTTGATAATTGGTTCTGAGGTGACTACCATCTTTCTAGTAGCTTAAGTGACATCTGCCTAGTTTTATGCCGCAGTCTTAATTATCCTTGGGCCGTGTCCTTTGCAGCTTACTGACCTCGGTAGCCTGGAGCGAGAATCATTTACAACGTCATCCAAGAGCCTTGTCTCACAAATATTGCAACACTGTTTCGTATCCATCGTCTTCGTGAAACTGGGAGACGCCATGGACAAAAACGGCTAAGTCAGTGGTGTCCAGGCGCAACTCTTTTGCGCTCTGCTTTGCTCCTTTGCGCTCTCCCCATGGAGCGTCTGCAAAGACATGGACCAAACAAGATCCGTTCTGGAGACTTGCTGTCGCAAGTAAGGCTGCTTCCACCTCATCGATGGAGTTTAGCTTAGCCATGGGAAGTCTAGATACACCATAGCAGATGCGATCCGGGTGGCCAGTAATCCTGGACAGGTTGGTGGGCCTAGTCTGAATAGCGAGAGAGTTGCTTATGGTGTTCCATTGACTCGGATCGTCCATCTGTTTCCTTTCAATGCAATTGTTACTGACTCTAGAGAATTGGTACTCATAACGGAAAGTGCATCCCATGGTTTAGAAGCGTTGTTCATGGGAGTATGGGTCGTGATTGTTAGACTGGGCGAGTTTCTATGCACCAGTGCAGTGTCGTCTCTCAACTTATTCTTGGGTGTTGCAGAAGACGCGGAAGCTGCTGATTTTTCGGTCCGGTTGAACGTAAATTTCGCCGAGCAGTCATTGGAATTAGCTTTCTTCCTGTTTCGGCGAAATCTGGTAGGAGAAAATGGCTTTGGGGGAAATGGTTGTAGACGAGCTGTGGGTGAATTGTTGGGGAAAGCTTTGTTGAGTTGGATTAGTGGCGGTATTTGCTAGCGTCACTTTTTTGGTGTAACATTTGACGTCGTTGCATCGGCTTGCACTGATTTCGGTTGAGAGGTCTGTGTCGGACATTCTGCTATGCTTTTCTTACTAAAGCTAGTTCGGTGCTTTAAATTTTGCTCCACCAGTTTTGTCCGACTTTCTTACTTCTGAGACGGTGCAATTACGGTCATAACTCGTGGGACGGTATTACACCGTGCGTAGAACTAAAAGTGATATGGCCTGCTACTGAGCAACCTAAACTCGCTTGATTTGATGGTTCCGCGGTGGGGCATGGCAATAAATGGAGCAATTTGTGCATGAAATCCCTATTGTGCCCAGCTTATTGCACGTGCCACATGCATCTTAGATACTGCCGCTCTGCCAATCGCGACCTTCATATCACGTAAACAGGTTGACGGTTAGTTCACCCCTGGACCCTAAATTGTTTTTTCCGACACCAGGAGCGTTCAGTAGAGACGAATGGCTGCCTCACCAGTCTCCCTTTCGTGGTCGTGCGCAGATTGCTGGATTCAGCGTTGGACCGTCTCGCGATTGTGTGCACGCATTTACACCAGTCACGATATATATTGCTTGGCTCGCGTTATGTGACCATGCAAGCGGGGCGCTTATCAGGTCTCATGATTTTCTCGGACGCGATGTTGATTGGCTGAGCGACGCAAAATATCCCGTACAATTGTACTGCTACAGACTGTGGGGATGGTTGCAGAGTCCTTCGAGAGTTCGCAGCTTCCTCTTTCCAATGAGATCAAAATTGTTCTCAAACAGCTCAAAAGTGGTGCATCTGCCCGATTAGACATTGACAAATAAATATGCCAAGAAGGTAAACTGACGCAACAGTATGATGCACGCAATTAAAAACTAAGAAGTGGGAAGCACTGAGTAGTGCCATTTGAATTGGTTCAAACGGGTGAGCCCACAAGCATGTGTAAGCAAAAATTAGAATGACAAGTGCGAGTTAAGCGAGAGTCGAGATAGAGTCGGGCCATACGGCGTGTGTGAACAGGCTGGTGTCGATAAGAGCCCTATGCAACTCTCATGTTTGACGTTGTCTCCTTCTGTGTTTCTTTTGCTGCCGAACCATGTATTCTTTTGATAAGATAGCTTTCACGTAGACTCTGTATCATAGCATACGTCTTACCTGTGGTTTTACTCAATTTAGACGGACATTTATCGAGTAGCGCTCCTCGGCTATTCCTCCGAATTTTCGCTAATACACGATCCGCGCTTTGTAAAATGACAGCACCACCAATTGCTAATTGCTACACCAGATTTTTGTGCCAATTTGCCAAGTTAATTGGATATACATTATCTTTCTTAATGCATTTCGGACAAAGCTCGTGCACGTGACCTACTGAGTAAACCGTCCTCGGTGAGTAGGGCATAATCGCCTATTCGTTCGCATCAAGTACTCTATATCACCGAATATAATCCCATGACGTTTGAACAATTTTTCCTTTCTGTCGGCTGGTATAGGCTTTTTAAAGACAATACGAAATTGGAAAAAAGTCGTGCAAATTCCAGCCAGGAATTTACTGCTCAAGACTGCGCTTATCTCCTCTTGGCAACACTTGCTACTATTCCGGGCGCGGAGATGAAGTACCTATAACTGGACACATTACTTTTGGGCACAGTACTCTCTGTATATTGCACATTTGAGGTTCGTGACGTACGGCAGTAGCAAAGCAATAGCTATTAAACATTATGTTATGCCAGGCGATCCGGTGCCTTAAAAGTACATCATCCCACAACCCGGACCATGAACTTTGCTCTCACCCACTGCTCTACTGCGGTTCATATGCATGAGGCCCCTGATTATGCGAGGCGACCTGTTTGACACATCCTCTGACTTTACCCTAGATTCTCGGCTGTCTTACCCGTTTCATGTTCCTTGACGTCTGGTCACTACGCAGTCCGGTGCGGGGAATGTCTGTTCTGGCGCTCTTACGTCCCAGTAACCGAGAGTATAACACATTACAGTCAGCACAACAGTAGAGCAGGTCACACTTGAACTCACTCAAGTGAGAGCAGGTGGTGATGACGTCAAAAGCGTGGAGAAACAAGTTCGTTGCTCTTATGCTGATTTTTAGGGGTCGGCTAACGCAGGAAATTACCAACTTGGACAAATTTAATGTTGCAAAGATATACTGTCAGCCTGTCTTTGGACGGGCTTATGTTCGATCATATACTTTCATCCTGTCTCGTTCGTATTCGCAACCGCTATTTATTTATTTTATCCATTTGTAACGCAGTGCCTGGCTTAGTAAACGCTTCCAAGTGACTTGTCACCGAATTTCATGTCAAGATATGTCAGCGTTAGATATATTCTGCATTTTTATTCAACTATGTGAGTTAAACGAGTAGAAATTTCTTTGTGATGACTTTCAGTCCGGAAGTCGATAAAGTGATTTGCTTCCGACGGGCTAACCCAGAGTGCGTGAGCGATATACTCCACGTGAATTCGTTGTCCAATAGACTGCAAACTTCTGCATACGCTAACGAACTAAATTGTATGAAGAGCTGCACCTATGTCCCGATGCTCTGGTAGCTCTCTTTATATCAGAAGGGCGTTTGGGGCGGTTAACCGGTTCATTTGTTTATTTAACTTTAGCATCGCTAATGACTTCTTCAACAATCATCCGCAAATCTTGTCATTTTCAGCAGAGTTTCCTTTGACTGTGAAGTTGACGTGATACATGCTGTCACTCAACAGGTGAGCGTACAAGACCGCAACACTATCAAGCCTGTTACAAGAATTACAAACATGATCAGTAGCAACTTTAAACAGCGGAAGTATCCCCGCTTTTATTCAAAGGTGGCCGCGCAGTATTGCTTCTGCCTGACATGCGCATCGAGTTATTACTAACGGTCCCGAGCTGAAGATTCCTAATACTAAAACCTCGGACCTTGTGCTGGATTGTCCTTTCCGTTTTAGCCGCTCACAAAGTTTGCTTACGCTCTATCTACATGTGGACCATTTTCCCCAGTGTGTCAACTAAACGTCTAATTTTCCTGCTATGTGAAAAGCCGAAGTGGTCTGTGAATGCCATCGTACAGATACTAAAAGAACTTGACTACGTTAGTGATTATCATGTTCCCAGTCAGGTAACACGATCTAAGACACAAGGATGTTGTGAGAGACGTTTGAAAATGCAACGTCTGGAATGATAACTGCAGTTTGCATCTGTCAATTCCATGAATCAGTTTTTACGCAAAATTTATCTGTAGTTTGATAACTCCGGTGTTTTCTAATTATCGTTTTATTTTTCTACTAATTGCGCGTGAGCTTGCTTGTATTTTACAATTTTGGAAACTCAAGCCAGAGCAACTAGACCCACCGCAATTCCGTGGTCAGAGCATTGTTTTGTTATTGAAATGAACCAAAAAAATTATGTGCGTATATAAAAGCAGTCCTTCACAAATTGTACTTGATCGTTCTGAGATTACTTACACTGTACTGGAACAGAAGTGGTGCTTAAAACCGAGCGGTTGAAGAAAGAGTTTTGGTATATTCTTACGAATCCAAAGCTAATAGTGTGATGTAAGTGAGCTAGTTGATCTCAGGTGCACAACGTGAATCACTTGCTGGACCTATGTGCACAAACGTGGCCCAAAGCAGCCAATGCGTTTCAACACATCACTAGCACAACTGAGTGAGAGACCGCCGGTGATTGATCGTCGCACCATGTTTATGATGCCAGGCTCTGGTTACGTGTACATTTTTCCAAAATTTTGCAGGTGAGGTGGTAAGGATTCGCGGATTAATGGGCTTTAACTTACATATCAATGGTATATATTGTCTGTGATTTATTAGAGTTCTAACTGTGAGCAAATATCGATCCACTTTCTGGTGCTCGTCGAGTGATATCCAGCTGTGAAGTAGGGAACTTTATATATATATATATATATATTTATATATATATATAAGTCTGTAAATAGACAAATGAGCGATCCAAACCATGATGGTAGAGCAAGGAGAATGTAATCGGCAAACGTGGAAAGCGAGAGAGTAACACGTTAGAACATGTGTTTTGCAGTTTCCCACAGGTCGTTAGGAGATTTTTGGTCTCTTGTTGTTTTCATGTTTTGTTCCAAATTCAAACATTACTTGCTGAAGTGATGGCAGAACAGCATTGACGCCATTGGCTTCTACTATGGGTCATATCACCAAGACATCTAATCATTGGCATCCGCTTCACGTGGTTCCCAGCCTGGGAGACGCAAAGATCCAAAGGACGCTAGACACGAAGTTAAAACCTTCATGCTACTTTTCCAAGCCTCTTTTTTCATTCACGTCCAGGAAGTGCAAAGAATTCGCGACGTGGAAGGATGTGGGCCGGCATGCGCAGTACTTGATCGAGCCAATGCAAGCGGTACTGGATGGTTTTGCATTGGAGGCGAGGACTGAACCCTCCCATGACTCTGCTTCTGAGTTTCGCGTTTCTCACGTGGTGCTGCCATCATATGAGAGAACTCGAACGCAAGCAGCAGTTGTCGCAAGTAGACAGTCGTATCAAGTCATCCGATCGAGCAGATTAAATCTCACAGCCGTACAGGAGGAGAGTTCGAACTGTGACATTGTACCCTCGGCCTTTTAGCTTGTGACTGACATCGCGACTACGCCACAGGTTTCTCAGGTTAGTAAATGCAGGGCGAGCTTTGGCACTTCGTTGTAAAGTTTCATCAACAATGCCGCCGCCAGCCGTAATGCAACTCCCGAAGTGTGTAAAGCTGTTAACGAGCTCCAGGCTGACACCCGAAATGGTGAGCGTAGATATAGCAGCCTGTCAATCCTGGAGCAAAACTTTACATTTAGATGGAGTAAAATACAGACCGTAGTTAGATGTCTGTATCGCTAAGCGGTTAAGAATGTTTCGAACAACCTGTGGGTCGTCCTCTAGTAAAGCAATGTCATCAGCATAGTCCAGGTCCACTACTCTGCTCCCGGGTCGAAGCTCAACGCTGCAGCTCTGGACTTCTTCCCGTGCGCGTTGTAGAACACCATCGGTGGCAAAGTTGAAGAGGTACGGCGAGATAGAACAACCTGGATGCACTCCACTGGAAACAAAGAAGAAAGCCTATCATAGGCTCTAACTTTGCCATAAGTGCGACTATACAGCTCTTCCAAGTGTATGACAACCTTGTCGGGAACGCCGTTCTGTAGCAGACATTTCCACAGTGACGACCCACCTATTGAATCAGAAGCGGCTCCACAAACACCATCATTGTTGGTCTTACATGGATATGATGATCGAGAATTCGACGCAACGTAAAACTTTGGTCAATGCAACCACGGCCAGAACGAAAGCCAGCCTGCTCCTCACAGTACAAGCTCTCGGCGGTAACTGAGAGTGTACGCAGCAGAATGGACACAAAAGCTTGGACGCGACAGAGATAAGTAAGATTCTTCATCAGTTAGTGCATTCACTACGAGATCCCTTCTTGAGGATCGAAGTCACAAAGATTCTCTCCATGAGTTAGGAACCTTCTCATTGCTTCATACTTTTATGAACAGTGATAGCATTTCGGTGACAACTAAGTTCCCTCCATCTTTGAATAAGGCCGGAGGAAGAGTGTTAAGGCCAGGAGCTTTGTGGCGCTTCAGTCTGGATTTCTCTCCGTATTTCTGCTTCAGTGGGAGGATCTATGCAGACTAACCAAGGATCACACGATGACAGTGGATATGTAACCGGAGGTTGTGTTGGTCAAGTAAACTGTAGAACAAATTGCTCTGCCCAACGATCCAGGCGTCTGTGTAGGTTGGTGCTCTTTGTACCGTCTGACTTACAGATGGTCCGACTGATAGCCTGAACTTTGCGTCCGGTGGGAAACCAACGACTCTGACAGCGTTACACTAAATTGATATTATGAACCTTTGTGTGTCATGGCCTGAATGAGTGTGCAGCGTCCCTTTAAGAGCATATAACGTGTCAGCCGTACGCTGCAACAGCGCTTCGCTGCCGCGCGACCACCACCAGTCGCGCGCGGACTGAGTATACTGCGAGGACGCCCACCCCTACGCGGATTAGAACCGGTGACCTTATGGTTGCAAATCACACGTGCAGACGACTCGGCCACTGGCCGACATTTAAGAGCATACGAGGCGCCTTGAGCTTTAAGAGCATACAGCTCAAGGTGCCTCGTAAAACTGTGACGCACCTACAGACAGACATCTCTTGTTTCTATGCTTATCGTGTGGCCTTTTGTTAAGGATAAACGGGAGTAATATTCTAAGCTTTGGAGTACACAGCCCAACGTACTTTATCAAACTGGTAGCTTCAACTGGTATTTTATTCACCGTTATTTTATCAAACACGAAATTAAGTCTAGGGTTATGTAGTAGTAACGTTCCAATACCTAGCTAGTTTATGTGTACATTCCCCATTGTCAATCTAGTTGGTCGCTAACCAGCCTCAAGCTGCGGCAGTAGATCATTAAATGCAGAATAGTAGGTCTTTACTCGTTCACGAATAAGGTCTAGCGTCGGTGGATTACTTAAAATGAGCGCTGGTTTAGCATCATTATTTTACATATTTTTACAAGTTCAAGTGTTGCGCATGCCAGCACACCGCCTCCTCCTACGTGAGTTGTCTGATTGCTCAGGGGCGTGGATGAATAGTGACGGAGGTTAACCGGCGACATGATCAAAAGGAATGCAGGCACTTAGTTCGAAGTTGACCGCGGTTGGAGCCTCTCGGCTGCAACGATGGGGCCCGAAATATGATGAGTACTTTTTGCTGGACACAAGTGTTGAGTTGGCTAGGAGTCAACTTCAGTTGCGTTTGTGTTGTGAGCTGCTTTGTTCATCCTCCTCCCGTTTAATCTTCTCCTCATTTCCTACGCATCCTATAAATTTTTGTTGAGGCGCAATGGCTGTCTGCTAGCTTTCGGTATCGAAGTCCAACCGTTACTAACAGATAAGCTGACGTACCCCTGTTGAGTGCTCTTTTCTTTTCTCTTGTATTGCAGCACAATAGCTGAAGTGTTTACCACTTCTAGCTAATGTGTTGAATGATGATGATGATAAGTGCTGGTTTTTAACATAATGTTTCAAGTGCTTCAGTCGTCGGCAGGCCGGAGCCGAAATAGGCCACAAACTAATCAGATAGAAGGCGGGTTGTTTAGTAAAGATCTGTTAATTCTCATCGTTTGCACTCTCCTTGAATTCCAACCAAAAGGGGCTGTCTAAATGTTGCCTTTTTCTTTGCTTTCAGTGTGTTTGATGAGTTACAGGTAAACTTTACGCATTAGATGTTTCATTTCGGTAATGGTAGAGTAGCATATTTGAAACACGAGTGCACCTGGTTGATATATATATATATATATATATATATATATATATATATATATATATCTGACGATGGACGATGGTTCTTCAGCGTGACACCTCCAGTATAGGGAACTCAGTCAACTCTAGTTTTGTCTCCTTTGTACTTACATTACGCTACTTAAACCTCCACTCCTAAGAAGCGCAAAGGTGCTACTCAGCAAAATCTATGTGACTTCGAATGAGGTGTGGTACACCATCGAGTCCATAAAACCGTCAATCTATCCTAACACAAATGGCATCTCCCAAGCTGTCATAAGACTCGGTGATAAATATCTCTGTGGCTAATAAACACCTACATATTGTCGCTGCATACTGGCG
>OX104069.1:53876208-53944323 GCA_944474145.2 Dicrocoelium dendriticum | reverse complement strand
ACACACAGACTGTGAGTGTTCCCATACACATATATGATAGGCGGCATCCGGTTTCAGATTTGCCTGTCACTGTGGCCAGCCACAGAACGCCTGCGCTTACAGAGGGACCACGAGTAGCTTGCGCTTTAGTACCCACAGCTCCATCCACGGACACCATAACCAGTGTTAATCAGAAGGGATAAGACCGAAAGGCATGTGGTTATGAGCCACGTTTCAACAACGGCGCCGACCCACACTCCTTCGAAGGCAAAAAGAGGCACGCTGTATTTGTCAACGCAAACGCACCCAAGGCGGCGGCTGGATCGTAAGCGACTCTAAACTGCGCGCAAGGAACCACTCTTCGACCCTAACTCGACCAAGTGGACCTGTACCGCGTCCCCACCAGCAACGAGTAACTGTCTCCTGGAGCCGGTATGGACCAGGTAGTAGGTAACATACAGGTAGGCTCCTTGTCGATATGCACATCAAGCGCAGCAAACTCAGGGCTGTAAAACAACAGACATGACTTGAAAGGGCATAAGCATCTAAAATGGACCCGTTAAAGCATTAGTTTATGTAGACCTCCCACTTCGCTTAATTAACACATGAAGTAAATTGAGCAGAAACAAATCAGCGGTGAGTGCAAAATGTCCCCACTTACACAAAAGGCGATACAAACGCAACAAATTTAACCAAGCTAACCACAATCAGGCTAAGCAGCGTGTGTAAGTGTATACAAGCCTTTGCAGACAGGCTGAACAAACCAAATTAGGTGGAACGAGATTTATCCAGATTAAAACTACCTACTTTAACGGTATGTCGGTTTGTCTCAACTGCGGTGAAGGAGAATCATAACTGCACCAACAGCCACAGCCGGGGGCATACTTGCACACCCCTAGATATATCCATACGCCTACATCCAGCAGGTAAGTGGTTAATTTGCCATATATTATGCCACTACCGACTGTACCTGTTGGTATTATCAGCTCATAACTTTACAAGCGAGCCTCGCACTGCCTGGAATAGACCTTTAATAATTTATTTAGCACAATTAGAATTTTTACAAGGATTTTTAGTGCTTGGCAGTTTTATCGTGGTAGAGGGTTAAACGGCTTGGCCGTGCCAAATGCGCCCAACCCACCATGAATTTACTATCGCTGTGTTTCTAGATCTTAACAACGCCGAAACGAAGCGCAGCCGTATTTATTCAATTCGTACTACAAAACAAGATCCGGCACTAGAGAAACTCATAATCCAAACGTTTTGGACTGTTGCGGCGCATTCCATGGCTCTGTTTGATGATAGGCTCGCGAAAAAACAAGAGGTTAGAAAGAACCATCAAATTGGTTGATAATAACTATTAGGAAAAACAAATAAAGTGTTACTATGTTCCTATAAAGTTTAACGTAGTAACGAAGCACACCTACCTGGAGAACTAAAAAACCATTCGAACTAAATACAACCGTGCTTTAAAGCAGTTAGTTCCCTTCAACAATTTGAAAAGCACGGAAAGAAGACGAAGGCTGGTAGATGCATGCAAAACGTTTTGCACCTTAAGTTTGTCTGGTTGCACCCACTGTTAGCTATATCTATGCATACCGGTTATTGTTAGTGGTACTGAGGAGACAATACGAAATGCATGCATCTACCAGCCTTCGTCTTCTTTCCGTGCTTTTCAAACCGTGCTTTAGTCAAAGGAGCCTTCCTTGTTTTTTCTGAGCAACCAGTTTTAAAATGCGTAGGTCTATCCTGAGTGCCGGATGCTTGTGCCTCTTGCATTGGAACACACTATTGTGTATCACGTTGTGCTGCTTGAGCTTTCCATGGCTCCTTTTATAGGTCTGAGGTAGGTTTTAGCATTGTAATATAAGGCTTGTGCGTCACAATGGCTATCATGTTCGTAATTTATCTGATGCGAGCTGCTCCAGTACGCCAGACGACATAAACGAATATTGGCAAATATAAGGTTAGCAAAGTATTTAAAAAACTGAGAACTGGTTATCAACTCACCCTACGCGTGATGTAGGATAGGCATTAGTGGCTGGTAAAAATAAACTTCTCACACCCGGACGGTTAAGTACCTTTATCTGGTTGCACACTAGTTGGATGTGAGCATTTTGTTGAGCGACAAGGCATGTGCCTCTTGCTTTATGTTAGCTGTGAACATGACGCTTTGTGAACCTAAAGGTTTCCGTTGGTAGACAAAACTGTCACAAGACTCGGTAGGGATTAGCACTTCCTGGGCTCAGCTTACAGTTGCATTTGCGTGCATAAGCCCTGGTAGTGCATCCAAAGAAGTGCTAGAATTGATGTTTACCAAGTCCGCGAACAGGTGTTTGCTACCCGGTGAATTTAATCTACTGTAATTTGTTTGGGCAGGTCTTCCTGAGAATCTACCTCAGGTACTTTCGGTGCAGAACCTCATAAGCTTACGCTACAAAAGCCGTTGAATGTGTTCGTGGACCTACTCACTAGGCACATAGATGTCAAATTACCATTTGTGTTGTCTGTTGCATTTTCCAAGTCCCTAAACTTTGTAGTTGACCTCACTTACGGACCGCCCTTAGAAATTATGGCGTGCGAAGTCACAAGCAATCTGTATGAAAACTTCTGGGTTGCTTTGCGAAATGTCGGTGTCCGATACGGTTCAGGCAGTCTGGGATAAATTTATGTTTTAGCTTACGAAAGCGTCTGCTCTCTACATCCCGCTTGCGAGGAAAAGAGGGACACGAGCACCGCCCTTGTGGGTAGGTACTACGAGCAATTACCTGCTCTAAAACGCCGTTCGATGTTGGAGGACCTCGCTTGCCGCTCCATAAACTGGCATATGGGATAGTTATTACAAAGAAAGAAAGCGTTGTAAACAACGCTTGAGAAAAGCTAGTTGGTTATAGGAAAACGGATTAGCTGCTGCCGCTTTAGTAAATGCGAATAAGCCTTTCACAAAGGTTCAGAGGCACGGTGGTTGCCGTCCGTTCATAGTCTTTGAATTCTGGTGACAGTTAGACGAAAACTACAAGTCGAAAATTCAGAAGGATGTGTTTATTACGCTACTCTTTCTGAATCTCAACTGCCGACAAGTTTGTAAAGCTGTTAGGTGCTATCATTTGGCACCGCCTGGGATAATGATCAAAGGCTTGTCTCCCTACCTCATTAAGCACAAAATGGTGCTTCAGTGGATTTGCAAGTGGGTACCAATTTGATGGTGGCGGTAGGCTGGCCAACTTACCCCTAGCGTCTTCTTCGCTTTGGCACAAATACAATGGGCCGTTGACGGCTCCGAGGAGACTTAATCCCTACTTACTACGTTTTAACGGACAAAGTTGGACCGCCGTTGGGCGTACTACTTAGCCTGGCTAGGTTATCTGGTCTTTACGGTCATCCCCTGAAGCTACACGAGCCGAAACTTGGGGGTTGCTTGGTTATAGAGCGCTTGCAAGCAAATGCCAAAATGTAGTCCAGGAAAACGCCGTTGAGGTTTTTGAGCAGCAGTCATATACTCGGGTAGTAACAAGCAGCTTATCCCTTCTCCTGATTATATATATCTAACTGAGTGCATATGCCATGCTTCGCTTTTCGCTTTGTTTTACTTAAATTAGAGAGATGCCAGCTTAGTGTAGGGCAGTTGGCAATAGTCACGTCCTTGCCCGTATTTTGGATTATGTAAATTCACATTTCGTATTCCACTGATGTACCAGAATACCCAAGTATGGAAGATTTAAACGTTCTATATAGAATCCTTACCGGGGTAGGTGTCGTAGTTAGGTTATTGAACAAGTGATTTCCTGCAGCTAATAGTAACCTTTCGAGGAGTAGTAAATACTTAATAAACTAACCGAGCAAACTTTCAAACAACTTGACCAGGGCTATGGCAAGGTTTGAAGCACCGGAATACAGGAACCACTCAAAGTTTACGAGTGACGTACGTAGAAAAACAGGCTCATGTTTATTGGAACGAGGCGGTGAAGTTATTTAGTGGCGTCATCATTAAGTCGTTGCTTGTGGACTGTTGCAAGTCACCCTGCCCATCGGGAGACCATTTGGTCAGGATAGTTCAGGAACCAGGAGCGAACTAAGCACACGTCTAACGCAACGGTTAACGAAAAATAGGACACATAACCGCACACATAGCACTATAAATCCAGTGAAGGAATAGTTGTAGACAGCGGATACCTTTTCTTGCACGTGTCAAGGAAATATTGAAATATGACTCTAATCGGCTTGCCTGTACGTAGTTGTAGGCAGTGGATTTATGAAGTGGCGGGTCACCTCCGCCACGTCGCAATGTTGTTAGACGGACTCTTGTGGCTTTTTATGGGGAAGATGCTTGCAAGGCTAGAATCTACCACGCCCTTGTACACTGCCCTAAATCCTTTTCAACGCTAATGTAAAATAGCAAAGCATCTTTCCGACTGATTTCGAGTTCGGTTATTCGTAATCGTATGACGTCCGATTTCATTTGGTTGCCGCCCAGCTATCTTGGTCACGGCCACCATGGTCGTTAAGGCCGAGCGAGGATGGTAGAGTCACGAAGAGTTGCAGTGTTGTGTGTCCATGTGAGTAAACATTTTAGTTTTTGCATTTTTAAATCAAGTATAACTTGAGAGAGTGTCCAGTTATCCACTCTGGACAACGGTTGTGGTGGTGAGTGCTGTTGGATCCTTTCGGTGTACAGCCATTGTCCAAGTTGTGCCTTGTCGGTTATTGCTTCCTCCTTCGGGCTAGAAAGCTGTTCCCCAGTTCAATTCCGGACCCAAACGAGTCCCCGACCTCGGAGACAAGGGAATTGAGGGAAAACCGAAAGAAGACCAAATAGAACAGACTTGGAAAAACGCATTGTTAAAGCCATATGTCATACCATTTAGATTGGTAACGCATGACGTACAATGTAGAAAATGCTTAGATTGAATGTGGCTCTTGAACAGGCCACAATAATTAATGGCCGTATGGGCAGCTTGCTACAATCTACATAGGGAATAAGCGCATTGTCCCAGTAAGCGATCCACGTAGTTTTAGGTTACTATGATGCAGCTATTGCGTTGGAAGAGAGAAAAGAGAGTTTGAAGACTGGCGGCGTTTGCATGGTAAAGGAACGACATTTAGACAGCTGGCTAGCCGAACAACCTCCTCGTGGTGCCAGCTGGGTGGTTCGGGTTTAAGCCGTTCCAGCAAATAGTTCGGCGGCAGTGTTCCAGGACGTGGTGGGTTTTCGCCTGGCAAGCGTTTTCCCTATAAATAGCCACAAATGTCTGCTTATCAACACTGCGACGTGGCGGATGTGACTCGCCACAAAATAAAGTCACTGGCCCGTGGATATCCGGAAAGTGCTATCCAACCCAAGGACATCAATCGCTTATGCTCACATTCCTGACGACAACAAACAGTCAAAAATGCTGCGGCACATTCAAAGACACAAGCTACATTCATACACAATTACATACGTATATACACCCATACACTTACATACACAGTTATGCCAAACATGTACTTTTGTACATTATTGATCACACTGTTAGCTAAACATGATCATGCCTGTAAAGGTGTGTCTCGCATGGTCGAGAATAAAAGCTTATTTATTTATTTATTTAACGCGCTAGGCAGCGCATAACACTTAATCATAAATATAAAAAGCTTGCGATGAGAGCGAGTAATGTGAATAGGGGGTAAACAGCGGAAAGTTAGGACTCAAACAAAAGTAAAAATTACAGGGGAGCTGGACGTATAAAGACGACACTTGCGTACTAAGAGAATAGTGCTAAGGTTGACTGAGGTGGGAAGAGTCAGTAGGGCTGGGCTCCCACCTGCAAAAGTGTCGATGTTGCAGCAAGAGAGGGAAATTCAGCAACCAGAAAGGTATGGCTAAGGGGCGTCTGTGTGCTTATTAGGTGTGAATATATCAATAGATAAACAACAGCTAAAGAAAATTAATTGAAGCACAGCAAGTGGGCGTAACTAAAGCATTCATTAAATTTACTGAGAATGCCACGGGATATGAGAAGTAACCGCAGCATTGCATAGAGACACAAGTCAGGCTAATGCGCTAAAATTGTGGTACTAAAATATACTGAGCCAAGAAAGCTAGTGAACGAGCTGGAATCCTACATGAAAAGGTGTCCCAGACGTAACAGCAAGTAAGTGCTAAGTGCACACCTAGAAATGCGGTGCTAAGAGGCTTCTGTGTGCTGACCGGCTGCGATAAGCTGGATGAGTTAAAAGACAATCAAAGGTAATTGAAGAAAACACGGTGAATGGGTTGAATAGAAACATTCATTACGGATGCTGTGGATACCAGATAATAACCGGGAAGGCGCAGTGGCCCCCAAATAAGCAGGTCATGCTATGGTGTTAAGGTGGTAGTAACAAAGTGGATACATAGCTAAATAAATAAATAACATTGGGATGCCACTCAGATTAGTTCTATCGATGGTAAACGCGCCTCGACCTAAACTGGCTCGCTAGCTAGTGCAGTTGCTTTCTCTGCTGCGAAAGTTCGCCAACCTATACGGCCTCAAAGATTCTTTCGAGCTTATCGACGACCCCGGCATAATGTATCCGACAAGGTTATGTGCTCGGTAGATGTGGAATCTCTGTTTACCTATTTTACCCTGCACCAAACGGTGGCGCACAGTTGTAACACCGCAGCAAGTACGCGATATCCCCTTCTGATGCCAGCTGAGGTACTAAGAGACGCGTTCTGGTTGTATACACAGAATGTCAACCTTCACTTTAAAAACACACCGTACAGTTAGGTTGACGGGGTAGGGAGGAGCTGTTCATTGGGCTCGGTACTTGTTGATATCTTTAGGTTACTGGTAGAGCGAGGTAGGTCTAAAGATATCTCGATTGATATGCTACAAACTCTACGTGGATGATATTCTTGCAATTTGTTCATCGGAGCATCAGATGGAGCAGTTGGTAATGCAAGTAAATGCTACGCCTTATAACTTGCAGGTCTCCTGTGAGATAGGGAAGCAAAATTTCCTTCGGTACTCTGAGATCCTCATCAGCCACAGAGAAAACGAGCAGAGTAAGAGCTCTGTCTACAGGAAAACAACTTGGCCCAGGCAGTATCTGCCTTTCACTTGCTTCATACCAAAGACATACAAGTGGACGCATGTGTAAACCCTGATTAGCCGTGTCAGAAGCAGCTGCTCCGCTGGTTGCTTGACTGACGAACTGCAGTTGATTACCAAACGGCTACCCCCGAAGGGTTTTCGAGAAATATAGTCAAGTGCGGCCAAGTGACCTAGTGTTCACGATACCTAAACGGTCTGAAATCATTGAATTACAATTTATAGTTAAACGCTGGCTGAGGACCACAAGGCGTCTGAGCTGCGCCATGCAGACTACTTACTATGCCGCCAAGGACGTTGGCATTAACAAAACCCAAAAACTGTCACTTCCTTCTGTAAAGATGACAGCCTATCAAAGATCAGTCACCTTACTCTTACCAATAGGTTTGTGACTGTGTCGTCAGCTACATCGACGAGACCGATAGAACATTGAGTTCCCGAAGGAAGTAGCATGTACCTAAGTGGCTTCAACGTTCGACCGCGCAGGAAACGGGCAAGAATCCAGCTGCTTGCATGCGTAATCCACCGGCCCCTTCGATCGGCCGCCAATTATTGTTTACATGTCACCGAATGGAGATCACTTCGGCGTTCACAATCCTATTACAGCACACCAATTCTCGCCTCCTCCGTTTCGCAGAGGAGACTGTAAGTAATCGGATTAAGCCGCCGCTTTGTGTTCAGAAACAACCATCCGTCAGCATTAGGCTGCCCTGGGGATATTGGTGATAACACAGTCTCGCTTATCCTGCGTTACCCTGTTGGTTTGGTTGCATGTGTGGTTGCTTGCACACCTAACGGAATAAAGATTATTGCGAATTATTGTTAAAGGCACCGATGAGACGATACTAATTGCGTGCGCTTGCTAGTCTTCATATTCGTACCGCGCTTATCAAATTACTAAAGGGAACTAACTATTTTAAAAATTTATCCTCAAATGCATCGAGGAACACCAAGGTTTTTATGATCTAATCTTTACAGGCGGTTGTTTCGCAACAGGTAGGCTGTTTTGCATGAAGTGTCTTGTTACCAAAATGGCGGATGCACTGAACAGAAACGGAATTTTAACGATGTGGCGAAAGTCTGGCATCAAGAATGTGTGGAAGCGTACCAAATCGAATGGACGGAAGACCGAAAAGGGGAAGTGTTTTTAGTGTACATAACAGAAATATTGAAATGAGTTGAAGGTCGCTCCGGTTAATTTGCCAGTGTAATTTTCAGCTCTATTATAAGGAGAATGCTTGGCAAACAAGACCCACCAAGTCATGGAACACTGCCGTCGAGCCGTTTGAATTGCAATGTATAACTAGCAACGTATCTTACAAACGGACCGCACACTCCGCTGTTCGCAGTCAGATGAGCCGCAACGCCGCTGGTCAACCGAATTGCTTAGTGAAAGTCATTCATTAGTTGTTGAATTCTGCCAAGAAATGAAATGTGCAGGGAAGTCGTGTGAAGAGTAGTGCAGGCCAGCAAGGGTTTCGAAGTAATAGACTTTAGCTTTTGCTTTGCGGTATACTGCTCCTGGCGTGAAGGCTTACTGTCCAGGTATCCACACTGGACGTGTCA
Organism: Dicrocoelium dendriticum; assembly: GCA_944474145.2. Classification (NCBI taxonomy): domain Eukaryota; kingdom Metazoa; phylum Platyhelminthes; class Trematoda; order Plagiorchiida; family Dicrocoeliidae; genus Dicrocoelium; species Dicrocoelium dendriticum. The sequence continues at coordinate 53,935,705 of OX104069.1, read as the reverse complement.
GGTTGTGAGTGCAATTGATCCTTTAGGCTAAATTCATGCCATCGCAGGCAAGAATGCGATTCTTCCTCCAAATGCGGGCTCTACAGGAAGTTCGCGTTCATTATTTTCAGGACCAAACCCGAGTTCAGGTTACATATAAAAACAGGTTGTCCACAGCAGGGGAACAGTTTGTCTCCACAGGTAAGTTATTGGCAAGCGAACTAGTCTTATTGCCTAATATTGGCTCTGTGACATGCATGCAGAAAAGCTCTAGGTTAGCGAAGCATCAAAATGTACTTGCAGGAAGGAAAAGCTCCGAACTCAGTTGTTCGAACACCACTGAGAGGCAGCAAAGTGGTACACGGCAAGGTAAAGTAATTGTGATAGGTCAATCTGTCCTCACCAGTAGGACAAGGATCCATGTAGAGACACAATTCCAGTGAGTAGTCGTGGCAAGGTGATTGTGAGGCCAGTTAAACACATATGTTTGCACCCCGTGCAAGTGGTATCGCTCTCGTGCTAGCAAAGCTAACGAACTTGTCCATGGCAATCCACGCGTGACAACACATGGGGCGGTCGAGGAGCGGCGTGTAGGAATCGTCCCTTTGATCGCACGGAGGCCCATGCAGCGCGAGATGGCACGTGATAATTAACCAATGAAAAGCACACGGCCTGTAGCATCCATACGTCTACGCCATACCTAGAGAAATTCAGACAAACATGCCCAAAGTCGTGTCTAAAATACTAGATGGCTAGCAACCTAGACAAGAAACGGAAACCAGCAGGACCGCGTTTTGCTCCACTGCCACACCGTGACGTGTCCAACCTCGGAAGACAGTAGCCTTCATTTCCTGGGTGCACAATGAAGCAGGCAGCTGGTGGATACGTGAGGTTTATTAAAAGTTCAAATGCGTACAAAAAATGAACAAGTTCAGTCCGAATGTGTTACTTTCAGACCAACGACCTCCGTTACCTGCAACGTATGTACGGAGGGTTAAATGGAAAGGGAACAACGCATCTCTATTACTCTTCGTGAGTTCCCCTCTAATTTTGCGGTAACTGTGCCCATGTCGTGAAAACACCAGATAGTGCAATTCGTAACTTCCGCTTCCGTAACACCAGAGCTGCCAAACACATGCAGCAGGTCTGTTACGCGCATGATGCCAATAACAACGATAAGGTATTGTCAAGGAGTGTGTAGGCCACTGTTATATTGAAAGCCAGCACTATGTCAGTGCCGGAAGTTGATTTTCTCAACGGCGTTCCTGGCTACCTTGTGCTGTAGTATATGTCGTGTGGCTTGTGGGAGATCACCCCCATATAGCTTATCGATGTTCTTAGACTGGAAGAAAGTGAATGAGGAGGTTGGACTTACGAACCGTTGCTGCCTGTCCTCCTAAAGCTGGGGTTCTTTGAAATTGATCACCGTTTCCAAGGTAGCTATAGGTAGCGCGATAGTGTCCCGAAGGCAGCTAGTAAGAAGTATGCAAGTGTAGTAGTTTGCATCAACCTAGATGGTTAGAAGCAATATGTTTCCGCCCCTGCCAGGGAGAAGCAAATATTGGGCTTGGCATTTATTATAGGCCTCCCAAACCTCAGCGTATCAGGAAGCCAGGAATTCCTTGGATGCAACCCTACAGTAGTACACTGCTCGTTGTACTTAGCATGTTCCGTCACTAACCCTGCTCAACCAGCTGCCCTCCAGCTTCACCGACAGTTAACTTCCATAAATAGGGCTACCTTCGCTCTACTTATTAGGTCGAGAAATTAGGATACATTCTTTTCGTCCGACTCTATGGCACAACCTACTGAACTCATTAATATAGATATTATTTTATCTCTAGACTGTATAACACATGTATACCGTTCAATAAGCAAGCAAACAAGGAACGCTAGCTAATCAGAGGTTCGCAATAGAAAGCGTTAGCCGAGCGCTCCCACTGTAGGCCCTTCAAGCTTGCCTATGCCATGAGGGCAATGATTTCGCTATTGCATTTCCAGCCAGAGTTGCGTGAAAGCATATTGGTCAAGAACGGGCACCCACGAATAGTGTTAATAGAGCCAAGCAACAGCTGGCACCGTGCTCTCATACCTCTTACCAAGTGCCAAAAGTATCCCTCATACGAACGGGCCCAAATAAAACGTTCAATGATCCGCTGGTTATGCGTAAGTCATTCAACTCCTGTTTTAAGGAGTTACAAGGTTTAGAAACAGGGCTAGCCAGAGTTGAGCTGCAGTTGCCCACTAGCCATTCATTTGGCACAGTGCATTTGCCACCAAACGTATCCGCTCTGCACTTTTGACCAGGGAGCCATCATACAACATTGGTCAAGATAGCATTTCGCTACTTTTGACTAAGAATGTAAGTGTGGACATGTCTATACGCCTCCTAAGGTGCTTACCAATCTCATGCAGTATGGAAACTATCCTTCTGCTACGAAAGATACTTTTGCCAAGCCGCGTAATAAAGTTGGCTCTTTGCTGAAGGTCGCCAATTTTCGTCCGCTAAACCTTCATCTATCATTGCGTGAGTACTAGAAAAGGCTGTTAACAGAACGCTCGTGGACACTTTGTATGAAGGAATTCACGTGAACAAGTCACTTCGTGGATTTCTGAGTGCTGGATCCCGCGCGAATTGCCAGCCGGATTTCCTTAGCATTGTCACCGAAGCGATGGACTCAAAATAAGCGATACACACGCTCTACCACGATATGTGAAAGCATTAAATAGTGTGTCACATAAGCACTTACGGCCAGGGTCAACGCTTATGGCTTTGGGTGTCTGCAGTTAGGCTGGTTGTGACCATACCTAACCGGACGCACGCAGTCAGGAAACTATCACATGTCGAATCTTCCCGGGCCACTCTCTCGAGTGGTGTCATACAGAGAAAACATTTTGGTCAAACAAACTTTCTTGCCTATATTAATGCTACCTGCGACAGCGCACAGCGCAGTCGCTCATTTCTATTCGCTGGCAATACCAAAAGTGTTTACACTTCCCCAATAAGTACAACCGCATTCGCGCTTGACAGGATCCGAGAATACCTAAGGCCCTAGAGTCAGTGTGTCAGAAATGGCAACTGACTTCCTCCGCTGCAAATGCGGATGCCTTGACACACAGATTCTTAGTACATAATGGGGCGCTCAAGGTTAACGGCATTCTTATTCAGCTTCAGACATCAGCGAACGACCGGGGTCTGCTTTACTCCATGTATCCCAATTTTTCTAAGGAAGTGCACTTTTATTCGCAAAGGGTCGACTATGAAGCTTCCACATAAGCCGCCTCATAAACACTGCGAAGCATGTGTAGAACTTTACGGGCGTCACGTTTGCCCGAGCTTGGAGTACCGTGCTTTTCTATGTAGCGGCTTAGGTAATTCGGGCGGCATTTTACTTGAAAAGCCCATCGGCGTGTTACTAAATTGTGTGCCCCACCATACCAGACGTTTAATTACAGACAGCTGTGTGATCAGCTCAGATTCCAACCACTGTGGCTTCGAAGTAGTGTCTTTAACGTATGTTTCCTGTACAAAGTATTACGTAACTGCGCATGGCGACATATCCAGCCTTGATCTGATAGAAAGAACAGATCGTAACCACAGAAACACAAGTAATACTATATCTCCGCTGAGATCGGGGAAGTAACTACGCCCTCGTTTCATCTTAGTTGCGTATACAAATAGTTGGAACAAGCTATCAACAAGGTTGTGGGGAATCCAGAACCCGCAGGTATCCAAGATGGAGGAGCAAATGTCCATGTGCCTTGCTAATGCAACACGGCTGTTTGACTTTCGTGACCCAGACGATCGCTTTTTTGAGAAGGGGCTAAATGAAGTATGAGCAGCCCCTGGTACCTTGGTGTAAGATCACGCGTTATTCACATAAGGCAGCGAATACATTGGTGTAGACATCTGTGTCATCGTTGTATTAATATCTGTTCTCACCCACTGAGACCTTTCCTGGATCAATTGCATGCTAAGGCTGGGAGCTAAGGCTGTCAATAGGAGTATGTGATTTACTTCAACTGTTTTCATTTTTGCATGACCTACGTCTAGCTCGCCTGCACTCACACAGGTTCGAAGAACTCATGTAGCAGTGGCAAGTGCAGCTGCGAAGACGGCCTATTACGCAAAATTAGTAGCTTTATCCTTACGGCTACCTACTTTACTAGCCAGCTTACTAAGGCGCAACTAAGGCGATAAGGCATACCGCTCTTAAACGGGTGTCAACCCCGCATGTCCGGTGAATGTGGGCTTCCGCTGACAGCGGTTCATTGAGCGGCCATCACTTATTTGACTTTACTTTGCCATAAAGAGTAATGTGCAGAAATGGTAACTTTAAACTGTAAAGCTTACCCGTACACCGTGCCAATCTCTCTACCGCCTAGCTTTCAATGGGGATCAACCGTCAACTTGAGAAGCAAGTTGTGGTCGGTTTTTAACTTGAAGGTCGTACATTTCCTGTAAGAGGCAGACTGAGCTACGACCAGTATTTCTTATACTCTGGCGTCCCATTTGAAAGTAGGTTCCATTACACCTCCATTCTTTTTCACCGCCTTCCGTTCCTATATTCTTTCCTGAAGCCACAGAGCTTTGTCAGCCGAGTTGTTTTCTGTCATAGACCTATTTTAAATAAATAAATAAATAAATGGTATATTTTTGGTAAAACGAGGCACGCCTGTAAAGGCGTGATCAAATATGCATACAAGCATAGCTTCTTTGGAATGGTAAAACATTGCGTTTTAATGAAAGGTAGAAAAGAAAAGATGTAGTCCGTATGATTGAGCATATTGTCAGGTGATAGTCAGACCAAGGAACATTATGGCGCTGTGGCAAGCAAAAGTCCGTCAAGACACAAGTTGGGTGTAATTTCGCCATGAAGTGAGCCGTGAGCACAGGAGACCAACCAAGGTTTTGTTGCAACCAACGACCATTACGAAATAGGGATGATCTGTGCTCCATCAAAGCATTCTTCATAGTAGAATTAGTTGCACAGGTTGGATGTAGAAGGCTGAGGACTGCGTCAGTGTGAAATGTTTAGCTGTGACTTTATTCTGTGGCGAGTCACATCCGCCACGTTGCACTGTTGTTAAGCGGATATTTGTGGCTTTTTATGGGGAGCAGGCTTGCCAGGCGAAAACCCACCGCCTCCTGGAACACCGCCGTAGCTTCCGTTGAACAGTAGTGCAAGTCGGCTATGCATCATGTAGACCGATTTTGCACTCCATCATTCGCAGTCGGTTGACAGCCAAAAGTCTTCGTTGGTTGGCCGAATGGCTTAGTACTGATCCGGCAGCAGTCGTTTAAGCCGGTCAATGATGCACACGATGCGAAGAGTCGAATGATAATGATGCAGGTGAGTAAACACATGGTTAATAGAGGCCGACTTTTCTATCGTATTCTTGTTCGGCTCGCAAACCGTGTCCAGCTATCCACGCTGAACTTGTCATGGGGGTCGGTGGGTGAAGTTGTTGCTTGTGGCTGAATATGTCCATAACAGGTAAAAGTGCCATTCTCCGCAAAGTGGATTCGGGATTTCCTCAAATGTAAGTACGTGTAACTGTCTCCATAGCCAAGTGAAAATTCCATGAAAGGCCATCGGAAAAGCCAAGTACACGAGCGCAACGCTGTCCGTGAAATGACATCAGAATAGCTCCAGATAACTGGCGAATAGGAATGTTTGAGGCAGTGAAGGTAACCACGTCAGAGTTGTTTGTCCGGTTGTGAAATAGGGCATCGATGTAAATATATTATTCCAGGTGAGTAACTTGCCCTCTCTGAGTACGAAGCGAGCTAAACCCATTTGTTTAGACCCCGTGAAGGTAGCGTCACCAGAATTGCGGAAAGAGCTCCATTTGGAACGGTGTGTGGGTTCTTCATTTCCCGGAGAAAGAACCAAGCGTTTGAGGATGGGTCGACCAGTCCCAGTGGATAAACCTTTTTGTTTTGGCGGTGGTAACTCTGAGAATCTCAGGAAAAGCGGGCAACGGACAAGAGGCAGCCAAACAGAGAGGCAGCCATGAATCAAAAAGCACTAACACAGACTGGTGGCGCTCACCAGTGCCTATGATACATTAAAACTTATGTAATTTTGTTTAGTATGCATGGTTTGCAAGCGCGTTCTATACATTACGTCGCTGGTGTGACTCAGACTACAACTACTAGGTAAAAAGAGGGTTCTGCATGCGCAGGGTCAAAAGACCGATATAACAGAGCGTGTTAACAAAAGTTAAGCGAATGATGCGATGGATGGGGAGAAACAGGTAAACCCATGATGATGGCAGCAGTCCGAATGCGAGAGATCTTAGGTGAAACTAAGGACCACTAGGTTGCGGCCGAATGCGGGAGCAAAATAGGTAAAGTAACGTACCAAGAGGTAAAGGAAATTCAAGGCATCGGCTAGGAGCGGATGATTGCTGACGGCAGTGCGACGAGTAGTTCGTAAGTGTAATTACGCTAAAGCGCTCATGATTCCACTGTCCAAGGGCCGTCAGAATCTAGAAAAATGGTCACAGGGTGCCAAAGCTGCCGTGCATTGGGAGTCGTTATGACAAGTACGGTGTTAATAATAGACAAATACATGCACAAGGTAAAGAGCATAGGAATAGGAAGAGTGGTAAGTTGAGCATACTAATGGAATTACTAGTCAAGTAACGCTTAGCAATGATCCGAGTGCCGCCAATAATCAGGAGCGAACTCGGAGCGAAGGAGACCATGCGCAAGAGGATAACTTGGATAGACGCAATGAGTGTAAACCGTGGGAATAAAAATGGAGCGCAATAAGAGAAAGGCCATGGATAATAGGAAAATAAAAGCAGGCAGAAGGAGACAGACGGGTCAGGTGAGACAAGCTAACGGCAGGGCAGTAAAGCCGGCCGTCCGATTTAAAAAGGAATGAAAACAGAAAGCGATAGAAAAGGTTAGGGTCTAGATGAAAATGGATTATTGGTAAAGCGTGGAAAGGCCCACAAGCCTCTCCACGTAGTGTTTACAGAACCATTAGGTCAGCCGAACCAAGAGAAGTGATGTCTCAGAAGTCCAAATGTATTCATTGAGTATGAGGCCGACTAAGCGGGACTGGATTATTCGGCGCTTTGGGCTAGGCGTATAAAGAAGGTAAGCAAAGGGCTATAACACTAACGAGGGAACTAGTCTAGCAGTCTCTACGATTTGTAACGCCGAAGAACTAAGTGAACTCCGAAAAAATGTGGCCAGTCTGGTGAGACTGAGTTAGTCAGCGCGTAGGAATAGCACATAAAATAAACGCAGAAAAATAGCTGCAACAAAAGAAAGCAAACGAGTCTAGCAGCCTCATGAGGTAGGGAAACAAGTGCTTTGAGTCTGCCTAGTATATACATCTTAAGTCTGGGTAAAGTAGGAGCTGTCAGGGAGAAGAAAACTGATCAGTGGGATTAGATCACCACAGGTCCAGATGAGGAAGAATTGAAAACAGAGCGCAATAAAATATAAGTTAGAGTCAGGATGATACAGGTATATTGAAGAAGGGTGGAAGAAGACCACCAGGCTCTCCAGGTACTGTAAAGGGATAGTGGAGCCAGCCGAACCAAGAGAGGTGACGAAGCCAAAGTCTGAATAAATCCAGAGTGCAGGAGGAAGATCGGGTAGGACTTGATTAGTCGGCACGTTTGGATAAGGACATTTAGTAAAGGTAAGAAAACAGCCAGCAGTAAATGGTGGGCAAGTCTAGCAGGCTCCAGATTTAAGGGAAACATCATGTTTAGACTGCGGGGCGTATACCGCGTAAGCCTAAGTAGCATAGTAGCAGACTGAGGAAAACAGACTAGGCAGGTGAGTTAAGATCACGGCAATGCAGTAAAGCCGGACGTCTGCTTAAACAGGATTGAAAACAGAAAGCGATTGAAGAAAAGGTTAGGGTCGGGGTGAGAAGGGTTTATTCTTAAAGACAGGTTTATTTATGACTCACACTTTCATAACTATTATCCGATTTTGCTATAAATATTACTGAGCTCATTGCCAAACCCCTCTGAGTTGACGGATGATATAACTAAACCATGACCGCCAACCTTTCCTTACTGCTAGCTTAATAACTATTGCTACCCCTTAAGTAGATTGTCACAGATATGGCGTCGAGAACCTAAGGAATTATTCACAGCTGCGCCAATACTACAAATACTGGCACAAAGTTTCCCTACTTGGACATAAGCGTAGGCTTATCCGTCGCTTTTACAAAGTATCGACCACGCAAATGCTTCGTTATCTTACAAGGATAAAATTTCCCGAGGCGTAAACCATAGGGTTCATTTCGCCAAACCATATATAAAATGCCAATGTTAAACTATTTCACCGCCAAGTGAAGCTTTTGTGTCAAAAGCAAAGCGTTGTCTGACCATAAATATATTAACCGGTCATCCACCAAGTTTTCTGAAGTAATGACTTCCCGACTGGTTCTAAATTTGTTCCAATATTCTCCAAAAATATCTTTTTCACATGCCGTTTACCTGGACTCTCCTGTTGACTTCGGAAGGCACATTCTCTTGCCGCTAAGAGGCCAGCCAAATTGTGTTCCGCCAAATTTTGCTACTGGATACCTTCGTGTGCTTGCCACTGAAGTGAAGTTCAGTACTCCACTTTGCCCGTGCATTTGGCGGTGTATAAAAGCATTTCCAATCCATTTTGCAAATAACTCCTGGAAGACCGACTTGTTTTTCGGGAAAATATCTTATCCTTCCGGGCTTCAACAACACTTCAGCACATTTCACTGGATATCCATGGGAGGCTTTCCCTGGTTCTGCAGTCGGTAAACCCACCACCTTTGAACATAAAATTCATGACCTACCATTGGACCCAGCCATTCAGCCAGATGCGAACAGGACGCAGGTACGAAATAGACTCTCACATAGGTCATCAGCCATAGAAAAATGGGACGCAAGTGGACGGCGAACAATAGAGCAAATAAACGCTCAACAAGCGGCATGGCCAGGTACAACTTGCCATTCCATGGGTCGGTGGTAGTGTTTCAGGACGTGGTGGGTTTTCGCCTGGAAAGCGTTCATCCTAATAAAAGCCACATATGTCCGTTTAACAACACTGCATGATGGCGAAGGTGACTCAACTTCCAGTAAAGCCACAGCTCATAAGTTCACACTGGCAGGTCAACTAGCGTTACCATACAAGAAACGTTCGTTACGCTGGAACTTCTACTTCTGCATATACTGTCGTCTGTTCTTTCTACGATTTCACCTAGACAGTGTTGTCTCTTTACTTTCTACAATATCACACTTGAGCTGTACGCTACGTACTCCCGAACTCAGTATATTATCACACTTCTCTCGATCTTGCTCTTCACATACCTACTTGCTCATCCAGAATACTTTACCTATTATTAGCTGAGGTATGACTGCAATATATGACACACAGCTAACAGCCTTACAAACGGGTCCTGTTCACACGACAGCCCAATTATTTTTTCACAGTTCCACCGCTGTACAGTTCCACTCATGAAAGTATGAACAGTTTTCTACTGTCGTTGTTACGATTGCCATAAAGTGTCTGTACAGTTGCACCTAACTGATCACGCCTCAATGGGCTGCCTCTCACAGTCCTGAATAAATATATACCTATTTATTTAAATTTGGAAAACGCTTATTTTGCAATATTTTCCGCACCTGAGGCTCGAGTACGTGCACAAATTTATTGATAGTCCGTGCAGTCTATCTCTCAGCTGCCCTTATCAGTGTCCAACGGAACCCATCTGTATTGTTCAACGCAACTTTACGCTTTTAAGCCCACACTTTACCTACGTGGACGCTGTTTATCATTAGAGGGGAACCCAACTAGCCCTTATCCTCGTCGTGAATGTTAGTATCACGCTGGCGTCGTTAGTGAATGCATACATAATTACAACTTAATTCGCTGTGAAGAATAGACAAAACTAGTTTGATAAGAAATTTCTTAGGCAAATGCAATACTATGCACAGAGTCAGTTCAGTCACGGTCTCCTTAACCAGATATTTTGCACTCCAAGTTATCTTCTGTCGGCGCCATATCTCTTAGCTTTCAGCTGTGTGGCACCTTCGCTATAACTATTAAAAACAATGGTAGACTGGTGGCATGATGAAGCAGATTCATTTTAGATCTCCGTTCATTCCACCTAACCTTTACTATTTCATGTTTGCTGTCACCGGTACGAAAGCTAGCCGTGTGCCAGAAAAGCGTCACACCCACTAGCTAGAACTCCAGCTATATCGAACCACGTCTTGCCTTATCTTGGTTAGCAGTACAAAATTTTCCATTAACAGGCTCCACTGCTTACCCTGTGTCATGCGTAAAGTTGTGTGGAAAACCAGCTCCCATTTCCTGCGTACTGCGTTCCGACTTATACTCTTATTCATTTATGCTGCATGGCGAACTAGCTAAGCTTTCACCAAAACCTACACTGACGTGACAAACTATGTGCCCATAAAGCCTCATCTTGCATCGAGCGGACCCATAATAAACCTCCAAACCGGCAGCTAGAATCTTCATAAATAGCAAACAACTACACTGTAGAGGGACGCAACAGATGCGGATTAATAATGCATCATGTCTGGAAAATTCTAACCATAGAAAATAAGTACTTGAGACCCTAGCCGTGCAAAATCCAGTAAATTACACGGTTAGACGCATTTTGCCGCTTTTACGAATGCTTATTCCTTTATTCTAGGCGGTGGACTTAGGTAACCTATTGGCTGCGAGGGTCCATGTATAGGGACGCATAAAGTGAGCTAAATTGCATAATACATACGGAATTTGTCTAATCAATTAACGGGGTTTCCGGCTAATTCGAGTCAAATGTTATTTTGGTGCGGGTAGGGCTTAATTAAAGTAGAACAGGTCTCAATGGAAGTATTGGGATCAATCTTTACGTAATGCTAAAGGGTTATTGTGAATAATGGTGTGTGTTGAGTATATGAAGATTGTGTTTGTTGAACAATTAGAATAAGTGTTAAGTTATTGGGGGTTTGTGTTGGAGTTGTGAGATGTTGGAGAGATTTGGATTTTGTGTGGGAGTTGGTAAATAGTGATTGTCTGGGGTGGGGGGATATGTGGAGGAAAGTTGGTGGTAGGTGAAGGGGGATGGGAGATGGATTTAGAGGAGATTGGGGGGGTGGGTAGGGGAGTAGGGGTTGAGTGTGTGGTATTGGAGTGAGTAGGATGAAAAAAATGGGTGTGAAGTTGGGATTGTTGATAGGGGTGTGGGGGGAGTTGGGGGGATAAGGGGTTTAAGGGGGGTTTTATGGGGTGGGTTGGTGTGATTTAGGGGGGGAGTAGGATAGGATGAGGTGATTTGTGTTATTAAAATGGAGGGGGTGGGGAGAGGTAAGTAGGGTAAGGGGTATTTAATTGATTAGAGTAGTTGATAACTGGTTTTATTTTTAGGAATATTAACGCTCCAAACCTGGTTGTTAATTTTCGTTGCGGTGAAAGACAGTTGTGGTTGGTGCTCGAAGTCATCCGTTAATCAGATATATTTGTTTTATCCTACCTTTACGCTTTCCAGCTAATTACGTCGCAGTACCGTTTGCCTTTAGAAGGTACTTAATTTAAAATCTTTGATTTATTTTTGCAGAAACACATTACCAATCTCTTTTTGGCCTTTCTGATGCCATCGTTTTTTTCGGTCTTTCCATGAGCCCACCATTTATCGGGACCGTACTTTGCCAAGAATGGCTAATGGAGCTGGAATACTTATCGTGGAAATACCGTTCCTACAGCGTTGGTGTAATATTTGCGCCAAAGGCGTACGTAGACTTACCTTCATTATTACCTATGCAAGAGCCTGCGGTTACCGTACGTTATAATCTGACCCCTCTAAAGCACAGCCTTTAGTCGAATCTATAAATATACCTAGATTATTATTTATTATTAAGGGTATTGGCGCAGGGCCTGCGCCAAGGCGTACAGGCTGCTAACGGTTTTTGCGGCGGAACCATTGTCTCGAACAGCTCTGGGTGCTTTGCGTGTTTCAGCGAGTGTAGGTGACATACTTAACCGTGATAAGCGTAAACATGGGATAAATATCGGACAAGTGACGGAGGCGCCCTAAGGAGCATTTCCAACAGGTATCTAAGAATTTGGAATATGGGTAGCTCGGGAGGCTTGCTCAGTTGTTGTGGAGTTCTCCGAGCTGGGCAACTTGGTTACCCAGCTCGGAGAACTCCACAACAACTGAGGTATCTAAGAATGTCCCAAACAAGGTAGTTCCCTTACCATTCTGGTATACGGTTCAACCGGAAAGAGATGACAATTGTAAGTGTACATCAAACGGTTATGGGGAAACATTGGATTGGTCTCTAATGCGAAAGCAGTCACCAGTGGAGTAATTCAGGGAAGTGTACTTGGTCCACTTCTTTTTCTCCTCTACGTCAACCATGTAGTTCATAGAATAAGACATGGTGCTACTTTTCTGTTTGCTGATGACATTAAAATCGTCTACTCACAAGAACGTGCAGATACTCGCGCAGTCTTGTGCCACATTCAGGAAGATCTACTGGCACTTGAATCCTGGAGCAAACCGTAGACAATTGTAATATTCTGTCGTACAAATGCGAAGTTCCACCAGGCAGTCGCTTATTACAAGGCACGTTTATATCACAGTGCAAAGTGGTTCGCGACTTGGGTGTGCGGTATTCCACTACCTTAAACTTTTCGGAACATTGTGACTTCCAAGTTTCGAAAGCCATGAAGACTATTGGCTATATCTGTCATAAATTTCAACTCACAGAATCTCGTTTCTGGCTTTACAAAACATATGTGTTACCTGGCATGGAAGACTGCTCATTACTACTGTCGCATCTGTGGAAGTCTGACCAGCATGCTTTTGAGAGGGTACAGCGAGGCTTTACAAAGAAGCTGTGCGGATATTCCTCCAAGATGACCTACAGAGAGCGCAGTGAAAACCTTGGACTTGACCCAATTTGGCCACGGATAATGAAGATGAACTTGTGTTTCCTGTACAGAATAATTCACCATCACATGCACAATTATGCTAACTGTGTCTATATGTCCGTTAACACTAGATACGAGCTACGAAATAAGGAGACAACGGTCATGATTCCAAAGTTCAATACGCGAATTAGGGAGGGTTTCTTCTTAATACACTGCTCAAAGCTTTGGAACAAACTTCCAAGAGCTATCAGAATTCGTTGCACATTGCGTTATTTAAGCTTTCGATAAAAGATCATTTAACCGTTCAAAATGTGATAATAATGTTTTGAACAGCACAGTCCTTAGATAACGCTTTTGAGAACGGAGTTAATGGTGCCTGAAAATGCATGTGGTCAAGTGCATAAGTGGTTATATTTTGTTGGCCCGCAGCACTTTATTCTCTTTTTTCGTGTGCGATCAACTCTCATGTGACTGCTAAAAACTTGTTAGACGATAAAACAAGAGGAATGTAAATATTTTTGAACGCTTCACGCTACACAAATTTTCATTTTGTGCTCACATTCTTTTTAACTTTATTATACCATGATATGAAACTGCTGTACCATTATTTGATCCGTCCCTTCTGGGAACGGCTTCTCGCATCGTCGAGCCACATAAAATTTATTTATTTATTTATTTATGTAAGAGGGGCAATACCATTTTATCGTTGGCACCGAGAACAGAAAAATCTGCAATATTATGGAACGTGAGGGAAAAGTGGAAAAGCTACCTTTAGGGAGGCATCGTTTATTGCAACTCTGCTGCGATACAATATCCAAGGGGAGTGGCTTAGTTGACGACGAACATGCTCACGCAGCCAAGGTGATTTTCAGGACACTTAGTAGGTTGCTTTCCTGAGCATCTGGGGCTTTAGAATCCGTGTGGGAACCTCAAAACTTCGCGGTAGCCGGATTGGAGGCCTACTGTAAACATTTGCCTTCCAAACGACTTCACACGGAACTACACAATCCATCTTGTAGGTGTTGCTAAACATACCGTCTCCTCCGTACCTTCGGATCATTGAATATCACCGACGTTGTCACGGAATAATTTAGCGTCCGCGAAATACTTTGTGCAGTTACTAAAGGAGCAGTTACTAAAGCAGTTACTAAAGGAGCTTACCATAACACCTTAGTACTTTCACGCCGTGAATTCTGTCACCGTCCGTAGCAGTGCGATGGTTTTACGCCACACCATCCTAAACGTAAGCTGCGACTGATGGCAGCACCGCGGCGAACCCTTTCGGCAGCAGCCATGTGTTGCTAATGCCATTGTACAAATGAAAGCCTGAAACCTCCATAGATATAACGCAAAATGTGTTTCCGGCCATGGCTAAAAGAGGGGCATGCTTAACGGAAGACTGGCAATCAAAACGGACCGCGTCACTGTTACAAGGTACACACCCGGCGCAGAAGGGTGGACAAAGTATTTGCTTACGTTACCCTTTCCCTACCTAGGTGCTACCCGTCAGCTTTTTCTGTGTCACCAGTACCGACACACCTTGTTGGATGAGCTTTTACTCTGCTGCATAGTTGGTTTATATTCGGCGAGAAAATCAAGGTGGTATAGGAAGTCAAACAGCAGTAATGGCGATAACGAACAATGGCTGAAATCATGTTCAAGTCACTGCTATGCAAGCGCTAAGTTTATGTACGAGACAAACGTATACTATGCCCCGTCAACTAATAAAGGCCTTGCACTGCAAGCGTACTACCGCAGAGACGCAGAGTGTGAAGTTGAATTCCCCTGGTGTGAGTCATTTGCGCTGCTTGGTTACACAGTTACGTTTGTCACATCAGGTCCCGCTGCAGATGCTAAAGAAACAAAAGCGGTAGACGTGGAACCACATGAGAGCTAGCATTCTTTTCGAAGGTTCCGAGAAAGCGCACTGCACAAGCCGACAGGTCCAATCAAGTAGATCACAAGCAGGACATTTTATGTGCTCCGCCTATACACCTTCAAACGTGTGCAGTAACGGTATATGTATAGAGCCATTTTGCTGAAAGAATTCACTGTGCTTGCATTCTATGATGGAAAAGCAACTTACCCCATTCTCCAATCCGGTGCCTGCAAATGAACTCAGTTTACCTGTCTTTATGCCACTTGCGTACACATCGGACAGACATGTATATGCTCGGTACGATGGAATATCGATGGAAAACCACAAATGCTGTATACTAAGTGTACAGTAAGATTTTTTGCACACAATAACAACCTTGTCAGGGTAAGCGGTGGGGTAGGTTACTCTGTTGCGGATATAAACCGTTTTTCATGCCTAGCACTGAAGGATATATCCACGGCGCTGATGGACGATGTAGTCCATGAAGAAAACACGTTGGCTGTCTCTATGGTACGTCTCAGCCACTGCCAGGTTACACTGTTAGCATTCTTAAACTACTACTTTTCACGTGTGCAAAGGTGACGCAAATGCGAAGACGGTGCAATTGTCCACAGGCCCTTAATTCCTTTCGTCCTGTAGAAGGTAAGGCTATGGACGTTGAAAGGTATATATCCTGACCTGTATAGCTCAAAGTACTTGCGTATGAACGCACTTACTACGGAATCTGCAAAGGACGCATGTGTGCCATGAAGCTGAGCGTTGCTGGACAAAGCATGCAATGTGTAGGTCTAGGAACTTGGGGTAGTACTCCAATTACAACAACTACTTAGCACTGTGGGGTCAGCTGATAAAAGGAAATGTCTAAACTCCGCCGCTTTCCAATAACGACATTCATTGCCTACTTTGCAGCGTCTGCTTAAGTCCCATGTGCAACAGCTGCAAACACCGCCCAGTGCGCATAACTCTCAATCATGTCCTTATCTTTTAGCCGACAATACGTCGCCGTCGGTGCTGAACACCATTTTGAAATCCTGCGATGCATGATATCAATGTTAACGTCGTGCATGTAATCAAGGGGCAACGCGTGAGTCATGTCCACGTAAAGACAGTTGAAGGGGGATAACTCCGTCACTTGGACGGTCCGAAGCTCTCAAGGGTTCAGAGGCTGCATAAGGTTTTAGGGCGTTACCTTTCGTTTAAGGTACACGGCACGTTGACAACACTTGTCACAAATGTAGTAGCTTGAAGGTGCCCTAGTTCGCTTCAAGCAAGCCCATGCCGGTGCAGCAACATTAACGGCTGAAAATGAAACTAGTTACGACTACATTGCCTAGGAACATGAAGCTGCTTTTATTCAAAACAAATAAATCCGTCCTCCGTTGGCGGAGCAACTGACTCACGTCAGCAGTCTATGCTTCATCGCCGTATATCCCTACGGCGATTGGAGTTAACAGCATGGGGTATATCGCTCAGCAGGTTATGTGCCATATTTGTCGCGGTGATGAAGAAGACGGATGAAATCTATCTACGTGAATTGGAGTGTACAATGATCTGGCTGCGTCGTAATGGTAGCTTACAATGCTGTCATAAGAGCGTTTGCTACACCCAGGTAAGCATAAGTCCTTGCACTCATATTCAAGCTTATAGTGAATCGGAAATACTCTTTAGCATCCGATAGACCTTTTGTAAACCTGGATGGAAAGAACGCAAGAAAGACAACAAGTCTCTCACAACGGAACCGGAAAGGCGCACATGCACAATCCACTGACGTGTATGAAGCTTCAGAACCTCAAACCTGTTATACCTCCTACGATGCAGAAAACCTTATCGAAGTTCTCCAATGGCAATGTGTTCTCCTCCTCCACGAAAGATGTATAGGGATTAACACTGCAGGGTTTTACGGAGGAAGCATAAACGTCCAAGCTAACCCCGGGCGGGTTCGCCGCCGCGTCAATCGTCACTTCGGAAATATGGAGACGGATTTCCTCTCTAATAACTGCGATATCGTTACCACCACCTGCATGTTTGGATGGAGATAAAGCATGGTAACCATGCGCAGCAAAGGTTCAACCTGTTAACAGCCGCTCCCGTGTTTTGAAGCCAACGACGAAACGTGATTCCATTAGAGCTGTAGTACAAATGTTAGTCACAACGGGGCCGCAGTTCAGAAAAGCTTACTGCGTATGCTAGGAACTCACAGTGTACTGGGTAACGTCGAATGCCTTCAGCAAACCGAACCGGGGTACGCGGAGCAAAAGCGGCAGCGCGTGCACAAGCGGAATATCAGTCAATATGAGCGCCACGTTCAAACTTATTTCATATCAAAAATTTAACTAAATCATGGTCGTCCAATTCCGTAGTGATGCATCCACATCATGTGTTGTTAACTTACAGTTCCATTATTGCATTCAATATATGGATTATGGGGCACACTGCAAGACCAGTTAGTCTTTTTACGCTGTTTATCATTGTCCAGGTTTTACCGCGATTTTTCTACGACTGGCAAAGCATATTTGTGGCGCTGGGCTAGCAGGGAGCAAATTGACAAAATCGTGGTCCATGCGGTAGGTACTTGGTATCGTCGGGCTGAGGATTTGTTGTTTAGGTCCCGGAGAACTGATAAATTAATTTAAGTCACCTGGTGGTTAAGGAAGTGTCGGCCAATACCAGATGTTGAACGTCAAATGCCAAACAGTGTATCCGCGGCAAGCTGGGGAGAAGCAGACACCGAACAAAAGAAAACCAAGCAAAACACCTACTGGAATGCATTGCTAAGCACTATTAAATCAGTGTTTGTATGCAGCGCTACCTAGTTCGTTGGTACTACGTAACTTTGTTCAGTATAGATGAGTTACAGTTTCCTCCTTACCACCCGTCTTAAGTGTGGCGCAGACTACAACTACACCGCACGAAGTTTCTTTAGAGCGTGTGGTCCAAAGGGAGACAAGAGTGTCCACAGCATTCAACGAAAACTACGGGTATTGAAACGTTACATAGATAAAAAGGTAAAATGTTAAACGGTGGCCCCAATTAGCCTTAATGAACGCCGTTAAAAAGCTAGTCTCAGCTTAGGTGAAGCTGAGGCCAAATGACTTACGATGCTTATCAAGAAGCAGTCAGTGCATGCAGTAGGGTACCAAGGAGGGAGGCAAATTTAATGAATTGTTGAAGGGATATTTTTGCGAACCGAGGAGCCGGTGGTTGGTAGTGGCAAGACTAACGCTGAATCCTCAATACATAAATGCTGAAAGCTCCTCCAGAAATGTGAAAGACGGGACAAGGCACGAATGTTGTGGTATGCTTGGGGTGGTAAGTCGGCATATATTCAGATTAATAAGAGAAGAACCAAGCCTATGCATTACTGTCCATAATCGAATGTAGGTGGAAAACGAGGTGAATAGCAGAAATCTGTAAGGTGAGATAAATTGTGGCTGGTAAAGGAAATAACAGCCACAAGGTGCCTAAACTGGAGTCGACCCTAATTCACCAGGAAGTAACAGAGAGGGGCCAGGTTAGGCTAAAGTAGTGCTAATCATTAGCGGGCTAAATGATAAGAGAGCTGAAAGTATAATGTGGTGAAACGGTTTCGTTCAGTGACGCAACCATGGGAAGGCAGGAGCAAGGTTAATCAGCGTGAAATGGATAAACATGCAGGAAGCATGGTTTGAGTTATAGCCCTGAGGTGGTAGACAGAGTGCTCAAGGGTAACGGTGAAACCACGATTAATGCAAGCCAAAGGTTAAAGGGGTGAGCAGTGTAAGGTAGCCATATGATGGCGTATTCAAGGGCAAAAGGCTGGTCAGTAGCTTATGAATGGTGATCTAGAGAACAAGTAGGTGACTTCCGAATTCAGCAACTCTTCAGGTGCAACAGCGGACATATTTAGGCAAGCAAAATAAGCGGACGTGATGAGACTTACTGTAAGGGATAAGCGGTGAGTCGATAGGGAATATCACGGCTGTCATGCCAAAGAAAGCCACCGGTCGCAGCAAGCTTCACAGATGGACAGCTTTGGAAGGAAGACAACTAATATGGTCGAATAAGACCAATCATGAAGGTTACTCAATTTGACGGATAGCCAGAAGTAGAGATACAACATAAGTGCGGAGAAGCTAGGACTTGAGGACATGGAAAATGACTTTAAGGTAAGGTTTGGAGAGGCTCATCATTGGCATGAGCAGGCAGTGTGGTTGCTTTAGTTACAACGTAAATGATGTGTGCGTGAATAGAGGAAAGTAACAAAAGGTTTTGTAGGTTACTTAGATGCGAGAGGCGCACATCAAGTAGAAATGCAGAGCTAGTTTTATTAAAATAGCGCATGATTATTCATTGTTTTACCTTATAGAAGTTTGGGGCGGTACGCTGTAAGGATAGTCACCGAGACGGCAGAGCCTTCAAGTACGTGAACTTCAAAGGATTCCAGAGACAACTCAGACAGACACGACGGACGTCAGACAAAAGTTGACAGGCGCATAAAGTCGTACATTTGTGGGAGATAGACTGGTTGTCCGAAGTGGTGTTAATACATACGGGAGGAGGAGCTGGTCGTTAAGAAACTGACCTTAGGGCGAGGTAAGTTCCATATGGATTAACTGGACCATTGCGAAAGAATACGTAAGCAGCAGCCTCCTTATATAAGTAGGTTATATCGTAGGACATGCATGGCAGTGCGGTGAAGGGATAGCTACTGAGCCGACAGAGCGTACTGCTGCGTACAGGTCAATGAAAGCCAACCACAGAAAGAATTCAGACGGACTGCAATGGGAAGACAGGTAGACCCAATGGGCGCATGCATCCAGTCCAACAGTTAGACTTGCTGGAAGGCTATCCAGCAATGAAGATAAAACTCATGTGTAGAGAAGCTAGTCTTTGAGGAAGTGGAACGTGGCTTGAACGCAAAGTTCGGCTTAGCTCATCCGTGGCAGCAGCAGACAGTGTTGTCGCATAAGTTACAAGGTAAATGAATAGTGCTAGAAGAGAGGCAGTAATGCAAAGGATTGGAAGATGGGCAGGGGCGTGGGAAGCTTACATCGCCGAAGTGCGGATCAGTTGTACCATAAGTAGTGCAGGAGTTTGCATCTTGTACTCCAATACGATCTGGGAGCGGTACTGTGCAGGAATAGTCAATGACCTGTCAGTGCTTGCAAGTCACTGAAATCCAAGGTATACCGGTGACAGTGCAGATAGGCGGTTACGTAGTTAACATGCTGAGCGAAGTACTTTACATTGGTGCAACAGTTGGATGGGATGCCAGTCCTAAATCGTTTACGTGGCGTATGTCTGGATGTAGTCCAAAAGCGGGAAACTGGTTAGACGCGGCCAGTTCAGGGCCGAGCACGAAGCGTTAGCCGTCCAATTAAAAAAGGATTGCAAACAGAGAGCGCAGAAAGGAAAGCTTAGGGTCGGAAAGGAAAAGCCTACTATTAAGGAGAAGTGTAAACGCTAAAGACATTCTCCATGTGCGGTGAGCGGAACGTTGGGTCTGCTGATAATTGCTCGGCAAATTCAGAGCGGTCGGGGAAGCAGAAGTCCGTTGCGACGAGACTAGAATGTCGGCTCATTGAGTTAACGCTGTTTTATTATGGTCGGAATACTAACAGAGAGCGTTGACATAAAAATATGTTAATGATGAAATTGAACATAATAATAAGCAAGTGGCTAAACCGGCACTACTCTTGTGGGTTGCACTTTGCCGGGTCTTTAGGGTCCGGATAATTTAGATCTCAGGAGTCTGGGAGAGGGAAGTATGTAGGTGGCCTTCAACACCAGACCAACTAAGTCAGCGCGCTGATGTTATGCCGTTAACTTAAGGTGGATATAGTGTTATCAGAAAAGGTAGCGCTCGGGATGGGGAATGGTAAGGAACACCAGACTCGGAGGACGTTTAAATTCGTGAGAAACCTATGTCAACTCCTAGCCTGAGAGAGTTGGGCAAACTTGCCGGGATATCCATGATGCAGCAAGTTAGGGGATGAAGACACTAAAGAGCTTTGGGCGGTAACGCGTCATTTCTTTAGGCAGGTAATCCGAGGGAAGATAGGCATCGTAATTAAGGAAGAATGGTCAAAAGCCAGTGGCGTATTACTTACACAGCGCAATAAAAGGAAGGCTACAGTCAAACATTAACGTGCAAATCGCTGCTAAGGGGATGTAGAGGCAGTGTCGTTATTTGTTGTCAGTAGTCCATTGATGACAAACAGAGCCAAGCACATACAAGCGCAGGACGGAGAGAAAAGTGCGAATAACCAGCGGGGAGCGGAATCATGCTAACAAACATTGAAGGCCCCTGCGAACGGATATGTCTAGCGAATGGAACTAATAATTTTGTTAAGCTGTTACTTTACTACTCGAAGAGGAAGTATGCGTTGGTTGAGCGGATGCAGTCTGCTATTTCCCCTCAGTCTGCTACTATGCTATCGAGACTTACGCGGTATACACCCCGCAATCTAAACGTGATGTTTCCCTTAAATCTGGAGCCTGCTAGACTTGCCCACCGATTACTGCTGACTCTTCTTATCTTTACTATTTGTCCTTATCCAAAGCGCCGACTAATCAAGTCCTACAGGATCGGCCTCCTGCTCTCTGGATTCATTCAGACTTCTGAGATGTCACCTCTCTTGGTTCGGCGGACTCAACTACCCGATTCCATTACCTGAGAGCTTCGTGGGCTTTTCGCCTCTTTCGTCAATAAAGCTTTCCCATCCTGACCCTAAATTTTATTATCGCGCTCTGTTTTAATTTCTTCTTCAATTGGAGTGCCCGATCTTACTGCTCTGAAGTGATCTAGTCCCACTGACTAGCCACTTTTGCTCTGCATGCTTCAATGCTACTCTGCCTTAAGTGTTATGGGCTATGCCGACTCAACACTCTTGTTCCCCTACCTGGAGATTCTGCCTGACTCGCTTACCCTCTATTACTGCGGACCTTTATCTGCCATTAGTTTTACGTGCTATTCTAACGCGCCGACTAACCTAGTCTCGCTAGATCGGCCACTTGTTTTCCAGCTTTATTCAGGGTTATTCCAGGTTACAAACCTTGGTTCGGCTGACTCAACTTCATGTTTACATCACCTGAAAATCCTCGTTGGCTCCCCCACTCCTTATTAATAAACCTTTCCCATACCGACCTTAACCTTTTCTTATCTCGCTTTCTGTTGTCATTCCCCTTTTCAATCGGACAGCCAGCTTCACTAACTCACTGTTATTTAGCTGCACTTGACCTGTCAGTTTCTCTGACTACTATTTTGTTACTGACACTTCAGCCGGACAGTCTTTGCAGAAGCAGTTATACGTTTCCCTACCTCTAGGGACGGCTGGAATTTTTCACTTTATATTTTTCTAACCTTTACTTCATTATGAGTCCCAATCCCAACGCGCTGCTCCCTCGAGCCGCGCCTGAGCGGTCCACTGCACTCCCAAATCACTCAAAATTATGAGACGTTACCTTTCCTAGTTCGGCTGTCCTAATTGACTGCTTAATCCCTCGAAAGCCTGGTTGACTTTTTCACTCTTTCAGTTAAAACCTTTGCAATCCTAGTCTGTCCTTTTCTTATCTTGATCTCTGATTGCTTTTCAAATGGACGGCCATCTCTGTGCTTTGCCTTAACCTATTCTTTTTATGACCGTATCTCTGACTTCACCCATATAACTGAGACGTATAAAAGCTAAGTGCTACACACCCAAAGCATTGCTTCCCCCGAGAACTTTGCTGAACTTGCCCATGCTTTATTATCACTGCTTATTTCATTCATAACTTTGATCATCACTACTCACCTCCACTACTTAATTAAACGGCTTAGTCGCACTCCACCGACTACTCCAAACCCTTTGGATCGACCTCTCGCTCCCCAATACCACGCAGCTCTCTGACCCGTCATTGTTCATGGTACGACTAATCTAAATTTTTACATAACACATGTACATGAGATATTTAGTTTATAATGCTACATATAATGTGAGGTTTATTAGTGAAAGCACTTTTGCGACTGATCTTTTCCTCTGAGTTCCGGAGGCATCGCTGTTGCCTGTTTGTGCGGCTGTCTGTGTTGGTTGTCTTTTTTCCGAGATTTCCACAGAAATAGTGGCTAGAATTGGAGGAAAGTTACACTGGCTCAACCTCAACGCTTCAACGTAGCGCAATATTCCCTTATCTGAAAATGGATGGATAATCATTACTCTGACTTTAGACTTACCGGATGGACAAGACACTTATCTGTCTTGGATGTATGCCAATATATTAAGGCCTGAACAACTGGGTTCAGCTCGACTCTTCCTCACATAACTCTTATTCGGAGTTGCTGACATTTAGTGTCAACTCGGTCATTCCACCTAACCGGAGGGCAGATTTGCCTGCACTTGCTATGCCCGTACTTTGGAAATATCCCAACACAATTCCTTCACACCCAATACTCTTACTATGGCAAGAACAAAGGTGTTCGGCCCTTTACACTACTGGAATTCTGTTCACTTACCAAATCTGGAGATGCCCGCATTAATGTTACCGTCTATATGTTCGTAGATGTCAATGTCCCTAAGCAAGTGAACTTACTCTGGAAGGATTTCCGGTTCAATATTCAGGACAACACGCAGCTTTCTTGGGCCTGGACGGTTGCGTTTGGCAATTCCCCTCTAATATTTGGTTCAACCACATATTAGAGACATTTCAGAGACATTACGCGGTTCCGCCAATGAACAATAAAAAACATGTCAGCATGTTCGATTTATAGATTACCTACCGCACACGCCGTGCCATTTCGTCATGAAGTGACAGGATCCATGGATGATACAGTCCTCCCCATCATGCATCAGCCAGTGAAAATTATGGGTGTATCCTGACTGCAACTAGCAGAACCAATAATCGGTCAATAAGAAGCATTGCCAATTGCAGCTTGTCGTTCTATTGTGTTGATGGCAGTGCTCCAGGACGTGGACGGTTTTCGCCTGGCAAGTGTTCACCCTATAAAAAGCCACAAATGTCCGTTTAACAACACTGTGACGTGGCGGAGGTGACTCGCCACGGAATAAAGTTACCGCCATTAAGATCAAGCTGACAAGCTGACCTTGACTAGATACTACCATGCTGGATACACCTCCACACTTTTTAGTTGCATATTTCGTCGCCACGTCATTTTCGGTGCATCCATCATTGTTCTTTACGCTACACTCACATGAACCCAGCGTATCGTGTAATCGCGATTGAGCGTGTTCTTCACCAGCACTTTTTTAATTGATCAGTCCTAGTTGTGGTCCTATTCATGCCTGAATTGTTACTGCACTTTATCGTAGGACGAGTGTACCCACAGGAACGTGCCCGAACTCATGGCAATGGGCTTTCTTCATTTTTATTTCTGTCCTATTTGTAAGGTGTAAATAGAAACGGATGAACAACCGCCGATTGTCACTGTTACACTTGCCATGACATGTCTGTATAATTGCACTTCTTTGATCAGGTCGCCGCGGGCATGCCTCGCATAGCCGAGAATAAATAAATATATATTTATTTACTTATATGTATATGTAAGCAGGGCTTTGTTGCGAGAACGCATATTTAGTAAAGCAACTGCCCAGAATTTCGGCCAAGGTGAGGACACTTAATAATCGTTTTATGGCCGACGAGAATGCCACCGCTGTTTCCGACGTTCGGACAATTGCTGGTAGCTTGTTTCACTCGTGCAAATATCTACCTAGAGTTTGAACGAAATATGCGATGTGTCTTAGGGACATAGAATGAATGAGGCTTTTTGAGTATGTGGTGTTGTGTATCACGCACCGGTTAAACGACTCGCCCGTGCTTCACTCAGCGGTTTTTGAGAAATTTGTAGCGAAAGCGAGGTTGGTTTAGGCTTACGAAGCCAGAGGGTTTAATGATTAAATGAATAAAAACTAACTACTTTATTCTCAAAAATAAAGAGACACACTAAATCAGGCATGCTTAAGGTTTATAAGCAGTTGTGTATCACGAGGATACTTCAGGTTCAATCGTGTGTATTGGAAACGGTCAGGGCACTATAAGTGCAATGAAACTTTGCATGTAGTCGGAGCGTGTCATATACTTGCAGGTGCCGGGAAAGGGTTAGATTAGGAGTCTAGTCGACTTGCCAGTATGCAGTTATGGGCAATAACTTTATTCAGTGGCGAGTCACGTCCGCCACGTCGCAATGTTGTCAAACAGACATTTGTGGTTTTTTTTAGGGAGGACGCTTGCCAGGCGAAAACCCACCACTTCCTGCAACATTGCCGTAAAGCATTTTGAACCGTAATGTATAACTAGCAAAGCCGCTTGACGCCTGATTTCATATTCGGTTATGCGCAGTCAAATGGCATCTAACCTCCTCTGTTAGTTAGACAGATCAGATCCGCCATGATTGTTGAGGCCGGTTGAGGAGGGGAACATCGCTAATAGTCGTCCTGTTTTGTGTCCAAGTGAGAAAGTTCAAACTTTCTGCTGCCTGCGTTTTTCAGGTGTAAAGCTCATGGGCGTCTGAAGATGTGTCCAGTTCACCATACTGGGCAAAGTTCGTGATGATGGTAGTTGGGTCCTTTTGATCTTCTGCCATGCTCCATGTAAGTTCTTTTCGGTTGTTACATTTGCCTTGGGCGGAAACTGTTCCTCAGTCTAATCCCAGGTCTCCATGAACTTCCGGACCTCGGAGAAAAGGGAAAGTGAGGGACAACCGAGAGAAGCCCGCAAGAACAGGCTTGGAGTTAAAAGCTTTCAAAGTCTTATGTTACAACATTTGCAGTTGAGACAAAAGCATGTACACTGTGCAAAACGCTGCAGTGTTCCTGGAACACGAATTACGAAATTTTGCGGTTCCGTAATGACTAACAAAAATGGAATAAAAGGTAAAGCCGCCCGAGCCAAAATTAGGTGCAAACGTAGAAGTGCTCATTCGGATATCACAGTTTCAGTCGACCGCAGCTCTGCCTTATGCACCGCAAATGCAAATAAGGCAACTAAACGTCCTGCTGCACAAGCCAACCTGGATAAAACGCGCCGGTGCAGTGACCGACTGACCCACTGATAAATGCATTTAACAAACTCTGTGCACTATCAACGGAAATAGCTGCTCTTGAAAAGGAAATGGCCGTTACCAAAACGGACCCGGCAAATCTTATGTCATTGGCACAACTCGCAGGAACAAATAAAATTGACAACGCCGATGAGCTCAGGATGCCGGCGCCATTCTTACTACCATTACAACCAAGATAAACGGGCGCACCCTTCGTGCCCAAAACGTGATCATCTTCAACGTTCCTGACAAACTTTCTTTGGAGAAATTCACCCGCCTACTTTCGTCCATGTGTACCATCCCCTCAGACACTTGCGTGAGTAAACCGCTCAAAAAATCGAAGATCAGTCGTACTTGCCCTATTCTTATGGCTTTCAAAACTCAAGAACGGGCTTCACGCATCATAGCAATTAGATTTACCACGCCAACAAACGCAAACCTTGGACCTATTCTTATCAAGCCTGCTCTAACACCGCTGCAAAGAGCTTTCCTACCGGCTACTCATACCAAAGCAAGACAACAGCCACATGTTTCATCGCCGATTGCCAAAGCTATCACTTGCTCTACGACGAGCACAAACGTGGATCTGGACATAACCCCCTGCGTCATGCATCCGTGACATCATTGCATACCGACTGAAGCCCCACAGCCCTAATAGATACAATGTCAACCAACGTCCCAGACTCGTCCCAGCTAACGCTAAAAGTAGCTGAGTCAAAGCATAACGCCTCCGACCTGAGTGACACTGATTCAAAACCGATCAATGTAGACTTCCCGCTGAGCAACTCCCTACCCTCCCCCTTGTGCAAAGCCGCAACCACCCTCACAATACAACAGACTACCAGCAAAGGCCAACAGCGGAAACACAGCACGTCTCGTATTACAATGCCCTCCCCGCTGATGCACCACCATAACAATGATAATTGTACCCAACCAATGTCGTCGTGGCACAAGCGGATAGCTGATAAGCACCAATCAGCATCAGTATTAATGGATCACGTGAGGTCGAAATCATTCCTATCACAAACGTTGCCCTCCAAGCAGGTTTTTACCCCACCCGCCCAATCGCTGCGCAAGCCCCATCTACTCGAGGCGCCCAACAATGCTATGAAGCCCCAGAACTATAACAAATGCTGCGGCCGTCACAAACTGAGGACTTCTACCAGTCACCACAACAAAATAGAACTATGAGCATCCCGCGCAGCATCAACGCAGTGATTCCGCTAATAACTAACTATCCACCAGCTACGTTATTGCCCAGTCGGCCCTACAAAAAGCGCTATTCCATCCTAATGTCAAGTGCACAACCAAGTTACCAATCCCCACAACCTCTCGAAACAGTGGGGAACACAGCACCTCCCAAGGACGACGCCCTTCTGAAAAGCTCTACCGCTCAATCTACACTAACCCGCGCTCCCTGACCATACGTTATCCTGGACGAAATAAATATCTGGATGACAAGCACTACAACCGGGCCGTCATCCACTGCCCCTTCTATGGGATGCACCAGGACACGACCCACCTCGCCCATTCCACCAGGAATACTCGCCAGGTCTCTATTACCTCTAGTAACTCATATGCGCACTGCAACAAAACCCCCACGGTTGGTTTCAGCCCTCCGGATAGGTTCTACAGCTAATAATATTGCCACGGCCACAGTAGCGGGCGGCTACCATCTGCTACCTACTCAATCACTTCCTGATCACATTCCTATTTCACCTTCTGCACCTTTCCTTACCAGTTCCATGTACCCTGCGCCAGCTGCACCCTATTGTGCAACTTACCTAACCCAATCTAACTCCCCTAACTCTCCTTGCGTTGGACCATACAGCATGCTGCCTATTAACAGGCGATCTATTGCACACAAGCTGCACCTCATTGGCCCAATTAGCTTACTCTCATATCCACAGCTGGTCCTTTTTCCAGAAATATGGCACCCCTCAAATGCCTCTGACAGCCTACTACGCTTCCTTGGATCCACCACCTTCGGTAACGGACGAGACAACCAGCGGGGTGGTGTTTGCCTTATCTATGTTCGGGACGACTTTGGTGCACCCGATTTTGAACTGTTATCTATAAGTGACCCTGAAGATTCCATGTGGATCCAGACGACAGGAGGTCAACTTGACCTCGTTATCAGTTGCGTATACAATCCTCCACACACATCCAGCGAAAACATTAATACCCGCATTAAGCTTTTCACTGAAATCTCCCTAATGCCCCTAAGTCACAAGATAGTGGGTGGCGATTTCAATATATCTCTTATCCTCTGGAAAAACTAGATTGCCCCACTCAGGTACAGAAGTTTCTTTGACACCATCCACGCAAATAACTGGACCCAACAACTTCACGATCCCATCAGGCTTTCTAACACCCTAAACTTAATCTTTACGCAAGGTGTCGCTGACGCAGTCGCTGGTATACTAACTATACACACCGCTGCGACCACAAGGTAGTCAAACAAATATTTACACTTTCTACTCCACACTGCGCCACTTCTTCTCCTGTCAAAAAGTTTCGAATGTTCAACCACATTAACTGGGACAGCTTTGCGATATTAGTGCGATATGCGAACTGGGACAACTTCTTTTTAGCCACTGATGTAGACGCAGCTACACACGTCCTGTATTTAAAGCTCTTCAGCTGCCTAGAGGTGATGGCCACACGCACTTGCAGAAGCCGCTTAAACGTGACAGCGAAATCAGCCAAGGCTTACAGTATACGTAGGAAGATCAAAAATGTGCGCCACCGATACTCCAAAACTAAGGAATTCTGCACCACTGTTTGCGTGATGGAAATACTAACCAAATGGCAAACTTCGCAGGAAGCAGCCAAGGTTGCTGAAGAAAATACTGCCCGTAAATCTAACTATAAAACCAATTCACTCAGTCAACTACTCCGACAAATACGTAAGCAACAGTCTACGCTTGTTGCCTCACTGATACTTTCCGATACATCCGTTATTAGCGATCCATCAAAAATATGTGAGACCCTTAATGGATATCTCCGCAATTCTTCTACTGACGCTAATGGAACCTCACCAGCTATGCCATCTAGGCGTACCAATGGCTCATATGACACTATTAAGTTTGGCCTACGTCCTATCACTCGGGAAATCTGCTCAGTCAGATGGTCATCACATACTGGTCCCGATGGTCTCCCCTCTACGTTGCTGATGCTTGGTGGCCATGACATTCCATTTCTACTGCTCAACCTATTCACGCTTTCCATGACAACCGTGATTTATCCAACCACATGGAAACATGCCACCCTCATCCTCAAACACAAAAAGCCCAGTCAGCAGAACATGGAAACTATCGCCCCATCAGCCGCACGCCTATGGCTTCAAGTCTAATGGAACGCTTAGTCAAAGCAACCATGCTCACCATCCTGCTTACCCGTAACCTCGTCAATCTACAACAACATGGATTTCTGCCGTCTAAATCCTGTCAGACCTGCAATTTGAGTTCCTCACCCATGTAACTCAACGGATTGACAACAAGCAAGCACTAGTTATCATCATCCTAGACATGACATAAGCCCTTGACAGAGCACCACATACAGAACTCTTGAGGAAGCTGGTATCATACGGTATCTTCGGCAAACTGCACACTTGGTTCTCAACATATCTTACAGCTCGCTCACAGTCCGCAAAGTTTGGGGACTTTATGCCACTTCCAAAACCAATCAAAGGTGGCTTAATTCAAGGAAGCCTTTTAGCCCCTCTACGTTTCCGACTCTATATCTTTGACGTGTTCCAGTTATTTAAACCTGGGGCACAATACCTCTTTGCCGACGACTGCAAAATTGTCTTCCCATTTCATCCGTCAAAGTTCCACATCGCCCTCTCACATATACAATGCGACTTAAGAGCGCTAGCCGCACGGTGCGACACGTGAAAGTTGGCATTCACACCAGCAAAGTGCAACGTCCTTATATACAGATGCACCATGCTACCCAATAAATTAATGCTATAATGCACGCCATTAGGGAACTACCTAACAATGCGGGACTTAGGCGTGCACTACTCCTGCTCGCTGAACTTCGCGGAACAAGTAGTTTATTCGGCAGCTAAAGCAAGATCTCATCGGATACATCCTCAAAAGCATGACAATACAATAAGCTAACCCTGCGCTCTACAAAACATGTGCCCGGCCTCTGCTAGAGTACTGCTCTATAGTATTTACCGACCTAAGAAATTGCGACAGAATAGCCCCCGAAAAGGTTCAGGTACCTTCAAAAAACGCCTCCTGCGGAACTCAAGTCTCAGCTACCGTGATCAATGGAACACACTTAAGCTCGAACCGTTACGGCTACGCCGGTTGGAAACCAACCTCGCCTTCCTATATTGCTTATTAACAATCCAAAGGGAGCAAACTAACCCCAATCTCAGACTCATTTATCACTTCGTACCCCCTACGCGATAGACCCCACTCTATTATCCTACCAAGAACGCGCTGTAGTCTTCGCTCCAACTTCTACCTCTACAGATACGCACATGGATAGAATAGGTTAGCCCTCACAATAAGGGCACCAATAGATATAAACCAGTTCCGCTTCTCGATTAGCAAATGCCTCTGTCACACAAGTTTCCAAACTAATGAAGACCAACTGTCCTGAAGACGAGTTTTTGAAAATGGACCAGACCACTTATAATCGCCTCTTCTTACCTTCCTACACACTCTCCTTCTCGACTCCTTATATTCCTATCTGCCTGCTTCCTCCAACGACCCCTTAAGTCTTCCATCACTTAGGCATCCGCCGCCGGATACAAATGCCACTGCATTCCCTCAAACCTCCCCCCATCTGGCTAGCTCGAGACTTCCGCCTCTGGCTAATCACATCAACTTAACTGGCTACTACTTAGATGGTGAAGCCGGCGTGCGTACGGCCTCAAGTACCAGTTAACGTTTCCCAAATCTATCCCAATCGTTAAGCTGACACCGTACTTCCTTGTAATTGTTACCCTATGAATCACGAAATCCTTGAATATACTCCTCGAATCGCGCTTCCGTTGCCGCATATTCCTACTACTACTGTTACGTGTTTGGCTCTGACTTTCTCTCCCTTTGGTCACGTCTGTACCATTTACTTTCCCTGACATGTTGACGCATTCTGTGACCCTGTGGACATATATTTATGACCAAGAGTCTAATTGGAGTGACTACATCTGGACACGGAAGCTTTTCCTAGCGCCACCATTTGTCGCTCGTCTTAAACTCAGTCTCTGTCTAGAAGCAGCTAGTGGTCGTACGCTCCAAAAATCTCTGCGCAAATCCAAAGCTTGCCCAGTGACACACACATTTATCTCCAACTTTCATTCTTTGGGACTGTCCGCGTCAAGTACATTTGCTGTCTGTTGAGTTATTTTGGGTCAATTTAGGGATTCACCAACCAATGGAAAACCTCAGCCCAATGCCATTGATAGCCGTAGATAATCTCTCTCCCTTAGTGCCTTTATTAGATCATCGAATTACCTAGATCATCAGTTTACAGCTGCAGCCAGTCAGCGTAGTTAACATACATGTTTGCGCTAAAAGAAACGCCTCATCTCTCCAACCTCTACACGCTTGATTTGTTTGCAGCACATACCTTCGCCGGTTGGTTGACTTTCTGACACTGTAACCGTCCAATATCAACTAGAAGGCTTAATGCGAAATCAGCTGATGTCCACTTGTTCTCTCACGTAACACCATTATACTTCGCTCCTGTTATTTCCAGCACGTTTCGTTTAGCGATTCACCGTAGGCTACAAACACCATTGAGATATCCGAAGCTATAAGGAGATATTCCTCGTTTCTCCATCCTGTAATCTTTTAGCATATCTGTTTCACTTACCTTCGTTATGTTGCTAAGGCATTCTGTGACACAGTAGGAATCCACTAGTGGCCAAACAGATTAATGGAATGGATACAACTGGTCACCAAAAGCTTTCAAAGCGCCATTCCCTGTAGATCCTTGTAACCTCAGCATGTCTATTTAGTGACAACTAGTGGTCGTAGGCTCCAAGCATCCCTGCGCATGTCCGAAGCTTGCTCATATCCATCTTCTTGCCTCTCCAACCTTCATTCTTCAAGTGTCTGCGTCCCATACATTTGCTGTCTGTTGACTTATTCTGGGAAACCTTAGGTATCCACTAGCCATTAGAAGGCTTCACCCCAATGCCATCGCTAGCAGTAGATAATTTCTCTCCCATAGTACCATTATCAGATCTTCGTACTACTAAGGTCACCAACATTCAGTTGCAGAGAGGCATTGTAGCTAGCAAAGATCTTTGCGCCAGGGGTTACTCTTCATCTCTCCAACGCTTACTCTCTTAAATTGTTTGCATCACACACCTTCGCTGGTTTGTTTTCTCCTCTCACGGTAGGTATCCAATGGTAATTAGTAAGTTTAACACGAATGCTTTTGCTGGCTACTGCTACCCTCTCTCCTTCCGCTACTATCTATCGCTCTTCTTATCTTCCTCACCACTGCAGTGAATTGCCGTATGCTCCATGTCCCTTCTGCGCAGACCTTTAGCTGGCCTGGCTACACTCCTTGTCTCTATATCATATATTCTTCTGGAATGTCTATATCAATACCTCCGCTGGCTTGTTGATGCATTCAGTGAACCTATATACGTACATAAGTGACCAAGCGTCTTATTGGAATGGCTAAATCTGGGCACTGATTGTCTTTCCTAGCGCCACCGTCTGTCGGTCGTCTTAAATTTGGCACTTCTGTTTAGAAGTAGCTAGTGGTCATAGGCTCAATACAAATGCGGTTATCCAGTGCTTGTTAGAAGCCACTCCTTATCTCAATAAAATTTATTCCGTTAGAATATCTGCATCCAATCTTTCCTCTGCCTTACCGCCAATTGATCTTTAGATCCGTCTTACAGCAACTTATTTATTTTACACTTTCTTATTTTGCGCTCCCTATCGTATTACGGTATTACCCTAGCTACTTGCAGTTTATGAACCTTGCAACCATCACCAATTTTCTAACTTTCTATGCTCTCTCCCTACACAATTTTTGGCTCATACT
This sequence comes from Dicrocoelium dendriticum, assembly GCA_944474145.2. Classification (NCBI taxonomy): domain Eukaryota; kingdom Metazoa; phylum Platyhelminthes; class Trematoda; order Plagiorchiida; family Dicrocoeliidae; genus Dicrocoelium; species Dicrocoelium dendriticum. The sequence continues at coordinate 53,902,900 of OX104069.1, read as the reverse complement.
AATCCGATACTTCGTGGATTACTTACAGGTACAACGCTCTTTCTCTACGCAAGCATTACCAATCTACGAATACGGCTAACCCATCTGTAGGATATTCAAATGCCAATTTCAGCATGATCACTGTTGCACAGTGTGCATGCATTCGTCTCAACTCCAAATATTGTAACATAAGACTTTAAAAGCTTTTAACTCCAAGCCTGTTCTTGCGGGCTTCTCTCGGTTGTCCCTCACTTTCCCTTTTCTCTGAGGTCCGGAAGTTCATGGGGACCTGGGATTGGACTGAGGAACAGTTTCCGCCCAAGGCAAATGTAACAACCGACAAGGACTTACATGGAGCATGGCAGAAGATCAAAGGGACCCAACTGCCATCATCACGAACTTTGCCCAGTATGGTGAACTGGACACATCTTCAGACGCCCATGAGCTTTACACCTGAAAAACGCAGGCGGCAGAAAGTTTGAACTTTCTCACTTGGACACAAAACAGGACGACTATTAGCGATGTTCCCCTCCTCAACCGGCCTCAACAATCATGGCGGATCTGATCTGTCTAACTAACAGAGGAGGTTAGATGCCATTTGACTGCGCATAACCGAATATGAAATCAGGCGTCAAGCGGCTTTGCTAGTTATACATTACGGTTCAAAATGCTTTACGGCAATGTTGCAGGAAGTGGTGGGTTTTCGCCTGGCAAGCGTCCTCCCTATAACAAACCACAAATGTCTGTTTGACAACATTGCGACGTGGCGGACGTGACTCGCCACTGAATAAAGTTATTGCCCATAACTGCATACTGGCAAGTCGACTAGACTCCTAATCTAACCCTTTCCCGGCACCTGCAAGTATATGACACGCTCCGACTACATGCACAGTTTCATTGCACTTATAGTGCCCTGACCGTTTCCAGTACACACGATTGAACCTGAAGTATCCTCGTGATACACAACTGCTTATAAACCTTAAGCATGCCTAATTTGGTGTGTCTCTTTAACTTTAAGAATAAACTATTCATTTATTCCTTTATTTGTTGATTGTGCTGCACGTGGCGTTTGAATATCTTATAGATGGATTAACCGTATGGGTAGGTGGCTGTTGCTCACGTAGGGACAAGAGCGTTGTACCAGTAAGTAATCCACGAAGTATCGGATTAGTATGAGCCAAAAATTGTGTAGGGAGAGAGCATAGAAAGTTAGAAAATTGGTGATGGTTGCAAGGTTCATAAACTGCAAGTAGCTAGGGTAATACAGTAATACGATAGGGAGCGCAAAATAAGAAAGTGTAAAATAAATAAGTTGCTGTAAGACGGATCTAAAGATCAATTGGCGGTAAGGCAGAGGAAAGATTGGATGCAGATATTCTAACGGAATAAATTTTATTGAGATAAGGAGTGGCTTCTAACAAGCACTGGATAACCGCATTTGTATTGAGCCTATGACCACTAGCTACTTCTAAACAGAAGTGCCAAATTTAAGACGACCGACAGACGGTGGCGCTAGGAAAGACAATCAGTGCCCAGATTTAGCCATTCCAATAAGACGCCTGGTCACTAATGTACGTATATAGGTTCACTGAATGCATCAAAAAGCCAGCGGAGGTATTGATATAGACATTCCAGGAGAATGTATGATATAGAGACAAGGAGTGTAGCCAGGCCAGCTAAAGGTCTGCGCAGAAGGGACATGGAGCATACGGCAATTTACTGCAGTGGTGAGGAAGATAAGAAGAGCAATAGATAGTAGCGGAAGGAGAGAGCGTAGCAGCAGCCAGCAAAAGCATTCGTGTTAAACTTACTAATTACCATTGGATACCTACCGTGACAGGAGACAACAAACCAGCGAAGGTGTGTGATGCAAACAATTTAAGAGAGTAAGCGTTGGAGAGATGAAGAGTAACCCCTGGCGCAAAGATCTTTGCTAACTACAATGCCTCTCTGCAACTGAATGGTGGTGACCTTAGTAGTACGAAGTTCTGATAATGGTACTATGGGAGAGAAATTATCGACTGCTAGCGATGGCATTGGGGTGAAGCCTTCTAATGGCTAGTGGATACCTAAGGTTTCCCAGAATAAGTCAACAGACAGCAAATGTATGGGACGCAGGCAATCCCAAATATGACGTTTTGGATTTAAATTTTATTGTCTATGAGCAAGCTACGGATATGTGCATGGATGCTTGGAGCCTACGACCACTAGTTGTCACTAAATAGACATGCTGAGGTTACAAGGATCTACAGGGAATGGCGCTTTGAAAGCTTTTGGTGGCCAGATGCATCCATTCCGTTTGCAGATTGAGTGCTAGTGTATACCAACATGGTCGCAGAATTCATCAGCGTGCCAGCGGAGGTAAATGAGGCAGACAAGCTAAAAGATTACAGGATGGAGAAACAAGGAACTTTTTTAGATATGCGCGAGGATGTTTGGAGCCTGCAGCGGTTCGCTGCAGATAGGTTGAGGGAGATAACAGGAGCGAAGTATAATGGTGCTAATAGAGAGAACCATTGGACAGCAGCTGAATTCACAATAAGCCTTCTGGTTTATTAGTGGATATTTACCGTGACAATAGAGGTCAATAAACCAGTGAAATATATAATGCAAACAATTCAAGTAAGTAAGCATTTTGCAGCTTTCTTGATATTTGGGAGTAAATCGGCCAGAACGCCTATTGAAAGCCTGCTGGACTTTCTTGATCCTTTTCCTGTCACTCTTATGTGGGTTGGACGGAACAATCGAACAATACACTGAAATTGGTCTGGCACATATTTGTTGAGCGTGAGTCCAGACTCTGCCAGACTTGTTCACGTTAGTGTATACCCAATAATGGATCCGGCTTTGGCAGACGCATATCTTTCCTGTACGGAAAAAGCTAAGGAGCTAAACTAGTGCACATCTAGGTCCTGCACAGTGGAGCTGTTACCTAAGGATGTGCGGTTGAGATTTGGGGAGTTGAGTGTTAGAGCATAACAGTAAAAGAGAATATTGCACTTTATTGGTAAGAATGCCATTCCCTAAACATTGCACCAGTTTTTAAAAGCGATCATTTTGAATGTGTGAAAGGCTATTTTGTATGCAGATAGGATCGACTTAAAATGAAACTTTCATATCATACCTAAACACCTGGAAAACGTCATTACTATAGAACAGAAACAGCAGAGGGCCAAATACGCTACATTAAAATACTCCGTTAGTTACAGATTCTCTTTTGGAAAAATCATCCATAAGGTTTACTGACTGCCTTCAGCTAGAAGGGTAAGAAGCAAACTTAAAAATATGGGGGCCAGTGACACCGAATGCAGCCAGGTTCGTCAGTGAGCTATTGTGTAGCACCCGTCCAACGCTCTGTTCATGTATAGAAGAACGATTTCTAAGGTTGCCCCGAGTCAATAGAGTGCGTCGCGTAGTGCAAGAATCCAACCTGGCATGTGTGGCAAGTTGTAGCTGTCAGAGACTCGTGTTGGGACCTATGGATGAGGCTGTGCTGCAGTAGAAACTGAAGCCTCCCTTCCTTGACTACCCTTTCCATAACTAGACGCAAAGGGTGTGCGGCTTATAGAACGGTAGTTGTCGATATTTTGGAGACAGCCTCATTTGTGTTGTGAAAGGACTATCGAGTGGTTTCATATGGTCGGGTAGTTTCCACTTGTCATAGAGAGCGTCAAAACCTTATGTGGGACTAGATTAACAGCACCTTTTGGTAATAGTAAATTAGCTGTGACTCCGGCAGGACCGGGCTTATGTGGCTACTTCAGTGGGCGTTGGGCTTGATTGATATGGTTTAAGTTGAAAGCAGTGGTGGGAATGTAACAGTCTGTAAACTTTTCAATCGTAGTTGGCATTAACCAATTAATGCTGATGAAAGCATCACATAAGTGTCCGTTAATGCAACTGCACCACTGCTGCGTCTGTGCTAACCCTATTGTCGGGAAGTGCGAGTAAGGTAACTCGCAGGTCGTTGCGACCCCTGCGATGCTTCATAGGCTGTAAAAGGGACATAGCTTTGTTCGCAATACTCACTGTCATGCGCTCATCTAAATTATGTATATGGCTTTGCAAGTTCATCTATTTGACTAGTATTTGGTTCATACGAAGTATGTGGTAAAAATCCTTAGTGTGCTTGTAGCGAGAGCCCTTTTGCTTAAGCTTAGTGGTACTTTTACGCGTGGTGATGTCATCGGAATTTTGAGGTCTCCTGACCTAGCTCTGCATTGGAGCTAGGTTATTGTGACAAAGCCTAAATTTACGGTATAGTTTACAGGTAGCAGCCTATAGTATCTGCCAGGACGAAAACAGCCCAAGTAGCCTCATGAAGCAGTGAGATGATCGCCCACCAGTTCACGTGCTGATGAGGCTTACAATAAATGTAGACTGGGATAAGATGGTGACAGGATTTGTCTAGTTTGTAGGATGGCTTCACAACCTTGTGGTCAATGTCCCGAATGTTAGCTAGCACGCTGGCACTTGCATGTGGGATACAGTTGGTGAACATTAGGGCCAGGGTGTTGGACTGGATTATGGGTGCGAACACATGCTGAATCCAGTCATGGGTGAAAACAATACCCACGAAAGCCCTATACATGGATAATGCTGTTTGCCTATGCCACGAGAAGTGGGGCACTTTAGCCCTCTCTCGATGATTTGATGACTGGACGGCAGGAAAGAAGCTTGGTAAACGAGTTTAGTGAATTCGTCAACAACAGTACTGGTGGGATGCGGTGCGTTGTAGACGCAGCCTATTAGATTATCAACCTGGCCTCCTTTGGCTTGAATCCATACAGAAGCTACGGTATTTCTAAGTTGCAGGGTATGGAGTGAAGACGCTTGGAATTCCGTGCTGACGTATAGGTGACAACCGCCGCCAGCTTGAATGAGGCGGTCTTTAAAACTTTATATACCTAGGGATGTGCAGCGAAACCACAGACGTATCAGCTGCGTGCTAAGTTGTTGGTCTCAACAACACGTGCACGCTGGACAAAAGGATGAGGGGGCAAGGAACCGCAGTTTGTTGTTGATTTATCGAGCATGAAGTAGTGGATTGTATACGTGTCGGTCGGATTGGTCTGTGTGTGGGACTCGGCCAACATCACACCTGGCGATTCCCGTTGAGGTAAGAGGTTTGCTAGTAAGTATGCATTGAAGTGCATAGTCGGTGGACCGGCGGAAGATATGGTAACAGTTTCGCGGAGGTCGGAGAGAGTTTGTTAAGTGTGGGGTAAGATGAATACGGTTGTGCTTAAAGTTGAAGGGATAAAGCAGGCGGTCAGGTGCAATGCAGGGCAGCAAAGACGTCCAAGTACTTGGAGCAGGCTGGATGGTCTCAATTGCATCATGTCCAGTAGTCCGGTTAGGTGGTATAGCGCCGTATCTTGCTCCAGGTATGCTTGGATAGAGGGTCCGCAAATTGCAGTGTTCCATAACAAATAAGATACGAGCAATGTCTTGGCCATTCGCGAAGTGATGGCAAGTGGTGGTCGAGTTACGGATTCGCGAGGTCGCTAAGGCCGGAGCGGCGCGGTGTTTGTGCTACTCACTTAGTTAAATATCTATGTGCTCCTTGCTTATGTGGCATTGTGGCTCACCTAGCCGTGAAACCTGATTTGCTCGACATAGACTTACGTAGTACGAGGCTAGGGTTTTGTGTAACTACTTCTGATGAATAGGCTGTTCCAGTTCCTTGGTCGCAATATTAGGCTACGGCCCAAAATAGTAGGTGGGTGAGGTGCCCTTCTGCACTAACCGGGCGTCTCGCCAGTCGGTACCCACAGAAGGTTTTCCCGGCAAGGTTGGAACGTTTGTGCTTTGTAAATTTGCCGTGGGGTTGAGGCTTTGCTGGAAACCGAATTGGGTTAGCAAACAAGCATCGCCGGTGAGAGTTGCTAGACGTTGGAATCGGACCATTGGCAAATTGTGTGCAGTTCTTTATGACACTTTAGGGAGGTTTAAGTTGACAGGAAGTCAATGCTTTCAATTTCCGCTTCCGTATCGCACATGTCAGACAGATTAAAAGCACGCTCGCTGTGTATTTTGTCCACTGCTACGTTGGTGCTTGCCGTCCAGGAAACGATTTCGGTTTGGATGCTATTAGGTCTCCCCTGTTCCCAGAGGGCTCTATTACGGCGGTGTCTAGTTGTAACTCTTGTGCTATATCTATATCCACATTGTAAACCAACAAAAAGCAGGCGGTAAACGTTGCAGCTACTTGAGTAGTAGGCAGTGGTGCTCCCAACTATGGATTTAATTGCGCCGTTCTGTTGGTTGATTCTGAAGTAGGAAATAAAATAGACCTCTGCCACCGTGTTCTGTCCGGGTTTATCATGTGCCCGACATCAGACCGCTGTCCTAGGAGAAAACGGGTGTCAGTAATCCTTTAAGCGAATTCGAGGTTGCAAAACTTCATCACGATTGGATAAGATCGGCTAGGGATTTTACGCAAGCTGGTGGCCGTGCAATAGCCAAGTGGCATCTTGCCAGCACCTAAAGTGCACGCAGCACTTTATTCCTAGGCAATTTGTCTTGTACGTTGAGTACGTTGGCGTTGTTGGCGTGGCTTATGCCTTCACTGACTTCGTGCGCAATATTGCTCAGTAATTCATTAGTAGCGAATATATCAGCCAGAGGTTCTAATGATTATTATTTGGTTAAGTGGACAAAGGGCGTAAGCTTGCAAAGTGTTTTCATAGTAGACATATTTTGACTTCTAAACTCCATTGCTTAATTTTTGAGAGCAAAACCTTTTGAAAAGTACAGGCTCGGGCATCCGTGCGCATAACTTTTCACTCCAGTCTTTAATGTGTATTAGCATTGGCTGTCGGAGACGCTGAGGATGTGCACGGCTTCTTTATGGATATTGGAGACACTCGAGGTTCGACAACCATGCTGTGAATAATAAATATAAAAGCTGGTAAAACACAAGGATATATAGAGGACATATTGACAAATGTAAACAAGGCGAACTACGGTGAAAAATATCTTAGACAATCGTCAAAGAACAAAACACACTAGTTTGTATTAAGCAGGTGTAACTTTAAAGCAAAACAAAAGGGACCAGTACGCTACTGCATGTAACACGAAGTACCGAAAGTTAGCACGCAAGGAAAACGCAACGTTTCAGGGTAAGCTACTTCGAGAGCTAGAAATTCGCAGGTTAATATGTCGAAGACATTGTAGCCAGTATGAGACAAATGACCAGCTAGCAATTAGAGGCTAAGGAACCGCCATGCGCTAATAACTTGTGTTATGTTTTCCTGACAGATGAGAGTTAAGCATGGTTTAATAATGGAAGAATAAAAATCTGGCGGGGCGCAAGCAGAAAGTAAGATGGTTAAGTAAGTCAGGGCGTAAGAGTCTAAAGCGCAACGGTGCGCAGATGCTCCAATCATGCTAGAGTGCCTTTAGACGGAACCGGGAAGGGTCAGTGAAACAGCTGGACAGCTATATGCGCAAAGGGCAAAGAGGTAGCAGCGAGTAAGGGATATCTGAACCCGTGGACAGGAAAGACTAAGCGGCGGTCGTGTGATAATTAGGTGTGACATGACAGTTGGCCAGAAAAAGCTACGAAATGTTACTTGAAGTAAAGCAGCAAAAGGACGGGATGCAACCATGCATCAAGTTTTCTGAGGATATCAAACCATAACAAACAAAAGCGTAGGCTACCGCAGCTACTCAAGTCACGCAAAGGTGATAAGTAAGATTGAGGCAGGAAAAGCTGGTAGGGGAGCGAGACTTTTACAACAGCAAGTGTCGAAGCCGTTGCAGGAGGTAAGGGAAGCCTGATCATATAGAAAGGAGAGGCTATCGAGCGGCTTTGCGTTAAAACTTGGCTTATGGTTGCTAGCTCTAAAATGGCTAAGTAGGGTCAAGTAATGAAGGGCAGTGAATGGGTGGAATTGAGCCACACATTTAAATTGTTGTAGATAGCAAAGTAGGAGGCTAAATTGCAACCGCCAGTAGAAGCACAAGTCACGTTAGGGTGCTGAATACGAGGAACAACGCGGATAGAGCTAGGAAACGCTAGTCCAAGAGCTAGAGGTTTGCGGAGGGAAAGCCGAATACGGTACGACTAGCGATAAACGAACATATAGAAAGGAGTGACTAATGAGCGACTGCGGGCTGACCACGTGAGGTGTGCGCCAGCTAGAAGATAGTGAAGAAAAGTTTTATTGATGAAGGGACGGTAGACGATAGGAACGCAAGCATGCCTTAAGGCTTGTTAAATACGTCAGGGCCTAAAAATTAAAGCGCAGAAACGCGCAGAAACTCAAGTCGTGCTAGGGTGCTAAAGGAAGGATGATAAGGTAGGCTGAGCTAAGAAACTCTAGTGCGCAAGCTGGACTGATACATACGTAGGTGTCACAGAAGATGCCGCAAGTAAATGGTAACTAAGCAGCCAAAACGTAAAGGTTAAGGAGCGGCTGTGCGCTGAACTGTGGAGATAAGGGTGCTTGCCATACTGGAGCTAAAAGACAGCAAATAAAGGAAAGAAAATTACCAGGCAGAATGGAAGCTTCGATTAAAGTTACTGAGGACATTGCAGCATATAAGGCAAAAGCACAGCGGCGCGCAGCTACTAAAGTTTTATCATGCTGCAAAGGGAATAGTACCAGGGTATATAGCAAGGAAAAGCCAGTGATAAATCTGGACTGGTACGTGAGCAAGTGTCGAAGAGTTTGCAGTGAGTAAAGTAAGATTAAACACCTAGCAAGGGTAGACCGTGGAGCGGCTGTTGCTGAGCACTTGGTTTACGTTTGCTCTTTAATAGATAACCAAGGAGGGTTAATTAGTGAAGGGCAGCAAACGCGCTGAATGCAAGGACACATTTGATTGTTGAAGATATCAGAGCATGTAAGTCAAAAGCGCAGCGGCGCGCAAGTAAGCAACTCAAGCTAGGTTGCTAAGCTAATGATACCAAGGTGGATAGCGCCAGGAAAAGCTATTCAAAAAGCTGGACGTCGGCAGTGGGAAACGTCAAATAAGTTGCAGGGAGTAAGGGATCATTGAGAATATAGAAAGAATAGTCTAAGGAGCGGTTGTGCGCTGACCACTTGAGTTATGTTTGCTCGACAGATGGCAGCTAAGGATAGGTAAATGAGGAAACGTCAGCAATCGGGCGAAACGCAAACATACATTAAGTTTGTTAAATTACGCACAGCATAAGTACCTAAAGCGCAGATGCCCGCAGCTTATCAAGTCATGTTGGGGTGCTAAAGGAATAGTGCTACGGTCGGCTGAACCAAGACAAGCCAGTGAGAGGGCTGGACTCCTACATGAGCAAAGGTCGCAGACGTAGCAGTGTGTAGGGGAAACTTAACACCTAGAAATGAGGGGCTAAGAGGCGGTTGCTTGCTGAGCAACTGAGATACAACTGCTGGCTAGAAGAGCGATATGAAAGGTTTAATGAGGAAGGGGCAGCGAACGGGAGGTAAGCAAGTACACCATAAGACTGTTAAATACATCAACCATAAGCGTTTAGAGCGCAGCGATGCGCAGCTACTTAAAGCATGGTAGGATGCTAAGAAACTAGTAATTAGACTGAGCCACGAAGAATCGTGGTGAGAGGTGGACTCCTACATGATCAAGTGTCGCAGACGTTGCAGAAAGTAAAGAACAAACGAACGACTAAAAAGTAGAGGCTAAGAAGTGGCTATGCGCTGTATTGATAAGATAAGCATGAGTGCCCGCTAGAGCCTAAGCAGTTTAGATGAAGTGACAGAAAACAGACAGGATGCAAGTATGCATTAAAGTTGCTGAGTATAGCAGAGCATAAGGGGCATAAGCGCGGCGGCCAACAGATAAGCAAACTATGCTACAGCGGTAGGGTAATACTCCCAAGGTGGACAGATTCAGAAAAAATAGTCCAAAAGCGAACATTTGAAGATAGCCCGCCAAAGACGTTATAACCCGTACGTGCTAAATAAACAGCCAGAAAGTAGCGGTTGGGTGCTGGCCACTTGCATTATGTTTTGCTCGACAGAGGAGTGCTAAGAATATTTTAATGATGAAAAGACAACAGCTGGGCTGAACGCAAACATACATTAAGGTGTCAAATATGTCACAGCATAAGAGCCTAAAGCGCAGCTGTGCGCAGAGGCTCAATTCATGATAGGGTGCAAAGGAAATAGTGCTATGCTAGACTAAACAGGAAAATCAACTGAGAGAGCAGGGCTGCTACAGGAACTGAGGTTACCTATGTCGAGGAGTGTAGAGAATAAGAGCTTCAAGCAAGGAGAGGCTAAGGAGCTTCTGTGCACTGAGCAGATGCGATAAATTTGACGGCCAGCAGAGAGCTAAGAAGGTTTATTGACAATGGGAAGCTAGCGGAAGGAATGCAAGCACACCTAAAGTTTTCTTAGGACGGCGCGACACATAAGACAACTTAGCAGCGGCGCGCAGATACTCAAGGCTTACTCTGGTGCTAAGAGCATAGTGCTAGATTAGACTGCGCGAGGAAAGGCCAGCGAGAGTGCTGGACTCCTACGTAAGCAAGTAACAGAAACGTTATGGCGGGCAAGGGAAAACTGAACAACTGGAAAGGCGAGTCTCGGATGCGACGTTGCGCTGACATGTGAGCTAAGATTGGTCGATAGAAGGGAGTTAAGGATTGTTGACGTATGCAGGGACAATTGAATGGCGGAATGTAGGTAAGCGTTACAGTTAAATGAGCGGCGGAGGGTAGAGGGTTATATGCTGCTCAGAGGCTGCTGTTTTCGCAAAGGTTAGAAAGCCCAGTCAGCGTAAAGTATCTGACAGAAGAAAAGTTATGAGATGTCATTACGGTAGTATGGTCGTAGAATCCTGATGGCAGCCATGAAATGAGGAGAGAGCGGGAAAGGTATGTAATAACTTGTTGAAGACAAGCATAAATTTCTTTGCAGTGTGGTGAGATGTGATGAAGATCCTCGTATATGGTCAGATCCGTTTTGCCACAGCGCGGCTTCAAGTCTGTTAATCTGTAAACTAATATAAACATGCCTGACGGTGAGGTACCTATTAAGCGCTGAAGGTAATTAGATTGCGTTTCGGAGGTCCGTACAGCTTGTGGAAAGCGGTTCCACACATAAGCGTATCTGTAGAGATAGAAGCTTGGATGCGTAATACCGTGAGCGTTTGGCAGAATAATGGATTTATCGCATACGAAGAGGATACGTAGTGTTACTTTGTGATAGGATGGGTCCTTGGGCTCGCAAGCGGATTATAGCTAAGCAGATATAGGAAGACTAGGTTGGTTTTCAGCCTTGGAATCCATAAAGGCTGTAGCGTACTTTAGATGCACCAACCGCGATCGTTGGGAGTGAAGTGGCCCAGAAGACGTTTGGGGAACCATCATGGCACCTTACAAATGACAAGGCTGTCTCATTTGCTGGAGTTAGTAAACAACATGGAGTAGTATCCTAGCAGCATTCAAGCGCAGATTTTGTGTAGACCAAGCCTAACATTTTGCAGTGCCATGTATTGCGATATGTAGCTTATGAGTTAGCGTGCTTTTGGTGAGCAATGGCGCACTTGTAGTGTGAAGTACAATAAAGGAAAGGTACACCTAGGTTTTGAACTGTTAGGCTATTACCAAACAATTTGCATGGAAGCTATAACGCCTTAGGCTGCACAATACAACGGAACGAAAGGACGTACCGTTTCGCCGGTGAGAATGCCAGCTTCGAAGTGTTCCATCAAACATCCAGCGCCTGAGATTGCTTTAAAGCTGTGAACGACCGGCTTGCGTGTTAGATGAGTGAATGGTGAACACCATTTTGAGGTCATTGGCCAATAGGTTGGACCTGCCATATCGTATCATCTAGAAAAGGTCAATGCCATATAGCAAAAATAGCGGTGCGCCCATTACGCTGTCCTGATAAACATCAATTGTTGCTGGTTTGGGGGTAATATAGATTAGCCCACCTTTACTGTTTGCTTGCAAGATGACAGACATGATAGAAACAATGTGAACAGTCGGTCTGCGAATCCGTATCAACCAAGGTTTACTAACAGTTCCGCTTGTGGTACTCAGTCAACTGCTTTTCTTATGTTAAGGAAGATCGCGACTAGTGCTTGTTTAGCAGCAATCTGCGCAGTCACATATTTAAGAAACTCCAATGGTAAAGTCTGACAGAATTTGTATGGTAGAAATCCGTGCTGTTGTCTAATTATTAGCTGGCGGCTATGTAGAAGTTCAGCAAGTTTTCCTTTAACTATGCTCTCCATCACTCGAAGAAATAGACCGGTCGCTGATGGGGGCGGTATTTTTCTAGATTTGCCGGATACCTTTTTGTACCTGAGGATAACTTGAAATGTTTCTACGTGGTTGGACATACACCGTGTTTCATTTAGAGTGTAAATAAGTTAAGAAGTAGAATAGGCGTGTCTAGGATATCAAAAAGCAGCAGTGCAGAATAGCTATCATCGGGGCCAGGATGTAATGGCAGCTTGAGTGATCTACTTACTCGGATTATAGAACGTAAGTCAAAGGTGATTACGTCTAGCGAGTCGCGAGTAAGTTTGGGCAGTACAGTTGTCTAGTACAGGTTGATGTCAGTGAAAGCATCGCAGAAGTTGCCATTAGGAATCTCAGGTATTTCCATTGGTCGCCAACCCCGGACTCATCAGAGAGTCTCAGAGAGGTGATGGACGTTGTTGCACGATTGCTTATATATTTCGTTAGCTTAGTGCAGGTCTTGGTATTATCGTTGGGGTAATAGACCGTGCACACCACAACGAGCTTACTCATCACCTGGGAGTGGCGCTGGTTGTTTAAGACATTGTACCTGCGAACAATGGTATGGAAATCATGAGGCTCAGAGTACCGGTGATGCACGGTTTGAAGCTTCATCAACAATCTGTATAGGTGGGAGGTACGCTTTGTCGGTTTCGGCCTGTGGCTGTTCAGTAGCAGTGCCTATTCTGCCGATGCTTCCCTTCATTACTTAGACCTACATTCTACGGTTCTCACTCTTTGAGCTGATTTTCTAATCACATCACAATTGTCTCCTCGCTTCTGACTGTTGTGACCTGAATAACCACGGATGGGCAGACTTATCGGTCTGCTCCCATAACCCAATGTTTATCGTTGGCTTTTCGACCTCTTCTGAAGAGTATATTCCTTTTCGCTCTCTATTTGCATTAATTTTTCAATTAGACGTAACTCTCTTCGGATCTGGCTCTAATCTATCCTCCGTTGACCAGTCTCATTCTTCTCACTGCTCCCTGACATCCGAGACGTTATCACTAGAGGCTCTACATTCCAAACACTCTGTTCCCATCATCTCCAGACCTTTCCTTGGCATGCTAAATGGCTCATCATGTAGTATTTTTCGTCCCGAAAGCTTCTTTTCTTATGACACACACCTCTGCTATCCAAAAGTTAATTTGGCGGCCTAGCTTCATCATGCTGGCCTATCCGGACTCGTCTGAACGGTCTCCTGCTTTCTGACCCACCTCAGACTTCTGAGATCTCAATGGCTTAGGCTCTGCCGACGTAACCTACTATATCCCTCAACTGAAATGCATTGTTGGCCCTGATTAATCTTTACTGCTATGTACCCCTTCTTCCTGAACATGCGTATTCTGCCGATGCTCTCCTTTAATACGTATACCTATATTCAACGGCTTGCTGTCTGCTTCCGACTACTGTGACCCTATTGTTCAGGGATAGGCACACTTATCGGTCTACTACCATAACCAGTAGAACGTCGTTGGCTTTTCGACCTCTTCTGAAGAGCATTTTCCTTTTCGCACTCTGTTTGCATTACTTTTTCTACTAGACGTTAATCTCTTCGGAAGTGCTTCCAATCTATCCTCGGCTGACCAGTCTCATGATTCTGACTGCACCGAGACGTTATCACTCGAGGCTCTACACACCAAACACTCTGTTCCCCTCAACTCAAGACCTTTCCTTGACATGCTAACTGGCTCTTCAAATAGTGACTTTCGTCTCGAAAGCTTCTTTTCTTATGACACTCCTTAACGCTTATGTAACGTCCTGTAACCCTCAACTGAAATGTATTGTTGGCTCCGATTAATCTTCATTGCTAAGTCCCCTTTCTTCCTGAACATGCATATTCTGCCGATGCCCTCCTTTAGTACGCATACCTATATTCAACGGCTTGCTGTCTTTGCTTCCGACTACTGTGACCCTATTGATCAGGGTTAGGCCCACTTATCGGTCTACTCCCATAACCCGTAGAACATCTCTGGCTTTTCCACCCCTTCTGAATAGAGTATTTTCCTTTTCGCACTCTGTTTGCACTAATTTTTCAACTAGACGTTAATCTCTTCGGACCTGGTTCCAATCTATCCTCGGCTGACCAGTCTCATGATTCTGACTGCACCGAGACGTTATCACTCGAGGCTCTACATTCCAAACACTCTGTTCCCCTCAACTCAAGACCTTTCCTTGACATGCTAACTGGCTCTTCAAATAGTGACTTTCGTCTCGAAAGCTTCTTTTCTTATGACACTCCTTAACGTCTACGTAACGTCCTGTAACCAACTGAAATGCATTGTTTGCCCTAATTAATCTTTACTGCTATGTCCCCTTTCTTCCTGAACATGCGTATTCTGCCGATGCTCTCCTTTAATACTTATACTTATAGTCAACGGCCTGCTCTCTTTGCATCCGACCACTGTGACCCTATTGATCTGGGATAGGTAGACTTATCGGTCTACTCCCATAACCCGGAGAACATAGTTGGTTATTCGACCTCTTCTGAAGAACGTAAATCTCTTCGGACCTGGATCTAACCTATCCTCGGTTGACCAGTCTTATTTTCCTCACTGCTCCCTGACATCCGAGACGTTATCAATCGAGGCTCTTCATTCCAAACGCACTGTTCCCTGTATCTCTCGACCTTCCCTTGGCATGCTAACTGACTTTTCATATAGCCGCTGTCGTCCCTATTTCTCATGACACTCATCTCTGCTATCCACAAGTTAATTTGGCGGCTTAGCTTCATCATGCTGGTCTATCCGGACTTGTCTGAACGGTCTCCTACTTTCTGACCCACCTCCGACTTCTGGGATCCCAACGACTTAGGATCTGCCGACGTAACATCCTGCAACCCTCAACTGAAATGCATTGTTGGCCATGGTTAATCCTTATTACTACGTCCCCTTTCTTCGTGTACGTGCCTATTCTGCCGATGCTTTCCTTTAGTAATTAGACCTAAATTCCACGGTTTTCACTCTTTGAGCTGATTTTCTAATCTCGCCTCAATGGTCTCCTTGTTTCTGACTGTTGTGCCCTGAATAACCACGGATGGGCAGACTTATCGGTCTACTCCCATAACCCGGAAAACGACGTTGGCTTTTCGACCTCTTCTGAAGAGTATATTCCTTTTCGCTCTCTATTTGCATTAATTTTTCAATTAGACGTAACTCTCTTCGGATCTGGCTCTAATCTATCCTCCGTTGACCAGTATCATTTTTCTCACTGCTCCCTGACATCCGAGACGTTATCCCTCGAGGCTCTACATTCCAAACACTCTGTTCCCATCATCTCCAGACCTTTCCTTGGCATGCTAAATGGCTCATCATATTTTCTTTTTCGTCCCGAAAGCTTCTTTTCTTATGACACACACCTCTGCTCTCCACAAGTTAATTTGGTGGCCTAGCCTCATCTTGCTGGCCTATCCGGACTCGTCTGAACGGTCTCCTGCCTTCTGACCCACTCGGACTTCTGAGATCCTAATGACCTAGGCTCTGCCGACGTAACTCACTCTATCCCTCAACTGAAATGCATTGCTGGACCTGATTAATCCTTATTACTACGTCCCCTTTCTTCGCGTACGTGCCTATTCCGCCGATGCTTTCCTTTATTACTTAGACCTAAATTCCACGGTTTTCACTCTTTGAGCTGATTTTCTAATCTGGTCTCAATCGTCTCTTTGTTTCTGACTATTGTGACCTGAATGACCAGGGATGGGCAGAATTATCAGTCTACTTTTCCGTCTCAGTGGTCTCTTTGCTTTTGACTGCTGTGACCCGATTGATCAGCGATAGGCGGAATGGTCTCCCTTTTTCTGACCTCTCTCGGGCTTCTGCGATCTCACTCTTCTTGTCACTGCCGACGCAACGCTTTGTTACCCTCACCTCAAGAACGTTGCTGGCCGTGACTAATCGCAATCATCATGTCCCCTCTTATTCTTAACGTGTCCATGTCTGCCAATTCGCTCCGACAAAATGCATAGCTTACTATTACGCCTTTCTCCTTATGAGTCGACTTTCTAGTCTGGTCTGAACTACCCACCTTCCGACATATGGGGTCGGCAGACCAAATGGTCTGTTCATACCACGTCGGGAATATAGCTGACTTCTCCACTCATCAATGAAAACTTTTCCTTTTCTCATTTTGTGTGCATTCCTTTTTCCACCGGTCAGGCAACTCTCCGGATCTGGCACTACTCTAGCGGCGTCCGACCAGCCTCCTGCTTTCTGCCTGCTTCCTTACATTCTAAACATTAACGATCTAGGCTCTGTTGTCCTGGTGCTCTGTCCCCCTTATCCTGAGACCGTTCCTCGGCATGCAACCGCCTTTTCATATAGTCACTTTCTTCCCAAACTGCTTTCTGATGACACTCATTACTTATTCCCACCTTACTTTGGAGGCCTAGCTTCAGCTTGCTGACTTACATGGTTTGACTGTACGCTCTCCTGTCTTCTGACACCGCTCGGACTTCTGTGATCTAATAATCCAGACTCTGCTGACGAAAGCCTGTTACCCTCACCGCAAGACCACCACTGGTCATGATTGAACCTTATTATCATGTCCCCTTTTTTCCTTAGCATGTCCATTTCTGTTGATGCTCTCTGCCAGCACTTAGGCTTTACTAATACGACTTTCACCCTACGAGCTGACATTCTGGGCTAGTCTCAACGATCTCGTACCTTCCGACTTCCGTGACCCTAATGAACAGAAACCCTAAGCTCCAACGGTCTGCGCACCGCGCCTGGAGCATATGGTTGGCTTTCTTTTTCTTTCTCTTCTCACCCATAGGGCCCTTCTTTTCACACTCTAGTCTGACTTATCTGGTTCTGGCTGTACGGCCTCCTACCTTCTGACCTCTCTCGAACTTCTGAGTTCTAAATGATCTAGTCTTTGCAGGCGCAATGCTCTGTCTCCCCCACCTCCAGAGCACTGTTGCTCATGATTCATCACTAGTATATCCGCTTTTATCTTTAACACTTCTATCCTGTTGACGCTCTGTTAACTTTCTGACATTTATAACACGGCTTTCTCTCCATGAGTCGATAGCCTCATCTCATCTCCATGGTCTCCTGCTTTCCGTATACTGAGCCCATACTTTTGAACCATCGACTGGTCCAAAGGTCTGTTCGCAACACCTCGAGAGTTTTGTAGGCTCTTCCACTTCCCCTTAAGTCTCTCCTTTACGATTACATTCTTTCATTTTCACACTCTGTCTGCTTTCCTTTATCCATTGGACGGATAACACTTCGGGCCTGGCTCAACTCTAGCCTGGTCTGAACAGTCTCCTATTTTCTGACTGTTTCCAGCAATTAGAGACGCACGTGTTCTGGGCAGTGCAGTCAAAACACACCCTGTCCCTCAGCCTGAGAGCTTCGTTTGATATGCTAACGGGCTTTTTATATAGCCTCTGTAGTCCCGCAAATTTACTTTCTCGCGACATTCACTACTGCTATCCCCACTTTAATCTGACTGCCTGGCTACATCTTGCTGACTTAAACAGTCTCATCTAAACGCTCTTTTGCTTTCTGACCCCTCACCAAACACTCCTGCTTCATCTTCAATCTTTCATTCTTTACTGATCCGTGTTCCGCTCGATTCTCTTCGTATTTCGCCACTTATGATATACGTGTATATGCGATATTTAAATAACAATTACATGCATAGTGGTACAATAGTTCAGGCATCGCCGCAATTGATTGACTGCATTCCAGATGCATTCCTTTCTTCTGGCTGTGTGGCTGTCTCTGTTCGTTTCCTTTTTCTCCCGAGTCTGTCACAGGTACGGCGACACGCACCCAAGGAAATGTCCTCCGTTTCGACAACAATCCAAGGCACACAGTTCCTCTACCTGGACATGAGCGGAAAATAATCAACTTTTTTACAACTTACTAACCGGACAAATCAATCAATTCTTCCGCGGCATGAACCACTGAGTCCAATTTACCTAACAATACCTCTTCCACATATCTCTTGACTGAAGGACCTTCGACTACGGAAGGCACATTCTCCTGCCAAAACAAAGCTTGAACAAACGGTCATTCTAAGCTCTTCAATCCGCTTTGACCGCTCAAATGGCCGTGGTTACCACAATCTCTAATCAATTTCACTACATACCCTGGGGGATCTGCGATTCTTTCTTCGGAACCTATCCTGTCCTCCAAGGCTTCAACATATTTCAACGTATATTCTTCGAGGCTTCACGTTGTTCTGCAGATGATCAACACATCATATCCAGAAAGAATGCTTAGTTCCTGCCCTACCGATCTGGAACAGGAGAGGACCCAGGCACGCAATGGCCACTCGCATAGCGCATCAGTCAGCAGAAAAATGGGACGCAACTTGACTGCGAATAACGGAGCAAAAGAACGTTCAACAAGAAACATAGCCAGCTACAACTTGCCATTCAATGGATTGGCGGCAGTGTTTCAGGACGTGGTGGGTTTTCGCCTGGCAAGCGTTCTCCCTATAAAAAGCCGCAAATGTCCGTTTAACAACACTGCAACGTGGCGAATGTGACTCACCACCGAATAAAGTCGCAGCCCATAACTTCACACTGGCAGCTCAATTAGAATCATCATACTGGATAGCTTGCTCTTCAATTATCTTCCAATGGATCACTCAGGATTTATCTAGTAGTACTCGAGTTATGACTGCGATATATGGCTGGTTAGCCGAACAACCTCCTCGTGGTGCCAGCTGGGTGGTTCGGGTTTGACCTGTTCCAGCAAATAGTTCGGCGGCAGTGTTCCAGGACGTGGTGGGTTTTCGCCTGGCAAGCGTTCTCCCTATAAAAAGCCACAAATGTCTGCTTAACAACACTGTGACGTGGCGGTCGTGACTCGCCACAAAATAAAGTCACTGCCCCTTGGGTATCTGAATAATCCTTTCCAGCGCACGGACATCCATCTTCTACTCGAGCATTGCCGACGATATGAGAGTGAAAACTAGAGCAGCACAGTTACACACAGGAACCTCACGGTTACACACCCACACACACAACTACATAATTACATGCCCCCTACATAAACATACACTGGTACGGCAAACATAACGTATTCTTGCACACTCTTGACCGCGCATTGTTGTCATAATGATCATGCCTGTAAAGGCGTGCCTCGCCTTGTCGAGAATAAAAACTTTATTTATTTATTTATTATGTCCAAACAAATGGATCCCGATCCCACTACAACCAAATCGTTCTTTCGCATGTTCACCATCGCACAGTTCCAAGCATGGACATATGAAAAATTTTCTACTGTCACTACAGTTCCCATAAAATGTCTGTACAGCTGTACATACCTGATCATGCCTCAATTGGCGTGCTTCGCATAGTCGAGAATAAATATTTATTTATTTATTTATTTATTTATCAAGTGTAAACAGTGGTTGCCGTTGTTGTATAGCTCATGGGTGGTCATGTCCACAGCCATTAAAGCGCAGAAAGTATTCTAATTGGATGATCGGACAAACATAACAAAGCTATCTCAGTTAATGCGTCTGCACGTCCGAGACTCACCAACTAGCCTAGTGGAAAGATGGGAGATAGAAAGCATAAGTGATGGATAAACTACCTTGTAGTCGCTTTCTGGGACATTGTCTTTTACGCCAGGGACTTAACCCTGAACTCCAAGCGTAAACTTAAGTCGAGAGCGTTACACAGCCTGGTCGGCACGTGGACTTGTCGGATCCAATTGTTCGCATATATAGTGTTAGCAGAGCCTTCGTATCTGAGTGGTGCGCGCTGACCATTTCAAAAGACAAATGGCATATTATGGTCTACACCCATTACCTAGTAGCGTGGAGACCTCGTGGGAACCTCAGCGAAGAGGCTTATTAGTTCGGTAATTGTGTCATTAAGTTTACCTAGAGGATGTATATGCAACCAAGTAGGAGGTAAATGGCACCTACATCCGTCTGGATCCAGGTTGCATCCTCAGGGTAGCAAATTGGTAATAGTTTAAACTCAGCAGCACTGACGTCATCCCGTAGGTAAATAATGCATCCCCTCCGCGTAGGTTGACGCATCCATTTCAGTAGGTGGTGTACCCATGGATGTTTAGAGAGTTGTCAAGGATGCTTAAGGATTACCAAGTTCCGTAATCAAAACAATTTGTGAAGAGGAGACAAGAAAACATAGACCGAGGCGGTGAGTTTTATGGTTGATAGATTTTTCGTTGACAAGGAGAACATTGTAGGTTTTACGACTTGCGACCACAGAGAGTGGAGTTGGAGTCGTATGTAGTATCACTGCTTGCCCAAACCGTGAAGTCAGTAAAGAGTACGGGTTATTTCACGTGCAGGTAATACACATGTAGCGGCTGTTGCCCCACAGCGCCATGGTGAGATACACTGAAGTGCGTGGCCGCATTTGTTCTTGTGAACCCGTAGATTGTCCGCTGGCGTGTAGTTAGACGAATGCAATATAGGGTTTGGTAAGATAACTGTTACAGACCGCCACCTAAGGTTGCTGTAGTAGAGGCAGTATCATCGTCGTAGGCAAGTAGACCATGCAGTGGATTATTGTCAGTTCCTCGCAGGGTTAGTTCGGTGGCGGTAAGGATTAGCTAAGGAGTAATGGGGTCCCAAAGATGAACCGAGTGTGGTTAGATGGAACAAGCAAAGGGGAAATACTGGCTCGTCAGTGCACTTTAACTGCGAAGGCGCGTTGCTATATGGGGCGTCAACTGTGGGTTAACGTGGGCAATTGCACTTTCGTGGGTGAGGAGGGGGAAAGTGGAATTGGGGGATAGCGTTGCGTTTCACAGGCGAAAGCTTCTCACTTGTGTGTTTATGGAATAGTAACGTTAGTTACTGGTGTAGCGTTGCCATTGACGTATCATGAGTATCATTGGCGGTTGCTGGAGCTACCCGAAATGCCGAAAACAGGCATTTGGGGAGGGCTGCAGTAAACATAGGAGATTTCAGAGAAGAATTAAAGCAGTTGCTAGCCTTTGATGGCTTGCGCGCCGTGGACCATACCCTGTAGTGTTCCAAAAAGTGAAACCATGGTAAAGAGGCCCTGTTGCGTACAGTTATGCTACGCAGGTTTACGAACTCTGGCTGTCACAATTTTGGAGAGGGGTTGGTTAGAGAAGTTTGCAGCTTTTGTACTCTTTTTTCGATGGGTAGTAGCGTAAATATTACGTCCAGGGCCTAAGGGTTTCGAGCCACTTGATTTGGGCGATTGTTGATAGGTCGGGCGTGGGTTGCCAACTTGGTAGCTTTGCGTAGATAACTGTTAGCTTGTGGCTGGCGTAGTATGGCCGTGGCCACCGACCTCACCGACGACTGAGATATTAGGCACAATTGATTGCTGGTTGCCGGCTGCCTCGCTGGTGTTTACGCGTTGGTGTGTACCATTTGGTATTCAGATAGTTACTCGACAAGCATTTCGTGAATTCAAGTTTCTTGCACCCGGCGGTTGTTCGCTGGGTTCGTTGTATTTATGAGTAGCGACCACCATTGACATGTGTTAGGGGCTTTGTGGATTTCCTCAGGATCCGTTCGCAGTGTTGCGTTCACTCTTAGGAGGGCAGTAGCGGGCAAAGCGATAGACAGGATTGCTCGGTCGGTGTCAGAAGCGCACACATCGTAGGCACAATTCAATAACGCTCTAGATACTTCACTTTCGGCAGTAACTCAGCTTGGCGTAGTTGCAGTATCTGGATTTCTTCTATCTTCGGGTAAAGGCTCTTTGGAAGGGACTCTTTGCCGTTGGTCTTGTGACTAACCTAAGTAAACGGCGCACAGTGATACAAAGTATGTAAAGGACGGCGAGTGCCAAAAGCTGTCAGCATGGCGTATTAGCCCGTGTTCGTGACCGTAATTAGCCTATGCCCTAGTTGAAATAAAGCTGGTATATGTCGATGTAAACCAGATTAGACCTGCCCCAACTTAATCTGAAGGCTTTGCGTGAACTGAGTAACGACGAGACAGGTCACGTGCTTATGCTATTCTAGCATGCCTTCTTCTATAAATAGCCACAAATGTCGGCATAACAACAATGTGACGTGGCGGTCATGACTCTCCACAAATAACCTCACTGCTCCGTGGATATCCGGAGAATCCCTTATACTCCACGGACACCTACTCGCATATTAGGGACGATATCAAGCATTCACAAATGGAGCAGCACACGTACAAGCACGAACTACACAGCTATATAAGCACACAAAAGTAACACGTAAAAACTACTTCATACAAATATGCACTGTTAGGGTAAACATATCGGATTGTTGCACATTCTTGATTACGCCTTATTATGTCCAAAGGACCATGCTTGTAATGGCGTGCCTCGCCTTATCGAGAACGAAAGCTTTGTTTATTGATGTGTTTAACCTATTTGAATGCAAGTTAGACATAGTCTGGCAAGGGCTGGAGAAGGGATTGGTAATACACACACAAAGTTTTGTTGTCGAGGCCAGTAGTTGCTAAGGTTTCGCGTCCACAAATTGGCTCAAATTCCTAATTAATAAATCGCACGACCTAAGGTGGCAGCAAATCACTAAGTTATGTTTGCACTGTGTTTCCCGGCTTCTACGCATGCAGCACTTTGAACCTAAGGTGACGGAAGAGTCTTGCGGATTCCGTTTAGGAATCCGCGCCATAGCCATTGTGTCCGCGGCTGCGCAACTACAGGAGAAATGCTGTAAGCGATACCAGATTTTGTACTAACAGTTTGTTTACTTCACCAAGGCGTATGGCACCGTAAACCGCGAGGCTCTGTGGCTAGTACTGGGTAAGTTTGTTTGTCAAGGTAATTTTAAAAGTCAGCGTAATTGCCAGCACAGCGGAGTGCGGCTCGGATACATTTATGTGGACAAACCTCAGATGAATTTGTTGTCGACGTCCCCGTTGTGAAGCGAAGCCGTCGCAGCCCTGTTTTTTAACAGTTACTTAAATGAGGGGACTTGTTGCGCTTCGGATATTGTTTGCAATTTTGGTTCCCTTATGCTGGGTTGAAAAGCAGGCCTTTCTGGGTGAGAACCCTGTTGTCTGCCGACGGCCGCAGCATTTGCGCACTTAGTGGATGAGGCGCAATGTAAGAGGACGACGCTCTTTTGAGAACGGCCGAATTTGGGCTCACAATCCAAATACTACCAACTGTTTACCTTCATCAGCAATGGGATCCGACCGTTTGCCAAGAATACAGGTTTATCTGATGTATTGCTAACCAACTACAGCAGTTGCGACCAGTGCGACCCACGCACTAACTACTTGTGGATGACACGGGAGCTGCTTATGCGTCTATGGAAGTTGGCTAGTGCGCTTATACATATTTTCGCCGATTTGAATGAAGCACTAGCTGTTCGAAGAGCATTTTGAAATACGCGTTGCGTAGTTGGATTGCTATGGTCAATCTCAAAGCTGACAGCGATTCCCATTGAAATGAACCCCGTTGTTCGAGCACGCGGACCGCAGCTGATGTAAATAATAATTAAGTTGCCCGCCTAAAATACTGCACCTCGATGCCGCGTTTCGATGTTATCATCACATTACCTAGCGTTAGCAGGTATCGAACTCGGGACGTTTCTGATGTTAAGTATGAATGCTACGTCTAAGCAACAGATTCACAAAGAGTAACCCTTGGCAAAGGAGTTTAATGGACAAAGTTGAAGGGCATTATGAAGTACAGGTATGGTGGATTGATTGCGATACGCAAATGCAATGCTGACCGTGATTCCCACCGGAGTGGACCTTGGTCTATCAACTACCCTACTGTACGGTTGTGAAACCTGGCCGCTTAAAGCAGCGGACTTGAAGAGGCTAGTTACGTTTGACCACCGGTGCCTTCGTAATTTAGCTCACATCCGGTGGGTACACCGCGTGAGCAACGAGCTTGTTCGACGCCTTGTTTATGGCACAGGAAAAGGAACTGAACCGCTCAGCACCGTTATTTCATGCATCAGGCTCCGATGGCTCGGCCACGTGTTACGCATGCCAGCCCACCGACTTCTGCGACGTGCGGTGTTTGCGTGCCGGGGGTGTGAATGGAAGAAAAGAAGGGGTGCCCAAGCAATGAATTGGTCTCGAGGAATGAAGGCCCTCACTTCTGAGCTGGCCTCGGTTGGAGTGTCTTGGTTCCCAGGTTGGGGTCCGAAAGACGATGAACACGTTTGGTTGGACACATTTGCTGATATGGCTAGGAGTCGACCTCAGTGACGTTCGTGCTGTGAGTTTCTTTGTCCCACCCCATCACTCTTAGCCTCCCTCTCCAACCACGATCTCATTATTTAGCCTTATATAATTTTGCATAGTAATTTATTTTGGTGTACAGCAGCCGGTTGGTAGCTTACCGGGACGATGTCCATCCGGTACCGGTAGCTCAGCCAGCTTGCACCAGTTGCTTTTTTCTCCTTTTTTCTATGTATTGCGGCACAGTAGCTGAGGTGTTCCCCACCTTTAGCTAACGTGCATGATGATGGTCTATCAACTGCAAGGACCGTAGCCGATGAACACCAATAACTAAATGGATTGTTTGTTAGCAAATTTCTCCCAACAAGAAATCGGGCTTGATCAATATTTAAGAAAAGTTATATTTCGCAACAGACCCGTTGCTATGAATGTAATCGGCAGTGGTCGAAATTTGTACAGGCCGCGGAAATTGAAAAGCATCCATAAGGAATATACACGTCAGTGGGTGACGAGACTTTGGTTTGTTGTGTCGCCACTGAGACCTTCATCCCACGACCGCAAGAAGAATTCCGAATGCCATGGCCCGACACTGACCTCCCTCCTAGCGCCCTTTTCCGCCCTTCCCCATACTCTCGTCAAATCTTCTTGGCAACAGCTAGTCATTGTTGGCTTAATGCATCCCCGTGCATATCTGTAGCCTGAAAGTACCCACTCCTTTCTCTCCAGCCTTCATTTTCCTCGAACGTCTGTCTCTCTAATCTTCGCTCGCTTGTTGATTTATTCATTGAAACTGTAGGTTTCTACTAGTGACCAAACTTCTTTATGATATGGCTACACCGGCCACTGATACTACCTTTCCTAGAGCCATTATCTCTGCTTAGCTGCAGCTAGTCGCCATAGGCTCCATTCAACTTTGCGGATATCCGGAGCTCGCTAGGAGTCGCTCCTTCCTTACAACGTTTATTCTCTTGGATTGTTTGCGTCACAGCTCAGCTGGTTTGTTGACCTATTCTGTGCCACCGTAGGATCCACTAGTAACTGAAGGCTTAATCCGAATTCTATTGCTGGCCACTCATCTCTCTCCTAGCGCGCCGTTCTCCGTCGTTCGTCTTACTCGCGTCAACTCTTCTTGGCAGCAGCTAGTCATTGTTGGCCCCATGTAGCTTGGAGGGAGCCACTTCTTTACTCTCCTACCTTTATTTTCCTGGAATGTTTGTCTCTCTAATCTTCGCTCGCTTGTTGATTTACTCATTGAAACTGTAGGTATCCAGTAATGGTCAAACGTCTTAATGATATGGCTACACCAGCCACTGATACATTCTTTCCTAGAGCCACTATCTCTGCTTAACAGGAGCTGGTCGCTGTAGGCTCTATTCGACTCTGCGGATACCCGGAGCTCGCCAAGGGTAACTCCTTCCCTAAAACGTTTATTCTGTTGGTGTAGTTTTAGTACAGGTCAGCTGGTTTGTTGACCTATCCTTTGACACTAGGCATTCATGATTAACTACAATGAATAACCTAACAAGCAATTTTGGTCACTGAAACTCGGTCCATTAGCGCCATCTCTCGATCGTCTTACCTTCAACACTTATTCTTCCGTTCATATCCATTTAATCCTACCCTGCTTCTAATATGCTCAGCTTCCTATCTTCATATACCCAAGTACACAATATTTATTTTGTGCCTTAGATGACCCTACTCCCTTGGAGTATATATAGGTATGGCCACATCGTCACTGTATCTTTTGGTTTCCGATAACAACCAATCGTGAGTACATACCCACCTTCTAGTCGCAGGCCGAATTCTAACGCCGTTAATCAATGCCTCTTGAATTTCTTACCGGAACCCTGCTCTTCATCCTCATGTATATGTAAGTGTTTTACCAATTAGGCCATGCCTTCTGCATAATGGAAAAACATTTTCAGCGTAACAGCTTACAAATTGTACACCAGTTTTCTCAAGTAAATATCTTAAAGTAGGATTTCCCCAAAGCTTGGTACAATGATTGTCCTGTTTGGTCTTCTCTCGGCCTGTTCCTCTCTTTCCCTTGGCTCTGAGTTCGGGCACATCTGAGAGATCCGGAATTGTATTGAGGAACTGCCTCCGTCTGGGATGGGACGAAATAACCAACAAGGGCTTACCTGGACCATTGCACCACTACTATACTAACCAACTGCACCCAACAACTCAACCACCGACGTCAAGTGATGGTAGCTGGACATGAATCCTTCGCTCCCCGGCAAATATCCATAATCAGAGAAGGTGGGACCCCATAGACTGGAATTTCTACTTACCTGCAAAATCGTACTTTCTCCTCGACTGACCCCAAAGTCTATGCTGGAATCCGACTGTGCCATTTGTCTGGCCAACAGT
>OX104069.1:53813439-53875709 GCA_944474145.2 Dicrocoelium dendriticum | reverse complement strand
CGATTCGTCACTTCCGGCACACACTCGAAGGCCGCGCTTTCACAATATACACTGACCACAAGCCCCTTATCTTTGCCTTTCACTCTGCTTCCGACAAATACTAACCAAGTCCGTCACGTTCCTAACAGCTGTTTCGCCTATGTAACGAACCATTAACGTCCACCGCGGCTTCTCACCTTTAACGTTAAGCTGTATGGTTGTTTCCGTCGCGAATAGCCTTATTATTTCCGTCTTCTGATGGCTTTTTCACACGACGGTATGTCAACCGCTGTGAGGAATGCGAATGAAGTTCCCACTGGGTTCAGGAAGACGCAGCGTGGGTTACAACTTCTTGCGCATATTTCTTTGGTTTCCGTAATTCACTTCGCACGGGTTTCTTCCTTCGCATAAACGCAACCAGTAGGCCAAGTTCTTCGCAGCGCGGTTCTATCCGGTTTTAGCGGAATTCCTCGGAGGATCCAGTGCTTATTAAGTGCATATGCAGCGTCAGGGAGTCGTGTTGTCAGCTTTCCTTCGCAAAGTTTCTTACTTCCTTCATAATTAAGCTACGAAATGGCAATAAATGTCAACCCTTGTCTGTTAGTGATAAACCTATTGCTGATCCGTCTCCTATGGGATCTATATCATTCCGGTGTACTGATAAAGCCTGCGATGCAGGTGCCATGGTAGGGAGCAATTTCCATTCCCGGATAACGTGTCTCCATGCCGCCAATAACGGACACATGCGTTAGTTAATTTTAGGAGGGCGCTGAGCAACACTGAGGCGGATGCATTCTTTCCGTTATATAAAGCAGCGGCTTAGCCACATATGCAGTGTCGCGGTCAGGCCTCGTCACCATACCTCCGCAGTGACATCATGTGTATAGAACAGATTCCGAAACTTGCCACCACGATGATGGAACGCCAACGATGGAAGTTGTACGAATATCGTCTAAGGATGAGAACATCAGGAACCGTAAATGCAAAACTGCAATCGGTTTCCATAACCTTCCTAGCTATGGCAGCGGCGCCAAATCACTGTCACATGTAGGGTTACGGAGCACAAGTCGTTAGTAAATGCTACGCGAACCAATAAGGCGGATTTCATACCCATTATATACCTCACACGGGTCTCCTGGTATCCGTGTTGTCACCTTCCTCTTATAAACCATTTCATTGTATCCATATGCCTGTATTCCCGATCTAGCACACCATCTCATCAAATTCATCACGTGCGCACCGTTGCTAGTCATCGACATCAATCTGCCATTACACTTAATGCGTCTTTGCATTGCAGGTACCTGTTGAGGCGATTCCACAGTCATGGTCCCCCACGTGTTTCACGGATCCACAAACCATTTCTCAGTGCTCTCGATTCGTGGGTAACGAGCCATGAAGCAGCTCACCCATGAGGTCGGGAATATTTGTGAATGGTTTAAACATCCGATGTCTGCAGTGTCGCCGATACCCTTCGTGCCACAGTGCATACATCGAAGTCAACGAAACTCCTTGCAATACCACAGGTTAGTAACCTTTCGTGAACATGCCATTTCCACCTGTGGCGTGCTTAGATTACCTCACCAACCTTTACCGTTTATCACCGCCACACTATGAGGCGCATAAGTTTATTTCCACCAACTAATTTACGCGTACTCATCTCTCTGCATAGTATATGCCATGCCGTTCATGAATGATGCCTCTGGTCGGCACCAGCAATTATAATCACAAGGACGGGGTAATGCAGTCAAATGGACTGCTGACTTTTTAACCGATGGGTAGATTGCTTGTTTTTTGGAAGCAATCATGATGCATGGTAATAGAGATCATAGTACACGTCGTTGTTCAGTACTATGTTAAGAGGCGCCCGGTGTTCTCCCAGTTGCCTTGACGCACCCTTAAGTTCCATAACTGACAACCAGCGCGATAGCCCACGGTTGACGTCGACTGATGCATTGCATACATCTCCTACCTGTGCTTGCAAATCATAGCATTACGGCGTCGCCATGAATCACCGTGGTGATTCTTGCCCAATTGCACACCACAATGCCTGAGCCTCTCCCCACACGTACAGCAGTAGCTATGTGATTATACAGTGGCACATCGTCACAGGTACCGTTGGTGGTAATTCTTTGCATATGTACAGGTATACGTAAATGCATGTAAGAAATAAAGATCTGTACATATAGATATTTAAGCTTATATATATATATACGTATGTATATACATCTACATTTGCATCAATATGCGTATACACATACATAACATTATCTATCTAATCAGATATATTTACCCTCATCTACATAAGTAACATACCTGTAAACGAGTGCCTCGCCTCCTCGAGAACAGAAGCTTCATTTGCTTATTATCAGGCGGTACACACACATGTATATATATATATATATATAGGTATAGGTATATAGGTATAGGTATATATAGGTATATATATAGCTATATAGGTATATAGGTATATATATAGTATATATATAGAGGTATATATAGAGGTATATATATAGGTATACCGGTATATATATAGAATTACAATTATAAATATATATATATATACATCCATACACAGATACGTTGAACATTAACGCAGCTGCTTGCAAATTTATTTACGTAAATAGGCATATGTGTGTAAATACCCACATTTGCATTTCAGAATCACGCGTACAATCACCCCAGTTTATACGCGGTTAACATATTTATCTCGCAATATGAACATGTTCCACATGACCCTTACTTGCGTAACACTTAGCAACATACTCAAACTAACAACAAACCGTTCGCACAGTTACGTATTCCCTTTCACCGATAACAATAATTAATCCCTATCACCTCATGATCATTTACCAGTACCCGTTTACAGACTAGGCATTACGGTAACATAATATAGCCGTTACCCTACATTCCGTATTAACTTTGGTTATTTCATTCCGTATTTCCTCAACTATGCACATAGAGATGCCCTCGTCATCCCCGTTACTCCTTTCGCACTTCTTACCATTTACCAATTCACATTGACTTACAGGTTGCCTTCAAGACATCCAAAGTAAGTTTCAAACCTATTAATTACGTATTTCCCATCATTAGGAATAAACTTCGTACATGTCTTGCTTTAGAATCTCGCATTTCATATCTTCCGTGAGCATTGTTAGTGCGACTAAAATTCCGTGCAGCTTTCTCAACCTTATATCTACACCATTGTTAAAAGTGATTCCTGTTTACAGTACACGGTTAGTTGAGGTTTCAATAAATGCAACATTTTAATGCGTTACATTATCAGAAATACCGGCATATCTGTTGACCGCATTTTCTGCACATTCCCATCTGTTGATTTTCCGCCACCATCTCGGCCTTCCTTATTTCAGTAACTTTACCTCAGTAAAATGTTTACACATCATATCCTATGTAGTACTACTAAACGATTTATATTAATTTATGCTACCTATCCATAGCATTATGAGGGCAAAGCATTCACGCCGCAAAATGGGTGTACCAATTGGCACCACAGAAATTCAAATTTAACCGCGTTAGTGCAATCAGAGGTTCCCCTTGTTTGGAGATTTACACTTTGAAATTCGCGCCAGGTTTGCGGTTCTGGTATGCTGTTTCTGGGCTATATTTTGGCTCCATTTTCCAATATTAGTGTATTTTCTAGTTAAGCGGACCGGCCTTTCAGTCGCACTTTTCTAAGAAAGGCTAAATTGTTAGCCACTACTGTTATTTCCCTTGTTTCCACCCTCCACTTTTACGATCTAATTTTGGCTTGCTTATTCTTTTCCATGAGCCCGCTACTAATGGATGCTCGAAATGCGGTGATGTGACCAAAGAAAATGGATCAAATTTCCTCTAGTGGTGCATTTTCCATCGAAAATAACACAATCCATTGGCATAATAGATTGATAGTTTACTAATGGAATCAGGCACCTCAAGGTTTGGCAGCGGTAGCCGGTGAAAAGCGCAGAATTCGTACATAAGCTACGGAGACCCAAACTACTGCCTTCAGCAATGTCGAGGCCTACGAAACGTTTGTATTTATCCCTGCTTTACTGTTCGGAAAGATAAACACGATCAAAAGCAGTTGTTAACGATATTTCTTCTCCATGCATGAGCATGGATGTTATGTACAATTTGATCTGATCCCACGCAGGAACAGCATCTAGCGCTTGTCTAGAAATATACCTTTATTTATTTATTTATTTATTTATTTATTTATTTTGCTGTCATTCCAGTCAGTATTTTATTTGCGATACTAGCTCTTTCATAGGCTTGGGGTCAGTATTTGATGGATACGTTACCCACCTTGCCAGTGTAGTCTGCCATCAATTCTTGACCTCTGAAATATTATCTATTATGAAAAAGTCTTGATCGTACCTCACAATGATTTAAAAATGGGTTCAAACCATTATTACTTCCAGAACAACACCTAAAATGTTACATCTCCCTGCAAGTGAGCGACGCGCGAGGCCATGGCGTTATGACCCCTCCACCTCGCCAGTAGATAATTGCTCCAGGACGCTTTTTGATCCTTGTCCACTATGGGTCTGTACAATTTTGCCAGACTTAATATTACTTGCGGAACATCTCCAGAAAACAATTTATCTCGCTGCAAGCGTTTAACTTACTTGCGATTTCATGGGTTATTTCTGCTTGGTAGCAGAATCCTCATGTAATTGGCGCCATTATACAATAGATACTTTACCCATCCAGCTAGTTTGGTATATATAGTTTAGTCCTTTCGGATGTATATTGTCCGTGGTCTTTACTACTGCGCTCCGCCGTACTTGATTCCGAAGACAACAGCACGCTCCCCGACCGTTGGAAACATCCTCTGCATATAAGCGTCCCACGTAGCTGCGATGGTTATCACTCGTGGAGCTGTCACCGATACCCACCCGGCCCGTTTGTTAATTACTCGGACCACCATACTGCCCACAAGTTGAATGCCGTATCCGGCTGCATAAGGCAGCAACCCAATTTACACAGCCTAGCTCCGAACAGTACCGCCGTCCTCAACCGCTACCGGTGAATCCTGACTAAGCCTTCGCTGAGCCAACGGAAAATCGGGTGCGCCGTGAGTGCGCCTAGGGTTCGGAAGCTCGGTCCTACAAAAGCGTCGCAAGTACCTCAATGTTATTCACATTGTGGTCAATCGTAAAGTTCCAGAAGTGGTGGGATTTTGCCTGGCAAGCCTTCTCTCTCTAAGAAACCACAGATGTCTGTTTAACGACATTGCTACGTGGCCGATGTGACTGACCACCGAAATAAAGTCACTGCCCAATGATACGGACAAAGAATAATCACAATATACGAGAGTTGCGTGATCAACTCTTTATTAAACCTTCCATCGGGCTAATAAGCCTGCGGAATAACGGAGATTAACCTCCGGAAACATTCAAACCCCAACCCAGCGTTTCCGTAACAGGAACATTAGGTGATCTCACAGCTCTTCTGACCAGCTTTTTCTTTGACACCGTTGATCATTAATTTTATCCCTGCTCCTTTTCTATACAAAATTATGTGCAATTATCGAGCCATGTATTTTAACAACACGTATTTCTGTCGCGTGGTGTATACACGCGTTTAACGTTTCTGTGGCTCTGTAGACCACTGGATCACGCCGGTAATTGCCTAGCTGGTTTCGTCGAGAATATATTTATTTATTTATTTATTGCACGGATTAGAGAAGGAAAAGGTTTGAAAGCATCGGAACTGATGGGGCTGACAAGCGTTTGTTCTCCTGCTTTTCAACACAGCAGTTAAAATCTTTATTGCGTAAAGCCCTGAATCAGGTTTGATAATCCGTGTACACAATTTCGATATGACAACCTCTCTTTGCCGTGTATAGAGGTGCATGCGGCTTTGAGCGCTTCGACTGTACCAAACAGGTTTATACGTACACGGAACTTAGCTACTATTCCAGTCGTAATTGAACTTGGAGTGCAAATCCTTGTTAGTTCGTTCTAGTTGCCCCCTCAAAGAAAGCCGGAGTATTCCTGCAACTTTAGTTGCAGTTCCGATTACAACAGCTTACTAGATTTTATGGCCTGCTGCCTATATACATTCCTTGGTTTGTGTATTTAAGCTATATTCATTAACCGGATTCCACACTTTAAGCCCACGCGTAGTGCTTTAAAGTTTTGGTTTGTTCACAAGGTTTTATCGTTATCGGCGTGTACAAGCAAGACTGCACAACCCCTAGCTGTTTCGGTACATCGGTCTTTCTTAACTCTATCCCTCTCCTTGCCCCTAGGTTGTCACCCTAACATTTTGTTGCCTGGTTGTACTAATTCCTGTGTTCACGGTTGTTTATTCTACCCTCACGCTACACCCTGACTGCGGACGCATCACTGTTCTCTACGCGTCGCCTATGCTCCTAACATCCTCATTCCTTTTAAGATGCCAAAGGTTATGAAAATATAGGCGCGGCTTTTGACGCTTTGGGTCCACACCACATATTCCCTATCTTTGTTGCAAGCGGGGGATCCATGGGCGCCGTGCCATCCTCATGCAAGCAGCACCGGATTTTTACACCACGCACCCCAAGGCGAAGTGGATAAGCAACGAATGTGCATAGTTACTCTATGAAGGCCTCAAAGGCAGACTCCTTAGCACTTCAGCCGACACTGCTTTCAGCACCTCCTGCTGTACCGTACAAGTCTCGACAACGTCAGCCTGCAATGTAGTTGACAACTGTGACTTGCCTCCTGGCGTATTGATAGCAAGAATAGACGTTGACGCTCGTGACTTGGCACAAATCAAGACCCCAGGTATATCTTTAGCACAATCTAAAGACCTAGGTTGTGACTGCCCACCTAAGCTTATAGCTAAAGAAACAGTCCCCATCGGTCAACGGTTGGGCGCTATCCTACCCATGATTTATGGTTCATTCTCTTCGCGCGACCAGTCGCCGTCACTTAAACCTAATGCTACAAACATCCGGGCACTAACGGATGACTTGCCAGCAAGTGAGAAGACCCTAGAAACAGGCGGCAAAACCCACAACACTACTTCCGTTACTTTCCCAACCGGATAAGGCACAGGCACCGTCACACAATCGGCGCCAAGTACACTCAGTGCGCCCTGCAGTTGCGCGGCCGAAGCCTTCACAATGCAGCTATGGCACCACTACGCCTCGGAACTATGTCTTGCCGGAATTCAATCGGAAGAGGCAAATAGTATAAATAAATAAGGTATATTTCTATTCTTGGCTAGAAGCTGTGCTCTCGTTGTGTCCAAAATTAGGGTCAGTATTTACATGCTCGTTCAAAGTAATAATGGAGCTAAGTTTAGATACTTTTTGTCACCAGTACTGCTTCAAGGTGGCGGTAATGGCTTTCGTGGCACGTGCTAATTCAACAGACGGCTGCTTCGACTGCCTGCAAACGGTGAACATGCCTTAACGCGTTCCGTAAGACAGTAGAGGGATTCCCTAGTCAAACAACCTGCTTCACAATATTATCTGCTGCGCTTCTTTTCACAAGGGACACGTTGTGCACCTTTTACTCAGGGTACGCCAATGCAGTAGGAGCCGTATTTTAACGTCATTCATTTCAGCTCCATCAGCGCTTTTTGTTAGATTAGTGTCCTGATAAATCGTAGGCTCCTAGAAAGAGCGTCAGCAACGTCGAAAAAATGCGCTGTACTGAATCCGATATAAATAACTAAAAAATAACTCGAAATAGATAACTTCCAACAACGACTAGCAAGTAGGCTTATTTAGCTGAAAATCGTAAGCCTAAACCGTAACCAATATATCAGACTAACGAATTACCGCGAGCGCTAAACTCAACTGACTTAAATCGCAGCAAAGTTAATACCTGTTTTAAGTGGTAGTGATGCTACTAATATCAAATATTTCAGGCAGTCGGTCCCTCACTTACTTGCTGTACGGAAAAGAAGCCATAGTATCGCAATGCTTGCAGTATTTCCCGAGTGCTGGAGTAACTGTCAATACCACAGCCAACACGTCGGTACCAATAAAGTATCTATTTCAAGCAACTAGAGTGATAAGCCGTTTTAATAATTGGCTCACTGCTATAGAATCTTAATAGGGCTACATATCTAGTAACGTACCATATAACTTTAAAGTAGCAGTACTTACGATGTACGACGCAACGCCCGTAAACCACCATTTCTATGCGTACGTAATATAGCCTGGACGAATAGGTTACAACAATACATTAAAACGCTCAAAAGCCACCATAGCATGTTTTGCTAGCACCAGGTTACATGACCCTTTGTAACTAGACCATGGTCGAAAGACCAAAGTGGTGGTTTTTGGAGGCCAGTTAGTCAAAGAAACCACTGTGTAAGTGAAACCCCCAAAAGTATTTAACTATAAACTGTTGTGCATGGTGTCCTGAGACTACGTGAGTCTGGTCTACACGGATAAGCTAGGACAACTCAGCGTCCACTTGGTACGGTTGTGCTTGTAACCCCTGTCAATTTATTAGACAAATCCTGCAAGTTATCCAGTTCAAACCATTTTATGCAGCCCTATACATGGACCCTCACTACATACGTTTAACTTGAAGAATAAAGAAAGGAGCATCCAAAAATTAGCGAACGGCATTAGAACGTTTAAGTCGTTAGTGGCCGCATGGGTAGGGCCTCAAGCAGTTTCTTTTCTACGGTTAGGGTTTTCCAGGCGTGAAGCAATATTGGCCCCATGCGTTGGGATGCTCTACTGCGCATCTGTTTGCGCTTGCTGAGCTTTCGCGCTCCACTTATGGAGGCGCAGTGTGGGTGACATCAATATAGGATAAGGCTTGAATGTCGCACGAGCCAGCATCTCGTTGTATGTTCTGGTGAGAGGTAGTCTAGTTGGCCAGCGTTCAGAAATGAATGACGTAAAAGTCTGGAGTAGCGAAGTACGCAGGAACTGGGAGTTGGTTGTGCACCCACCTCGACGCGTGACGCCAGGTGGGTAGTGGAACCTTTTGAAAGATAAATTTTGTACAGTTGGCCAAGGTAAGGCAAGGACTGGTCCGAGACGACTGGATGTCCAGCCAGCCGGCGTGACAGGGTTCTCTGGTGTATTGATAGCTTTCGTGTAAGTATCAGAGAACATGCAATAATAACTGTTAGGGTGGCATGATTGGCAACCAAAAATGCCTCTGGTTCATCGTGCCGCCAGTCTAACCTTGTTATGTATAATGCTTAACAAAAGTTTAACTCAGAGGAAAGCTACGAGATATGGGCCAAGAGAAGATAAATTGGAGTAAAACTCTTTCGGTTAGGAGACCGAGAATCAGCCAAAGGTGTACATAGTAGTACCTTTGACTCAGCGACTTCATGTCAGTATAGTTTTGTCCATTCTTCATAGTGACTTAGGTTGGAACATTATCTGCCTGCAGTAACGGCGGCCTCGCGATGCTAACGTTCGTTACGAGGAAAAGAGCTAGTGGATTCCCTTAGTAGTCAGAGCTTTAATGTTGTTAGGGGCAACTATATACGTAGAGCCACGGTTCGAACGAATACAGTAATAAGAAGGAATATAAAGATAACTGCTCTGAGGAGCTGAAGGTGCTGCTGAGGCCATATGGATAAATAGCGCCCATGTAGGCAACTAAGCGTAGGATTGAAAGAGAAGAGTTAAATAGAACAACACTTATGGGTTCAGTTGGGCTATGATAATAATAGATGACAGACGGTCATAATTAATTATCAGCCTAGCTGTGCGCTTACAGGAGTCTCGGTTGCGATACGAATCGAAAGATAAATGTTTACCAAGTATGCTCCAGTTATGCAGAGCCGCAGGACCAATTATTTTATGGCCGCTAATGGTTACGGAGGAAGGTGAAGCAATGGTGGAGAAGTAATTGTTTAGGCATATAATTAATCAGCTCAGTAGAGTTCGCCATTGCGCTCAGTAACAGTTGTAGTAGAACCAATACAAGCTAGATAAGTGTGGGTCATACATATGGCGAAAAGAGATCTACGGCTTATGAAACATAACGGCCGACAGATAGCTGTGGCTGTAAGGAAGAAAAGAAGAAAAGAAGCGGAGCAAAAGAATGGAGATGTAACTGAGTAACCTTTAGCATAGGACAGTAGAAGATAAGGAAATTGTGCTCATAGCTTGAGCTACCGGTTGCGGGAGATACAAGACTGTCTAGTTTAAATCTAACTGCCGCTTACTTAGCTTGAGCCACAGTTTCTCTCATTCGAAAGCCAGATGTTGAAGATGGGTGTATATAGTGTGAGTAATTTTAACATTTAAGAGTACCAGTGCAGCGGGGTACTCCGTAACGTAAAGTAAACATGGGATAAAGCATTGATAGCCGCTGCCTCCAGGAAAGTCAACTTTACCGGGTGCGAGTCGACCTCATTATGACCTACCGAATTCTACATCTCGGTGAGTTCCCCATGTTAAGGCCAATGCTGCACTTACGAGGGCCACGCAGCATACGTGGACACAGATACAAACTCGTTGTGCCGGATATGAAACGTGTTCCCCACCCCCTATGCTTCGAACGGAGAGTGGTAAACATTTGGAATAGTTTGCCCAACATGTGATTGAGGCAACATCTGTGCAACAGTTCACAAGTTTGTTAGATTTGCATTTCGCCTCTAGTCAATTCAGAGAACGACTGCACACTTACGATGACATCACATTTGTGAATCCTGAAATATCGTAAGTCGAATAGTTTAAATATTACATGAGAACGACAATGCTATTCAAGATTGACAACTTTTATAATGTTTTTCGTCATATCTCGAAAGAGTTGTACAGAATCCATTTCTACTTGCTCCATAATACAGTATTCGGTAGTATTCAGTATTCAGAATTCGGCGTAATTTGCTGTCTTTTTAGCTACACATACCACTGCCAATTGGGATCTTAGGAACTCAACGACTGTAGGCGAACTAGACGGTGGCCTCGCGAGAATTGTAGTGTACCGGAAAACAAGCTCTTTCAATATTTTGTAACATTGGATTTTACCGTTGTTTTAACCTTCGAAACGTCCATTTGTTTTACTGACTGCACGGAAGTCTGTTGGGCCGACCTCTCTTGCAATACGGCATCAGGAACATTCGGTGCAGACTTTCTTGAACTGACTCTCCAAGTGCCTTTGCACCAGTTCTTTGACTTCCCACTAGGTATTTGGACAACCAAATACCACCTACTATGGATTTGGCTTTCGCTAAGTCCCTGGACTTCGTGACTGACGTTTCATGCGGTGCACCTCTAGGGTCCAGCGGTCACGCTTGCATATCATTTCGATGTGCTCTTTCAAGATACCAAGAGACCGCTGTTGAATTACTTCCGAATATTTGGCGGGCGGACTTAAGTGCAATGCGCGCTAAGGCTTCCGTTCTGAACTGCGAGATCTCGATGGCTGACCCTGTCCAGTTAGCCTATGATAAATTTAAGGCATACCTAACGGAGATTTCCACTCCCTATATTCCGCTCATGAGAAAAATAGGGTTAAGAGCACAGCCTCCATGGATAGATACCACAGGCAAGTAACTACTCAAGGAACGGTCTAGATGCTGGCGAACCTACCAAGCAGCTCCATCAGCCAGCACCTATGATAGTTATCGAGAGATTAGAAATAAAGGTAAGCAACATCTCAGAACTGCTCGTCTCCAATACCAGCAGGGTTTAGCGGACTTGGCCGCAGCTAATCCCAAGAAGTTTTTGCTTACGTTAAAAGACGCAGTGGGGCAAAACTGTCTATACCAGCTT
Organism: Dicrocoelium dendriticum; assembly: GCA_944474145.2. Classification (NCBI taxonomy): domain Eukaryota; kingdom Metazoa; phylum Platyhelminthes; class Trematoda; order Plagiorchiida; family Dicrocoeliidae; genus Dicrocoelium; species Dicrocoelium dendriticum. Next base: position 53,864,035 of record OX104069.1, on the reverse strand, counting down.
TATTGCGAGTAGACGGGACCCGTGCGCAAAATGACTATGACAAGGCTTGTATACTGAGTGATCAGTATACTGGGGTCTTGCTCGGGAGACCTCTTTACCTCATTTTGAATTGGTTTCAACGGTTCCAGGGGATTCTTGCTTAGCTGAATTTAGCATAACGGAGTCTCAGGTCTTCGAGCTGCTGCAAGGCATTAATCCCGCTAAAACTTCCGGTCCTGATTCAATTCATCTGAAGCTGTTGCATGAATTGGCCACTGGGCTGAGTGGTCTTCTCACATGCGTGTTTTCAATATCGCTGGACAGCTGCAGCCTACCTTTGGTATGAAAGGAGGCAACATCTGTCCGAATTTTACGGGCAGTGACAGCTCTCTACCCGCGAACTACCGGCCTGTCAGTTTGACAAGCGTAGTAGTCTAGTTGTTTGACAAGTTGATAAGGGGTTCAGTGGAGAATCACCTGAATCGATTCAACCTTCTCAGTACTGCGCTACATGGATTCCGCAAAGGATTTTCATGTCAGACTAAGCTACTTGTAGCTCGTGAAAGCTTGGCCGAAGCGGTAGAGAGTGGCCACGCTGTAGACGTGCTATTTGTAGATTATTCGAAAGCTTTTGAAACTGTTCCACATCTTCGGCTCTCACTAAAGTTGAGATCTTACGGGATATCTTGTCTTGCCCTTCAATGTGTGTCTACCTTCCTTGAGGGGAGGGAACAGTGCGTACGGGTGGGGCTTAGCCTTTCGTTCAGGCAAGCTGTCCTTAGTGGCGTTCCGCAGGGCTCGCTATTGGGGCCATTGTCGTTCGCGATCTATGTAAATGACTTGCCGGAAGAGCTAGGGTTGTCATCACTAATGTTTGCTGACAACCATAAACTCTGGAATACTGTGGATATCCCGGGGGTCCTGAGGCAATTCAGCATGCCTTGGATAGGCTCCGGGAATGGTCTACGTTACGGTTGATGCCCAAAAATACAGCCAAATGCTCTGTTCTCCGAATCGGAGCTGCTAATCCTCCCACCCGATATGTTGTCGGCGGTGGTGAACTCCTTGTTGTCACTCAGCAGGTTGATTTAGGAGTCGTACACTCATCAGCGCTTCATTCTGGAGACAATTGGAAGAAGGCTGCTTGTCGTGGGTTTAGTATGATGTGGTTTATCCGCCGCTCTTTCGAAATCCTAACGGCCGATTTGTTTATGAACCTATTCTCGGCATTCTTTCGACCCCATCTGGAATATTGTATTCAGGCTTGTCCACCATGTCTTAACCGCGACAAAATGGACTTGGAGATGGTGCTACGAGTGGGCACTCGGTTAGTACAGGGTTTACGGGGACAGACGTATCCTGAACGCTTGCTCAGTTTGGGGACGTACTCAATGCACTACCGAAGGATAAGTGGGGATCTGATTCTCACTTATCGTATTTTGACGGGTAAGATTGGCCAGGACTTTTCAGGGCTATTCAGTCCCGCTACGTTACCTAATCTCCGCGGTCACTCACTGAAACTGCATAAGCCACGGTCTGATAGGATTAGGACGGAAACTCGTCTATAGCGCCGAGTTGTGGATCGCTGGAATTCGCCTCCAGCTCACTTGGTTAGGGCACCTACGGTTAAGGGTTTTGCGCGCCAGCTCGGTGCCCTTGGGTGGTAACCGCAAAATTTTCCCTTTTCCTAGCTGACTCCCCTTCACTTTTCAGTTCATTTTTATGACTTAAATATCTTCGTATTCCTCTTGCTTGTCCCTTTCCACTTTCTGTTTTGCCTTCTGCGTTTACTTTTTTCTCTTTCTTACTTCACGTGACCGACCCAGCATGGTCGGCTAGGGCAGGATACTTGGGCAGTACTTGGTTGGACAGGGTGTGATGCAGTCTTTGTTTTAGGTCCATCCGTATTTCAATGCTCGCCAACTCCTGGTTCAACGACCCGCCGAAGAAGGAACACTCACGGGATCATCCTATTGTTCCAGTCCCGCTTGAACTTGAACATGAATTTGACACAAACCGCTTTGGTGAGTACCTCGCTGCAAGTTTCTCTCTCTGTCTGATTCGCTTCCTATTCTTGTAGCTTGCGCAATATACGTTGGGTTCAGTCGCCTCCGACTTCTATACTGTCGTACTTGACACGTCTTACGTGTCATTGCTTACCGACCAGTATCACAGGCTCCGCCCAACGATTGGTGACCCCCTGTCAGGAACACGCCGCCCGTCATCTTGCATTTTCATTCTGGTGAGCTCGTTCCAGTAATTTTGTGATCCATTGTCTTTGCTCATGTCGCTTTCTCACCTATCACGTTTTAATCTGCTTTTTGCAATGGATAATCTAGAGGATAAGCCTTCTCCATGCGCGCGCCATGGTCCATTCGGTTGCATTGGCCCCTACTTGTTGGGAGAATGATCCTTTATTATAGTTTTTGCATTTAGCATCCGTATTTTATATTCGTAAGGTTTCTTCTGATTTCGCCATGTATAACCAGCTAATATCTTGCCTTCCTCAGAATATATCCTCGCATGTGAGAGACATCATAATTTGCCCCCCTCTAGTAATGAAATACAAGACACTTAAATAGGCTATTATTCACCGAATCACGCCTTCTGACAAGGTCCGTCTGCAGCAACTATTTATTGATCTGCAGCTAGAAGATAGGATGCCCTCAGCCTTGATGCGCGAAATGCAACAGCTCATCGTCAAGTCCAATATGGACGTAGGGATTCTCCGCGAGCTGTGGATGCAACGCCTTCCTGCAAGCACTCAGGCTATCCTTGCAGTAGCAAGTGACTTGTCCATCACAGCAGTTGCAGAGCTAGCAGACTGCGTCATCGAACAGCCCCAGCCAGAGACTGAAACCAAAGCACCTATGCCGCTTTGCGCTGGCGTAACCACAACGACAGGCGCGACTAGCCGGCCGTCGGCAATAGACGCATTATCATTGCAGATGGCGTTGCTTCAGCGCCAGATCGAGCAACTCACTTTAAACCGTAAGCACCGCAACCGTTCCTGATCATCGCCCCGTCGCACAAAACCTTATGCCACAGGTTATTGCTTTTACCACTCGCGTTTCGGTACTAAAGCCCGTAAGTGCGTACAGACGGGTAGCTACTCCGCTATAGATGATCCGCCACGCCAGGCTGTAATGGCCACGAATGTCGGCAAAGCTCAAAGTCGTCTCATCTACATTAGGGATTATGCTATTGATACCCAGTTCTTAGTTGATACCGGGACCGAAGTCAGCGTCATTCCCCCTATGCCAGGTGAGCCTACCGCTTCTCTGTCGACAAGTTTTAGTGCCGCCAATGGCACGCCAATAGCCACCTACGGTCATCGGTCACTTACCCTGTACCTAGGTCTCTGGCGCACTTTCCGCTGGGTATTCACTGTCGCTGCGGACCCCTTTGCCAACATCGGCATGGACTTTCTCAGGCTTTTCGATCTCTTGGTCGATGCGAAACGCCAGCTGATAGTCGACGCTGCAACAAAACACAGTGTACGTGACATCACCGCCGATGTCACATCTATATCCTCTGTCAATGAATTACTCCAGACCTCGCCAGACTACGCTAAGCTCTTTTTTCAGCATCCCAAGCTTGTTCAGCCAATGAACGCAGCTTTGCCCGTGGCAGTTCAAGTCACGCACCACATACGGAAGAACGGCCCACCTGTGTCATGTCGTCCACGCCGACTATCGCCTGAGAAACTAAAGGTAGCTAGGGCGGAGTTTGAGCACATGCTTGAACTTGGAATAATCCGCCCTTCTGACAGCTCTTGGCCCCTGCAGATTGTCCCCAAGAAATCTGGTGACTGGCGCCCTTGCTGTGCTTCCCGCACATTCAATCGCCTAACCGTCTTAGATAGGTATCCCATCCCACACATGCAAGACCTTACCGCATGCATCGCAGGTAAGGCGATCTTCAACAAGACCGGTCTGGTTCGCGCCTATCACCAGATACCAGTGGAAGAAAATGACCTTCCTAAAACAGCCTTCATCAATCCTTTCGGTTTGTTTGAATTTTTATAAATTCCATTTGGACTGTGCAACACCGCACAAACCTTCCAGCTCTTCATCCACGATGTCACTCGTGGTCTAGACTTCGCCTATTCCGACCTTGATGATATTTTAGTAGCCAGTTCACGGGAACAAGAGCACCTCGAGCCTCTTCGAACTCGCTTCCAGCGCTTGACCCAACACGGTGTCACAATCAAACCGACTAAGTGCGAACTCGGCAAATCAACGGCAGAATTCCTAGGCCACCTCGTTTCATCGCCTGATATTGTAGTCCTTCCTGATAAGATCCAGGCAATCAAGGACTTCCCAGCTCCGACGTCGTTCAAGCACCTCCGTCAAACTTGCGGTTGGTCAACTACTATCGACGCTACATTCCGCGCTACGCTCAGCTCACGCAGCCACTGACTGACTTACTAAGAGGAAATGAACGTAAGTTCGCTTTCCCTGACACAGCACAGGCAGCCTTCGCCGAGCTCAAGGATGCTATCTCCAACATAGCCATCCTCGCTCATTCCGAGTCGACTGCACCTCTGTCTATTACGACTGATGCCTCAGACGTCGCGGTAGGAGCCGTCCTCCAACAACACGTTGGTGGGCAATGGCAACCCCTTGGGTTCTTCTCCAAGCGCCTGCAGCCAGCGGAATCCCGCTACAGCACGTTTGGCAGAGAACTGCTTGCCATTTACCTAGCGATTCGTCACTTCCGGCACACACTCGAAGGCCGCGCTTTCACAATATACACTGACCACAAGCCCCTTATCTTTGCCTTTAACTCTGCTTGCGACAAATACTAACAACGGGAAACAAGACACCTAAACTTGTCACGCAGTTTACTGCTGATGTACGTCAGGTCTCAGGTGTCGACAATCCCGTTGCCCACGCTCTCTCACGCGTCACCCTCACTCTGCAGTCTTTGCCTACCGTCGACCTTGCCGCAATGGCATCGACTCAGGCTCAAGACGGACATACAGCGCACTCTGCAGTCCACTTCGCTGCATGTGCAACCTGTTCCTCTCCAACCCACGGAAGAAACCATTCATCGTGACACTTCCACAGGTTGTCCTAGACCCCGTGCCCGTCTCCTTTAGACGCACAGTCTTCGAAGCACTGCACTCACTATCACATCCTGATATCCGGGCATCTTTGAAACTGGTCACCGAACGTTTCATTTAGCCACGCGTAAACAAAGATGTTCATACCTAGGCTCGCGCTTGCCTTCAATGTCAGCGCTCCAAAGTACATCGTCACACCCGCAGTCCTCTTGGTTCATTTCCTGCCCCGGACTCGGTTCTCGCATGTACACGTAGACCTGGTAGGTCCATTGCCACCTTCACGCGGATTCGTATACATACGAACATGTGTCGGCCGCTTCACCGGATAGCCAGAAGCCATTCCGATAACAGACTGCACAGCTGAGACTGTTATCCGGGCCTTCTTGGACCGGTGGGTCTCGCACTACGGGTACCCATCCACCATCACAACCGACCGAGGAACGCCTTTCGAATCTTCACAATTCGATACGTTCTGCAACGTTTTAGGTTGTCGCCGCATTCATACCACAGAGTATCACCCAGCAGCCAACGGATTAGTTGAACGTTTCCATAGGCAGCTTAAAGCCTCTCTCTGCGCCTCATCCGACCCTAGCTAGAGCGAAAACATTTCGCTCGTCCTCTTAGGCATTCGCAGCAGCATCAAAGCTGACTTACAATGTGCACCAGCAGAGTTGGTTTACGGCACGACGCTGAAGTTACCAGGAGAATTCGTTTCACCTCTCGCATCCTCGGGTATGCCTCCGCCTAACTTTGCATCCTCCCTAGCTCAACGCATGCGTTCACTACGCCCGACCCCGCCCCGTGAACAGACTAGAGATGTGCAAAGGCACAGCGGACGCTCTACCTGCACTCACGTCTTCCTCCGCACCGACGCAGCGCGGCGCCCTCTCCAGCCTCCCTACACTAGCCCTTTCAGAGTTCTGCAACGGACTCCGAAACATTTTACTATAGACCAGAATGGTCACCGAACAACGGTGTCCATCAACCGCCTCAAAGTGGGTTTCTTTGACGAGCCACTTGCAGCCCATCCTGATGCTCTCGCACAAGCACCCGCACCTGTGGTGACTTCCCGAGCACTGGATAACCCGGAACCCTCCGTACCTCTTGACCCGCAACCTATCCCGCCTCAACCCCAGGCAACCGACCGACGCGGTAGACAGGTCAAACGTCCGGTCCGCTTTTCCGATTTTTAAAGCGTTTGCTAGTTCCATTAACACGACTTTTACGTCTTTAATGGTTATCCTGCGTCTCATCCACAAACGTTTTGCAAAATCGACAAAAAATCCGAAACATTTTGAAAACCTATACCGCCTATTTGCTTTTATCATGCATGTCATGTTCCCTCTCCGGCGTCAAGCCACTTCCCCGACCCTTGTCAAACCCTCTGGGTTCTACCTTCCAGAAACTCAACCGCCGGAACTGCCCAGGCAACCCTGGATTGACTCGCCAGCCGTCCCACAGCCCCTTCCTCACCCAAGGAACAGACAGTCGCCTTAGACCGCAGGCACCGAGGAACGGATTGGTCCCCAAACGCCGCCTAGGCATTGCCAACGAGGACGCCGGATTTCTTCGTTGGGCAGGACGCCCGGATTTCTCTGTGGGCCGAGGACGCCGGGATTTCTTCGTGGGACGAGGACCGTGGACTAAAGTGCGATGGGGGACTGACACCTCCCAAGCGCACTGTCGGGTTTGCAGCAAAGGGAAGATCCTGTCGGCCTTTTTTCTGGAATAATCAGTTTTTTGCAGTCCGACCAGCCCGCCCTGACGGCCAACCGATGATGCACTCTGGTCCACACGATCGTCATAAATAATAACTAACAAAAGCCTGGTCCCGGCGAAATCTACTACACAACCCACTTTGGAAGCCCTTACTCAAGCCCCTGAAAATATACGCATCCAACCTCGCCTTCCGTTTCTCCCACTAACAGCTCCATCGAAGGCTTCCATTCTTCAGCCTTCTAGAGGGAGGCCCTTGTATTGTACCGCAAAACAAGCTCTTTCAGTATTTTGTAACATTGGAATTTACGGTTGTTTTAAGCTTCGAAACGTCCATTTGTTTTAATGACTGCACGTCCGTTGACACAAACCGATTTATTGAGTACCTCACTGCAAGTTTCTCGCTCTGTCTGATTCTCTTCCTATTCTTGTAGCCTGCACAATATACGTTGGGTTCAGTCGCCTCCGACTTCTGTACTGTTGTATTTGACACGTCTTGCGTGTCATTGCTTACCGACTAGTATCCCAGGCTCTGCACAACAGAATAAACGTTGATGGAGTTGGTCATAAAAAGCTTCAGCCTAAGTAGCCTTAGCTCCTAGTCTTATGGTGCAATTGCTTTCAGATGTACAGAAGGACGGATATTAGGCTAATGGTGATACAATTGCGCCGCACCATTGTACACCGTGCTCCAGCAAGGAAAAGCAAAGCGTTACACCGGAATACACCCTACTTTTTCATGCTCCATTCGGCCCGTTATCACAAAATCGATCCTCTGCGTCACAGAGGTTTGTAGCGATGGTACATACCTCTCTTCCCATCTGCACTTTTCTATTCTCCTTCCCACTATTTTCGAACGGTTTTGTGTAAAATGACCGACAACTGATAACAGACATTTTCGGGTTTCGTTTACCTTGCTGGTTCCGACTACACGTGTTGTGTTGTTGCTCCTTGTCGGTTTGTTAGCCTCGTTCATCGACCATCGGATCTAACGCGGCGAAATATTGTGCTGACTGTTTCGTCTTCCGCCCGGAGTGTGCGACTAGCTGAGACGGTCTATCGAGTATCGTGCGTTACCTATGGTCAGGTCCAGCACTCTGCTTTTCTTGACTTGGATTGCTTTTATGTAGTTAAGCTCGTTTAGTTTGGCCTTCCCACCACAAATTTGGTGACCACGTTTCCTTTTTTGGAAAGCCCAGAACTCCTTTTTAATGTGCCTCTACTAGGTCGGACCTTGAGGCCTGCAATGGCAATTCAGAAAGTGTTGATACATTCCCCTTCCCTGCTTTCGATGCATCTAATCCTCACGTGTGGTGTATGTAATTGGAAGCTCCTTTTCGCATACGCCGTATTACTTCTCCGTCATTCATATTTTCACATGTCACCGCCCAGCTTCCAACCCACAGCGCAACTGACCTTATAAATGTGCTCAAACCGATTCCGGATGACGTACCTCACGATAAGCTGAAAGCCGCCGTATTAAAGCGCACCACGGCCTCCGACGAAGCTAGAATACGACAGTTTATTTTTGGGTGTTGGACTAGGCGAGCGCACGCCATGGCAACTCCTCAGGCACCTGCGTAGGTTGGTTGGTTCATCTAAGCTCCATGGCACAATGCAGTGACAACTATGGACGAAATTTCTTTCATCAAACACCTCAGCTTTCCTCGTTGTGTTCGCCGATGGTTTGTCTTTGGATAAACAGGCGGAGACAGCAGACAAAGTTAATGAGTGTTTTCATATAAACGCATCATGTCACTCAGTTTAGGCGACCGCTAAAGCGGATATTAAGATTGACCCGATTGAGGCTATTTCCGATAGGTTATCAAAGATGGAGCTCGCTACCTCGAGCATTAATCCCCACCGTCGCAGAAGCCATAGACGCTCCTCTCGAACTAGACGTAGTCCCGCTAGGAGTTCGACACGTCATTTCTTTCGGTACCAACACCCTTGTAGCCATGATGAAAAAGATTGTCGACTTGGTTGTAACCATCCGATGGCTTTGCACAAACCGCAGCGGGGAAACATCCACCCCAGCAGTGGTGGTGACAGCTGCGTCTGGCCAACCTTATAATCGCCTACTTTATGCCTACGATTCCTAAACCAATTTGTGCCTCTTGGTTGACACAGGTGCCGAGGTCAGCGTTATTCTTCGTGCTGTAGTAAAACGCAACCCACTTCCAACCGCATTGACATTGCAGACGGCTAGCAATACCAAGCTCTATACATACGACCAGCAAATGCTGACGCTCAACCTTGGTCTTCTTCGAAGTTTTCCCTTTGTTTTTCTCATCACTGACGTCCAGTACCCCATCCTTGGTGTTGGTTTCCTTGCCAAGCTTTTCCTGAGCTTGGACCTGCGTAACAGTAAACTATGCAATAGTTTGACAAACTTCTCCGTTTTGGGTAAAGTCACTTTAATCAGTTCGTTTGGTCTTCGCTTGGCGTTGCCTGACGACAATGTGTTCACCAAACTAATGCTGCCGTTTCCTGCTCTTTATCAATCGTCTACTGACTTTCCTGAGCCTAAGCACGAAAGTACGCACCACATCTTAACCCGTGGACCGCCAGTAAGCACCCGAACTCGACGATTACTTCCAGGCAAGCTTGTTACTGTCAAAGCAGATTTCCAGCATACGCTTCGTCTCGGTTTCGTTCGTCTTTCCTAAAACCCGTGGTCCTCCCCACCTCATTTCGTTCCCAAAACGTCCAGTGGCGACTGGAAACCTTGCGGAAATTACCGAACACGAAACTATTCCACCGACCCCATAGGTATCCGCTTCCACACGTACATTTTTTAACTGGTTTACGTGGAAGAATAATTTACTCTAAAGTCGACTTGGTGAGTGCATAATACCAAATTCCGGTTGCTACCGACGATATTCCGAAGGCCGCTTTAACCACGCCATTTGGTCGTTATAAATTTGTTCGCATAGCATTTTGTCTACGAAAGGCCGCACAGACTTTCCATAGGTTTATCGATCAAGTACTTGGAGGGTCGACCGCCTGCGCCTAAATTGACGACATACTTGTGGCCAGTTCCAACCATGAGGAGCATCTGGCACATCCCCGATAGGTCTTCGAAGCTTTGCTCAGTACGGCGTTTCGATCAGTGTTGACAAAGGTGTATTTGGCCCAGGTTCTGTTGATATTTTGGGCCAATGATTTGATTGCAATGGCAGCGGTCCACTCCCCAGAAGACACAGGCGATTGCAGATTACCCCATGCTACAATCCTTCAAATGTCTCCGTCGTTTTCTCGGCGTGGTGAATTACTACAGCCGTTTTATACCAGATTGCTCTGGGCTACTCCAGCCATTGACCGACTTATAAAATACAAGTCACGAAATTTCCAGCCCACTCAGGAAGCTATCGATGCATTCGACAAGATCAAGCACGCGTTGTCCAACGCTACCGCGCTTAGTAGTTTGAGGACCGTCGTGGACAGCGCTCTCACCCTCAAGGCTGATGCATCTCGGACCGCCGTATGGGCTGTTCTCCAGCAGGTAACCAAAGGTCAACCTGAGCCGCTGTCACACTTCTCTCGCAAACTTCCGCCATCACAGACGCGATACAACACCTTTGGTCGAGAACCTTTAGCTATCTACATCGCTATCAAACCATTTAGACACCTACCTGAAGGCCGCAACTATACCACTCTTACAGACCATAACCCTCTTGTATTTGCTTTCCGTGATGCATCCGACTGTTTCTACCCAGCGAAATTCGTCATTTGTTTTATTTTTCTCAGTTTACTGCCAACGTTCCCATGTTGATGCCACCAACAACGTTGTCGCCGATGCCGTGGCATATATGGCTTCACGAAGTTCCACGACAGATGACTAACTTAGAAGACAGCCGCTCCTCAGAAAAGAGACCCTGCGTTTGTGCAACAGCGATCAGATCCATCGATCAAAATATCACAGTTGCCAATGCGTAACACAGACGTCAAAACATCTTGTGAGATTTCTACCGGAGAGCCGCGGCCTTTTGTCCCTCAGCAGTACCGCCGAATCGCCTCTGACCACCTGCATGGAACCTTACACCCGAGCCTTCGAGCCACCGCCACCCTGATTACTGATGGCTTCATTTGGCACGACATGCACTCCGAGATCCAGCAGTGGGCCAAACCCTGTATCAGTTGCCAAACCAGCAAGGTCCACCGTCACACGATAGCCGCCCCCAAAACGTTCGCGCTTCCCTTCGCTCAGTTCAAACATGTTCATGTTGATCACGTTGGACCAATGCTTCCATCCAACGGCTTCGACTACTTATTGACATGTGTTGGTCGTTATATGCGTTGGCCACTTGCCGCGCCCTTACTTGATGCGTTTACAGAAACTGCCGCGCGAAGATTCATTGAGAATTGGATTTCCGTCTTTGGTACGCCAGCCGCTATTACTACCGATAGAGGGTCTCAATTCAATTCGACCTTGTTTCGTGACAGGATCCGCTTTTTCGGTTGCTCCAACCTATAGACAACCGCCTATCACCCAGCTGCTACTGGCATCGTTGAAAGTGTCCATCGCCAACTTACAGCCGCAGTTACTGCTTCGCAGTCGGACTCACCGTAGTCAGAACGCCTACCGACCATCTTGCTGGGTATTCCTCACACCGTTATAGAGGACCTTGGCTTTTGTCCCGCTGAGTTGGCATTTGGCACTACTCTCAGGCTTCCAGGAGAAATGGTGTTAGACTCAAGGGTTATTGAAGAACTTGATCGGCCCTCGTATGTCCCAGGCCTGACGCAATACTTCAGTTTAAATCGTCCAATACCACTTTAATCGGTCCTCGGAGACAACAGGTACATCCGGATTCGCGCATTTACCCCTTCGTTCTCGTGCGTGTCGATTCCGTCCGTAAACCACTGCCACCGCCTTAAGAGGGCTTCTTTAAGCTTGTTGCGCCGAAAAAGAAGTACATCGTGCTGAATAGAAATGGTAACCAGGACACTGTGAGTATTGACCACTTGAAGCCGGCGTAAATCTAGACGCGACCACTACCGAAACCAACGGACATTCCTGTCACCGACCAGCCCACCTTCCGAAATACGCTTTCTACTCAGCCCATGTGTGACACCTCTGTTTCCTCTTCTGCACCGCAAGCAACCCATGACACAAAAGCGAAATCACATGACCGCACAAGCTTCGGAATTACAGTTCTTATCCCTTCTGGACTACGTTAAATGACACACAAGTATCGAGCTATCGTCCCAGTGGCTCACGTTCTAGGGGAGTTCTGTAGCGATCGTTCATTTCTCGCTCCCCATCTGCACTTTTCTATTCTCATTTCCACTATTATTGTATAGTTTTGTGTAAAATGACTAACAACTGATAACAGACATTTTCGGGTTTCGATTTCCCTTGTTGATTCCGACTAAACTTGTTGTGTTGTTGATAGTCGTTGGTCTGCTATCCTTGTTCATCGATCATCGGATCTAAAGCGTCGAATTGTTGTACTGGCTAAGTTTCGTCTTCCGCCCGGATTGTGCGACTAACTGACGGTCTACCGAGTATCGTGCTTTACCTATGGTCAGGTCCAGCCCTTTTATTCGATATACTGGGATTTCTTTTATGTAGTTAAGCTCGTTTAGTTTGACCATTCCACTAAAGTTTAAAGAACAGCTTGGCATTATATAGGCACATGAACTTTTGCACCTCCAACTTGCAAGGCCGCGGGTCCTGGATTCCTCGCATCCTTGTTGGTAGTTTGTTATAAATAGATACCTTTGCAATTAAGAAGAAACAAGGACGTAATTTCTTCCTCGCTCTCGACGGAGTAACAGCACTTCTCCTGTTTCTGAAGTTACCTACTGTTTCATCTGTAAGCTTAAGGCTGGATACGTCACCATGCACACTTTTTGTGTTATCTTGTGCAGGAAGCATTAGGTAATGACAATACATGGCAGCGACAGTGGTTGGAGGCTGAGCTGACCACAGCTGTCTGTAGAGCGAGCATTTTGATAAACCGCCGTTGGGCTGCTAAATCAAGCTGCTACCTATGAAAGCACAGTAACCCAAAAGCGTGCGAAGGTGACTCCGATACAGTTCTAGTCGTGCTTCGACAGTGTTTATGTGGCGGCTTATGTGAAGCTTAATTGTCCAGCCTTTGCAAAGAAAGGTGCCTTTGCTCAGAACGTTGAGGCGCATGGAGTAAAGTGGGCCAAGGTCCTTTGCTGATGTATGAAGCGGATTAGAAAGGCCGTTAATCGTGAGCGCCCCATCAGGTACTGAGCGTTTGCACCACATGCCATCCGAATTTTCAGCGGTGAAAGTCATCTGCTAATACTGGCACCATGACGCTCGGGCCCTTAGGTCTGCTGGTAGGCTGTTGAGCGCGGATCTGGTTGTCCTTGGATAGAAGATATAGACGAGTTTGATATCACCATTGAAAGGAACCAAGCGACCGTGAAATACCATGTTTCAGGTATCATTGCTCTTACTAAGAAAGATTGCAGGAACAAAAACGCTTACTTGTATGACGCTGTTCGAGACAGTGTCCCGGGATAATTAGACATGCGATAGTTTAGCTGATTGTGTGCATCAAGTTAGGTATGATCCCAACCAGTCCAACAGAGGACTCCCTACGTCATAAGCCTTGAGCTTGTGTGGTAGGTTTTTATGCAAATCCCTGTCGAATGCTAGTAGCATATCAATACATAGATTGCGTGCTACTTGATTTGAGTCCATCGGTCCGATGACCAGGTTAAGGAAATCCAGTTGGCAGGTCACGCAGGATAGAGCACTCCTTAATCCATGGTGTGCGTCGTGCACGTGGGCTCCTCCATGCAATAAGTCCGTGAGGGGTCGTGTAACAGTCTTTTATATTACTCTCAAGGTGACAGGTATGCTTTATCTGGCAGAGCGTTGCAACCTCCCGCCAAGTGCTACCTTTGTTACGCGACATGACTATAGAATGTTTCCAAGCAGAATATTTTCCATACTGCATGGAGATTGTAGGGCGCTTCAGGAGACGTATAGGAATGTGCTCACTCCGTTTTTAACTAGGATTGGCAAATTGCCATCTGCACCAAGGTTTAAAGATGTCGTAAGGTAAAAATGGCAGAGCGTATAACTTTGATGGCAAGATATACCATGCAAAAGGACTGGATGGCGGTCGGTTGCGGTTCAGCTCTGACTGGCCCAATATCTAAACCTTGAGACTTCTGAAAATGAGAGTTAAATGCCCCACATAACAAGCGGATCATTGGAGGTTTCGTTAAGGCCCGTTCCTATGATGGATAGTTTTGGCACTTGATAAGAGTTGCGAGAACGCAGCAGCCAGTTGAGTGTTTTGACTCTACTAACACTATTCACGGCTGCTGACGGTGCTCCTGAGCTTACTGACTTCTCTTCTGACGATGCTCAGATGCACGATCGCGAGCAATGGCATTACATCCGGGAGGCTATTTTTCACGATAACGTGGTGGTCACCTCGTTTACAGGGATCCCCACATCACCAAACTATAAGGGGTGCGGTCGCAGGCTGTTAAAATTTGTGTTACAGTCAGAACTAATGGCACAAACCCTACTAACGAACTGGATTAAATTCCGTCGCAGATTGCCAACAGAAATTCGTCTGAAAGCAGTAAGAACACTAAAATCTTTTAATGACAATTCAGTAGAGGCACAACTATTAGGATAAACGCCAGCTGCAAAACCCGACTCGAGGGCGGCGTCAAGAGTAGCAATACTATCCGGTGGGGCACAGCAGAGCACGATCAAACACCGGAATTCCGAGCATCCGCTACCTGCTTATATATCAAATACTTCTCGAGAGTATGCAACCCATTCAATAAACGATTAGTCGCTGACCCTTTAATGGTCGGCGTAAACTCATTTGCTTCATCCATCCATCCAGTCGCTGGCCACTCACTGCTCGGCGAAACTTCACGCATAAGTTGTACGACTTCTGAAACATTAATTAAATCTGGGAAACTTTCATGTATGTACACTAACTCCCAAGGGTTTCTCAGTAAAGTTAACGATCTTCGACTACGTCAGGTTGCGAATAATTGGGACCTAATTGCTATTACCAAAACTTGGTTACCTCAAGAGGTGACTGATGCTGAGGTTGAGATAGCTGGAATGTCATTCATCCGGAACGACCGCCGCAGCAGAAGAGGTGGGGTCCTACTCTACTACCGCAGCGAGCTACAACGTACAATAGTTGATGACCTGGAAACACACATTAACGACTCACTCTGGTGCCGTCTCCGACTGAGACACAACGACATATGTCTCTTATCTATCGTTTACCGCCCCCCAACGTCCACTCTGGAAAAGGATTCCTGCTTGATCCGTGGCCTAAACAGAGTAACACGCACTAGGTATAGCCACATTCTCATCTCCGGGGACTTCAATCTACACAATCTGGAGGTTTTGGTATGGCCCAGTGAGCAGTTCAAAGCAGTCTTGTATGAACTGATCGCTAATATTCCTTTGTACAATCATGTCACCATGCCCACTAGATTCAGGACAGCAAACAAACCGTCCATATTGGACCTTGTGCTTACAAATGAAGAGCTCATGATGGACAGGTTATTGTTGGATAGTCCATTAGGTCTTATTGACTATGTAGTAATAACTATTGACTGTGTGTGTTATGCAGAGTATCCATCTGAACACTCGGAACTAACTCATACAATCACACGCTACCACGTATTGAAAGAACTCGCCGACGCAGCTGCTTGGGAATTCTCAAACAAAAGTCCCCTTGACAACGTTTGGGCAGAGTTCGTTAATAAACTCAGCGACATCGTCAACAAAGCATCAGAGACTAAACCCCTTCGTCCCGCGAAAACGCCTTCATTTATGAGGAGTAGGACTCGAAAATGTTTGGCGATAAGGGATGCAGCATGGCGTGCCTACAAGATTAACCCCGACTCAGAGACTTGGGGAAATTTCCTGACGCATCGCAACCATTGCACTGCACTTGTCCGTGAGGACAAACTAACTTATCAACAGTGCGTAGCCAGAACGTTCATGGCAAACAACAAATTGCTATATAAGCATCTCATTAAGCTTCGTAAAGTGAAGCACGGAATACCCCCACTATTCACGACAGGCAGTAGAGTACAAAGCGCCGAAGAAGCAGCTAATGCCCAGCGGCTGCAATACGCCGCAATTTTTGAACTCGCAACATCTACTTGTCCCATAATATCAAACACATTACCGATACCTCTTTTTACAAATGTTATTTTCAACCAATCAATTTTGCTAAGGAAATTACTCTCACTGCGTGAGCATAGTTCTTCAGGAGCAGACAACATCCGCCCGAAGGCATTGAAGGCTACAGCCACCAAGCTAGCTGAACCACTGGCACAGTTTTTCAAAGATGCTTGGATGAACAACAAGTCCCCACCATGTGGAAGTGTAGCATTATAACCCCTATTTTTAAGTCGGTGGCCGTTCCGATCCTGCAAACTATCGTCCAGTGACTCTTCTCCCTGTGCTCGCGAAGGTGATGGAAGCAGTCGTCGCTGAGGCTTTAATGGACTACCTGGTAACCTGCAACCTTTTGGTACCGGAACAGCATGGCTTCCATCAACACCGGTCATGCACCACCAACCTACTTATTGCACGAGATAGTTGGACGGAAGTGGCCGATGATGGGGTCGGAGGCGACGTCATCTATCTGGACTTCTCCAAAGCTTTCGACCGCCTTGATCACCGCATCCTACTTCAAAGACTACAAAGTTACGAAATCGGAGATCCTGTACATGGTTGGGTTGGCAACTTCCCTTACCAACGAAAGCTTCAAGTACGTGTTAGGGGATCACTTTCTAACCTAATTGGGGTGGAATGTGGTGTCCCACAAGGATCAGTGCTGGGATCGCGTTTTTTCCTGGTGTTTATCAGCGACCTGGCAAGAGTCATCTCCTCAAATTTCCTGCTTTTCGCCGATGACGTCAAGATATGGCGGGCGATCAGTAACAAGACAGATCAGGATCTGCTCCAACATGACCTAGATTGCATTTACGTATGGTCAAAGAGCAACAAGCTTCAAATGAACATGGCTAAGTGCAAGATGATGCATTTGCGTCACCAGCCGGTGAGCGCTTACAAGCTTGGAGACCACACCTTGGCGAAAGTTTATCAAGAGCGTGACCTGGGTGTATTGATACAGGAAGATCTCAGGTGTTCAAAACAAGCAGAGAAGGCGATGAGAACCGGAAAGCAACACTTCAGCCTTCTTCGCAGAGCCTTCGGTTGGTTTGAACCCTCCATATTTCCCCAAAGGCTTAACGCCTACGGGCGACCTCACGTGGAATACGCCATTCAGGCGTGGTAGCCGTGGCAGAAACAGGATCTCGTTGCTCTCGAGGCTCCTCAAGGACGGGCAACCAAGAACGTTTGGGCCTCTTTCATCTGCCCTATCAGCTTAGACTGGAATCTCTAAGAATGTACAGCAGTCGATATTGGCTTTTGCGGGGGAGCACATAATGGTTTACCAGATTCTGAAGAACCCAAACCACATTTGCCGTCCGCTGCTGGAATTGAACCCCAAACTAAACTAAGAGGTCACCCTCTGAAACTGACAATTCATTATAGCCGGCTTGAATGCCGTAGAAATTTCTTTTCTCTCCGCGTGTGTGAGCCTTGGAATGCCCTCCCTAATTATGTCGTCTCTGCTCCCGATCTAGCGATATTTAAAAAACATGTTGACGATGCATTGTCTCATTTACATTTCATTGTATTTCTTGTTAGCCAGGGGCTACAAAAGGCAATCAAACGGTTTCTTGCCAAACGCCTAACCAATGGATTGATGGATTTATAGGATTAATGCGCGAACATCGCCGCTATTCCACATAAGTCTATGGTGAGTCCACCACAACGGTTTTCACTTTATTAGGCAATTGATTTTCGCAATAATTTCCATCCCACGGGACTGGTTAAGCGATGCTTTTTACCCGTAATAAACCATTGTTCCATTGTTCCATTTTTCAACATCCGTGGTAAGATGGATGGCTCCAAATTTCCGAAAGCCATCCGTTAGAGTCCAAGATGCTGACTGGCTCTGTTTGATGTCTCGAGTAGACAAGATCATTCTGCACTTTCACCCTGTGACCTCTTTCCTGGGAAGCACGTTGCAACCGCTGGTCACCAAGTCGATAATCATAGATAAGCTGATGACGTATGCTTATGATTTTGTACTTGGTCACGTTGAACTGGAGCCGAATATCGGATGACCACACATAAGCTCTGTCAAAATCCCTCTGCAAAGCTATGCGATCATCCGCTGTCCTGATCTAATGCCAACTTTTGGACATCATCTATAAGTTTACGAAATTCAACTGTAGCACACTGACAAGAGCGCTATTGAATACTAGGAATAAACGTAGCCCCAGTACCGATCCTTGGGGCAGGCTACACTGGACGTCAATCGGATAGGAACTTCAGTTGCGGGCTCTCACATTTAGTTGAAGTTGTGTGAGGACGTTGCCGATCCAACCGAGCACAGGGTCACCGATACCATAGCTTCGCAGCTTGTGAAGAGAATGCGGTGGTCCAAACGATCGAAAGCTTTCGAGAAGTCCAGATCGACTACGTCGACTCCAGCGTTGACCTGCTTTTACACGAATGCTCAAGGTCCTTTTAATAAACCGGCCGGACTGAATGTCCGTCAAGCTTAAGGGTCATATGATGTCATTGGTATCACCGAGACGTAGTTACACGCGGGAATGACGGACGCCAAAGTTTCTCTACCAGGCATGTCGCTAATCCGGAAATAGAGGCTCACAAAAGGTGGAGTGGTATCCCCGTAATAACGAAGCGACTTACAGTGCGAAGCCGTGGAGGATTCAGACTTGCAGTTTCCCGACACACTTTGGCGCCGCTTGCAGTTAACTGAGAGGGACGCTTTCCTTATTTTCTTGGTGTACCCCCCTAACTCTACACCCGAAACCCACTGTCACCTAGCGGCTGCTTCAAGATGCAGTTTACAGGGAAAGTACACTCACATACTTATCATTGGTGATTACAATGTACATTGTGTAGAAACTCCTGTCATGGTCGGAGAACAATTCAAAGCCGATCTACAAGATCTCATAACCACTGTTCCTCTTTACAAGCACATCACTTTGCCCATTCGGTTCAGTGAAGGTAACAGGCCATCTTCGCTGGATCTTGTGCTTACCAACGAGGAGCTTATGATTGAGGTGTTGGTTTTAGACTGACCATCGGGTCGCGCTGACCACGCAGTCATCATTACTAATTTCGTCTGTTATTTGGAATACGGGAATGAGAACGATAAGACTATGCGTACTATGTCTAGCTACAATCTATTAGCTCAGCTGCTCAGGGCTACAACTTGGTTGTTCCTTGCCGAAGAATCCCCGGAAGTCGCCTGGCTCGAGTTCGTCAATATATTTAGTCAGCTGATTGCAGAGGCTTCAGAGATAAAGAGTCACGGTAAGTATACGTCAGTTTCTTTCGTTAGGAGCAGAATTTGAAAATAGATTGCAGTATACAACGCAGCATAGCGAGTGTACAGCAAAGCTCTAGTACCAGAAACTTGGGACATCTACGTAGCTCAACGTAGCCACTGCACACAACTGTTAAAGGAAGACAAAGCAGCCTATTAGTAGAACACCGCAATAACTTTCAGTGCTAACCACAAGCTGCTGTACAAACACGTCAATAGCATACAAAATGTGCGATAAGGATTTCCTCCACTCCCGACGGCTGATGACTCAACAAAGATGGCTGTGGAAGCATCAAACGCGCTGTGATTGCAATATGCCTCTATGTTCGAAGAATCTTGCCATCAAGCGATCTTCCAACCTTTGCGTCTCCTCGCCAGGACTAACGCACATCACTTTTACCGCGATGGCTGTATTACAATAGCTGACGTCTCTACGCAAACACAGCTCGCCGGGTGTCAACACCATTTGTCCAGAGGCACTGGAAGCAGCAGCAAGCCAACTAGCAGGATCATTGGCTCCGCTTTTTCGGCGCTGCTTAGATTACAGTCAACTTCCCGCAATGTGGAATCTTGGAATAATAACCCCAATACAAAAGATGGAAGCAGTACTGATCCTTCCAACTACAGCCCAGTATCCCTCCTTCCTATACTCTCTAAATTCATGGCATCCATAGTTGCCGATGCACTGGTGTTCTAGCTGTAAACCTATAATATCATCACGCCTGAGCAGCACGGTTTCTGCCGACATTGTTCATGCACAACGGGTTTACTAATTGCTTGCAATAGCTGAACCGGGGCAACTGACGCTGGAAATGGCGCTATGTGCTGTACCTGGATTTTCGAAAAGGTTGATCGTCTAGACCATCGGATACTACATTCCAAGCTCCAGCATTACTGGAACCGTGACCATAATTTAAGCTGGATTGCCAACTTTCTACTTCAACGGCAAGCAGTGGTCAGAGTTTGGAGCTCATTATCGGACCCCATACAAGTCGAGAGTAGTGTGCCGTAAGGCTTAGTTCTAGGTCCACGTTTATTTTTGCTGTTTATTTATAATCTTGCACAGGGAATCGTTTCAAACTTCCTGATGTTTGCCGACGATGTGAGGGTATGACGCAGGATCCAGACAAACGACAATCAACATCTGCTTCAGAGTGACCTGGATACGATGTGGCAATGGTCAATCCAAAAGTGACTGCATTTCAACGTTAGTAAATTCAAGGAAGTTTCCATCCGACATCAGAGCAGCTACTCATACCGACTCGGAACGAATATACTACAACAATCAACTCTCGAACGTGACTTGGGTGTCCTGGTTCAAGATGACTTGGGTTACTCCAGGCCATCTGAAAAGGCCTCGAAGGCGGGGAACCAGCACGTCGGGCTGTTGCGACAAGCGTTTGGACAAATAAACAACTCCATGTTTCGACAAATAATCGGTGGGTAGGTTCGCCCCCATGAGGAATACGCAATTCAAGTCTGGCATGCATGGCTGAAACGCAACCTTAATGCACTGGAGCAGCCACAACATCGGGCATCTATGAACGTAATTGGAATGCGCAACCTTTCGTACCAGAAGAGGCTGCAACGATTGGGGGTGTTCAATGGAAGCCATCGCAGACTACGAGGCGACCTAGTTATGGCATATTTGATTCTGAGTGGCCCACCTCATGTGTGCTGCCCTTTACTGCGACTCAGCACCAATACAACCCTGAGAGGCCACTCATTGAAATACGCTGTACAGTATAGCCGCGTATAGTGCCGCAGGAATTTCGTTTCCATGCGTGTCTGTCACCCGTGGAATGCTCTCCAGGAATCGGTCGTCTCTGCACCGACACTAATGGTATTTAAAAGACAGTTGGATAATGCACACATCCACTTAAACTTTGTCATAGCACTACGGCTCCATCCTAAACCTGGAGTTTACTATGGAATTATTTCATGTTAACTGCGAGTGCTGTGAATCTAAACGGATTGCAGGGCTACGGTAGAGCAAAGCATAAGTCCATATTTTTATGTTTGAAGTACTAACCGTTTTACTAACATTATTATCATTATTGTTATTTCGATATCCTCACCAACTATTCAATGCGACTTGTAAACCAAGCTTCTTCATGCGTATAAATTTATTATTCATTGTTACTTGTTCATCGGCTGACTCTGTGCAGCTTGCTAGGGCTAGCAGCAAGTTTGTAGTGCAGGAGCATTTTCGGCGGGATCCGTGTTGCTGTGACACTAGTGTGTCGTTGCTCTGAAGGTATCCCATGAGCGCCTCTGTAATTATACGTCCTGTTAATTTGGATAAAACTGGGAGAAGATTGATTGGACAGAAGTACGGGGGCTCCGCACGATTACCACTTTTAACAATAGGAGTAACTACTCCATGTTTCCACATAGTGGCAACCTGCATTTCGTCGAGACAACATTTCAAGTACCAAGCTAATGGCTCGGCATGATTCACGGACGCTGTCTTTAATGACTTCAGCTTGATGTCTCCACATCGGATGAGGTGTGCACGCTCAATATCATTAACGTTTACATCACTTTGACTGCCGAGAACGATACGTCTTTTAAACTTGTTGGCCATGGAAGCTGCGTCAAAAGCGGATGGAATGATGATTCCCTTCGGAAGGTATGGATAAAATGTTGGTGAAGCACATTGACTGCATCTTTGGAGGTTTGCGCAAGACTGTTGCAGGCCCGTGAAAACTCCCCGCAAAAACACGCCAGAAACTCCGGAATAAAGGCTGTGGAAAGCGGGGTCCAATTCCTCCCCAAAACGTAGCGGTGATCAGCCACTCCGAGACGCGGCTCAACTGCGCACCTTCTGACAATGATCATTTACAAACTACCACCTCTTCGTGGTGACTGTTTTCCCTAATTTAATAACCCATAGCACTGGCTGTGATTGCCCTTGTCGGTCGTAAAAGAGCCTACAGAGGACCACTTGCCTTTTCTTTCTCTTCGCCTCAGTTGGGAGTCGGTCGGGTCACGTGATTGCGTGTGATTCGTTAGCTGGCCAGCCTTCGCGTCGAAGCAATTAGCGCGCGTCTACCGTAACCTCTCTCGTGTGCGTCCGTTCCGAGGGCTCAGCGTCCATCCGAACACGTGCGGCTAGGATCTTTCACACGCTCGCTCAATTTTCCGCCTCACTGGCTAAGCTAGCGTCTTCAGGTCAGCGCAACTCCGTTCGAGTGGCCAGCGTTACAAGCCGTCATCGTAGGCGTGCTCCAACCGCGCCAGCGACACTCTTATCAGGCAATTACGCAATCATCTCAAGAGGCGGCGTTCACTCAATTATAACTAAACCATCTGTTACTTGTAAACCCAGGATCCCGTGCTTCACACTGGGGGCTTTTTGACGCGTTTATAGAGTAACGTGGGATTTGTACTGTATATCGCCGCTTATTTCTCTTATTGCTGGATCTTATCTTCGTATATCAACTTGATGCAAGGGTTTCGTTAATTTTTTATGCACCCAAGTCAAGTCACTTGGACAGACTTTGTAAGCGCGCCAATCTGAATCCCTTAAGGCCATGCATTTTCTAGAACTGCTCCTCAGGAACGAATTCACTTGCTTCAGGCGAAGGACCTTGCTTTCGGAAGCATTTGCCACTAGCTCAGTGAATTCGATGACAAACACCATCGGAGCAAAATCGGGCGGCTTCTCGGCCAGGAAGGATCAGTCGGTTTCTTGAGCGAGGTAGGACAGTACTCTTGAGGTTCGGCTTAGACCCATATTTGTCCACTGGATGTCTTACCGTTGCTTATATTGTTTATTCTGCTATAGTCATTTTAATTATTCATTATTGCTTTACATCTGACCAAATCGTTGATCTCTATCCCGATTTATCGATTGGTTTGTTGCCCTTGCTGAGGACAAATTTGCTAAAAGTATCTTTCCAGTATAAGTCAAAACTTGAAGTACTGTTTAGATTGGTTAACACTGTACTACGAAAGAAGGAGGCTAGCAACTACCATTTCTATCCATCGTCGAATGATCATAGAGTAACCCCATTGAAGTTGTCTGCTCTCATGTGCTTTTTGTTGGTTGTGATCGACGCACCTTACCCATTGTGTTTCTTTCGAACGATTGCGTTGTTCATGTTAAGTTCCTTTAAGTTGAGCAGGTGCGCGCTGATCGAAAAGCATCAAGAGGACTACGTCCTTTTTTATCAAGAAAGATATAAGGTTAAACTGAAGTTATCTCCGCACACAATTTAAACTGCTTGAAAGCTGAACAGCTTAAAGTTAGATGGCACTGTTTCATGTTGATGCAACTGCTATTTGTATCGGATCACACCAGGCTTTCACATATTGGTAAATATGTACTTCACCTACCAGCTATCTAGTAACACATGCACTCTAGTGAGGAGATAACAACATCAGCCTCGGCCTAGAACCAAGTAGCCAAACTGAACCTTTAACTTATTAACCGGCCAAACTTTTCAATCAGGTTCGGAGCGTCGTATGAACTAACTAGGAGCTGTGCATGGTATGTAGCTTAGTTGTGTGGCTTCACTGAAATTTTGACGGTATCCTCTGCATCGATGTGCCCAGAATGTGAATGGCCCCCTCGACATTCTAATGGTGACCTAAAGATCTGTTACGGTGTTACAATTCGCGCAAACTCGTTACGTGTGAAGGACAGGTCGATCCACAGCACGTGTAAGCATAGGGCTCTGTTGACATAGGTTCCAAATGTGCTTATCGACGTCACCGCAAATCCGTATCTCATACAAGACATCGTGTTAAGCTAAAAAGCTGAAACGGATATGAGGCACCTAAAACAGAATACTAGGTGCGGCTGAATGCCACACATCTCACCTCCCTCGAACGAACTGCTCTGCCCTGAAACTGAGTTCCACGAATAACTTTATATTTCCAACTACTATATCAATTAAAGTAGTACATAAGTATACACATCTTAACGGAGTAGATCACTGCCTTGCGTTTCCGGGCATTACACGTTTTATGTACCTTAGTGGGTGTTCGCAGCTCATTAAAATACCTAATGCACATGTTCCAAAGCAAAGCCATTAATAATGCAATATTATATAATGTAAAAATGGCATTGGGAGCACAGGGGTCACTCGAATAAACGGTCACAAATCTGCAACCTGTCGACCGTAGCGACGAAGCCCCGGCTACTCTATACGGACGAAGATTCATCGTTATAAGATGCCTTTTGATATCTTCGCTTAGTACGCCCAGTATCTTAGCTTTAATTTTTAGGAAAACTACGCAAAAGCTTTAACAGTAAAAATGTCAAAAATCTTTAGTGAAAGCTGTTGTTGAATCCGCAAAAGATGGCGTAGGAGCGACGTTCCGTGAAAAGGCAACTGCTGTTTTAACACAATTTCTGCTATGTTGAATTATCTTCATTTTCACATGTGTTATAGAAAATGGTGCGAAAACGCTCACATGAAGTTTGGATTTTGCAAATTTAGATTCTTTTAGGAAACATGAGGATTTTGCTAACTGTCCTTTTTAAAAACGCCAGCAAGAAATGCAAGTGAAAATATAAAACTGCTTCTTCTGTGCAAATAGACTATTGTTTGCAGATTTGATGTGCCAGTGTTTAATATTGTTTCAAAGAGATAATGCAACAGGCAGTTACTCGTTATAAATGACTATGGTGCCCACATTTAACCAAAATTGCGTTGCATCATTCATGCGTGTATGTCACAGAGCAGGTCACCTGTAGTGGCATGTCACGCACTGGGCACAGTAGATTAGCCTTCTTCCCACAGTGTCGGAAGCTTCTTCGTTTCGGCATGGATTCCAATTGGTGTCCAGAGCAAAATTTTCGGATGCTTCCTTCAACCTTCTGTCGTTTTCTGCTGGGTGTAAAAAGCCTTGGTGGGACATTATTCTCTGCTAGATACACCTGCAAGTAGACTTACAACAGTTCATTTGAAGGAAGGCATGTGATGTTGCTCATAGTTATGTTCAGGTGATTTTCTGCACAAAATCCAAATATTTTTCATTGCAGCCTAGGCGAATAGCGACCACCACCACTGCTTGTTGCGCAAATTGAGCCTGTATTGACTGGTTCAATCGATCCACTCCTCCCATCGAGGTGCCGTAATTGATAACGATGCTACGTTGTTTAATATGTATGTGATTTTTGTCATTTGCCGACCACCTATTCACTTTTGTTAGAGGATATGATCCAACAGGTTGCTGACAAGAGTCACAACGGAATTCTCATTCCAAGACAAAATAAACACGTCATATCGTCTAGCTAACCTGTAGCCATAATTACCCTGTTTAGTTTTCCTAGGGCCCTTGTGTCGATGGGGAATTTGCTGACCTTTTTATTTGAATTGTCCTCGTCGCTCCTACGATTTTCTTGGTTAATGCTATCATGATCAGTAAATCTATAAAAATCTCCAAATAAATGTGGTAGGGCCGCTCTTTCGGGAGCTTGTCCACTAGGTCCATAACGTCATATCCAAAACCTAATGTCTTGTCATATATGGCCTGAGCTCCTTGCGGCGGCAAGTTTATCTTGTAAACTTATGTTGCCACTTTCTGGTTCCTCTTCGAATGGTTCAGCGTCCATGGTGGTTGCAATTACGGAGGATATACGGAGTTACTGCCTCGCTGGCAGATTTTCATGAGATTTTGCATTCCGAATCACTTCCTCGATATCGTCTTCATCAGAGTTTTGTCCAACACCCGAAAGCGTAATGTAAACGTTGGCCTCCAAGATATCGTCAGCTTCTTTCTTCATGATGATGTCTTGTACTGATGCAATTGCTATATTCCTGTTAAAGAAAAATGAAGTCACGAGGTAAACTATAGTCTACCTTCATTTTTAACAGCGAAAAATGAAATTAAGACGGAGAAAACATGTTAGTACAATACAGAGTTTCAAGCTGCAGCAGTGTTAGTCTGATATATCAGAACAATTATCAACAATGTGCAGACTTTTCAATTATGTTACCAATAACATAGTCACTTCCAAGGTACACGGCACGGTAGCGTTTCTTGTTGGCGTATTTTAAAAAAGATAGATGGTTACAGCTTAAGCATACAATCCATATCGCCCATTTTACATGAATATATGCGACTATGTGTTCTAAACAGATTAGTTAACACAAATATAGCACAATTTTGGTGTTTTCAATGAATAATTAATTAACCTACCCTGGCTTTTTGCATTTTCCATTTTATTGGCAACTTGTGATCTTAGAACAAAGGGAAAACCGTTTTTCGAAAGAAAACGCACTGGTTAACATGAATACAATATAATGTGCATTAGTGTGTTATCTACGCTTTCAACCAAAGAGAATTTGAATAATAGATTACTTCAATGCCTTAAATCACATTTTAGTAAGTGTCCTTTGAAAAGAACGCCAGCAGAAAATGGGTTAAAGGCCCGGTATTTCGCTAACGACGATGCGGCATGGGACAGGTCGACAGAACCAGAATTATGTGAATGCGTACAACCGGGCAAGGATACCTATCGGTAGTTAAAAGTTATCGTCTACAAATAGTGCTAAGTGTGGAGCATATGAAATAAGTTGTTTACAAACGAATCAGAGATAAGTTCACCAAATACGAAAGTGTAATTTACAGAAATGCCACAAACGAGAAAACTTACCGAAATTAACTATAATTTGCTTAAGTGACGTGTGTAAGTTTATGGTTGATAGTACTGGTAGGCATTTATATGAGAAAGAAAATCATTAGGACAAAATTAAAAACCCACTATCTGAAATAAAGGGACTTAGCATGCAAGCACGCGGTTATTAAATCGAATGCAGCGTACCTACAAACGCTGCGCCGATTCTGCCTACGTTCTCTCCAGGACACGTCGTCGCTTCGGTAGTGGTCTCAAATGGCCTCGCTCATGGCTCACTATGCCTGCCTGACTGAGGCACTCGTGACCGCAGGTGCCACAGCCTCATGCGCTCCATGTCGATGGAGTACAACACATCGGTGCTTGCTGCTTCCGCAATTGCCGCTTCCTCTCTGCATGTATGAGGTCTTTCTCCTGCACTTCGGCAACTGCCTTTGTGATTAGATCGCGCCATGCACGCCGATCAACCTCCTTTAATTCCCATGACCAGCAATCAAGATTAGAACGAGTGAGGCTCACTTTGATTATGTCCTGGCGACTTAAATTTGGTTTCCCCACATGCTGCTTCCCAATACCCAGCTGACCATATAACAGTTGTTTCGGTATCCGGGTTAAATCCATACGGCTTACATAACCGAGCCACCTCAGGTGACTCAGCAGAGGTATGCAGTTCAGTGCATACATTCCACTTTGAAGCAACACATCGTTGTCAGCAAGTCTGTCGCCCCAAACCATGCGCAGAATCCGTCGCAAGCCCTTAAGATAGAACCGCATGAGATATCGCACATCCCACCGGTACACCGTTCACGCTTCACTGCCGTCTGGAAGAACGGACAGCACTATGGATTTGTACACCATCAGCTTCGTACCAATGTTCAGCTGATATGTGTTCCACACTCGCTACTCAAGCTTCCCGAATTCCGCTGCTGCCTACGAAACGCGAATACGCAGCTCAGGGTGTAGCTGCTGGTCAGTCGACATCACACTCCCAAGGTAGCAGAAGCGGAAGCTGGATTCCAGTACGTTAACACCAACGCTGATTCGCGGCACCATAACAGCTTATACCTCCGGTGAAGGCTTAAACAAAAGAGAGGTTAGTTGTGTTGTACATGAGCCCGAATTTGAACGCTGTCGAAGCCAGGGCACAAGTCATGTGCTGCAAATCATCCGCGCTGTGTGAAAACAACGCACAGTTGTCAGCAAAGATCAGCATACGAATAGTTGTCTTACAGACTAGAGTTCTCGCACCGTAACGACGGATGTTCGGCAACCTACCATCAATACAATGCTCCACACGAACACCGTAAACACAGGCCGTATCAAAAGCACAAGACATCATCGCATGAAGATATATATTAAACATGGCAGGAGCTAAGACGCAGCCTTGCCTCACACCAGTGATCACTGAAAAGTCATCCGAGGTCTTTCCACTCAACTGCACCCTCGCCGGCATAACACTAGGCAGACATACAAGTAAACTTACAAACTTACGCGGGCAATCAAACTTATCTAACACCAACCACAATGCCTCGCGTTTCACTGTATCAAATGCCTTGGTGAACTCTACAAAAAGCGAGTAAAACGGATAGTGTCGTTCGCTGCACTTCTCCTGCAACTGACGAGCCAAAAACACCATATATATAGTGCTGCGACACCAACGCAATCCACGATGCTCTTCCGCCACGTTCAGTACCACAACCTGACTAAGGAGGCGGTTGAGCAGGATTCGGGCAATCACCTTGCCCACACAAAGCGGCAAGTAGAAGCCACGATAATTCAGACAACGTTGCTTGCCTTCTTTGACCTTGTACAGTGGTAGCAGAAAGGCATTCTTCAGCTCTAGATGCATTTTCCGCTCAATACATACGCGTTGCACCAAAGGTTGCAGCGCAGCCAACAGAACGTGTCCGCCGTGTTTCAATAGTTTAGACATGATCCCGTCGGCCCCAGCACACTTGCCGTTTCACAGCAGAGCAAGTGCTCTCTGCGGTTCATCCAGTGTCGGCGTGTCCGTCAGATTCGTCTTCATATCGTGTTGCTTGAGACCGTTCAATATACGCCAGTGGACCTCGAGCGGTTGTTCAAGAAATAGTCAAAGTGTTTTTGTTAGGTCTGCATTATGTCTGCAGTCGGTGTGCAGGTAGTGCCTGAGCTACCATCGAGCAGCATCTACAGCGGCTCTTTTCTCGATCCATACACCGCTTTCAAGGAATCAAATAATTCATTGTGTTGGTGGCATTCGGCGTAGCATTGCATCAGCTTCGCGTTCTCCGCCCACCATGCATTTCTATTGCGAGGGAGCTCTCTGGCCAGTCGTAACAGAATTCGTCCAAACCTTCTTCTACCCCAAGCCACTGGGGTCTGCCACATGTGCAGCAAGTGCTGCATTCTTCTCATACACCAATGCGCCAATCGTCGCATTGTTCTCATCAAACTAAGCAGGACGCTTACAGTTTGCGCACCCGATGGTCTCTTCGGCAGCAGCTGTCAACTGATTGCTAATATGGTGCCACAGGTCGCCCACTGTAACCATGCAGTCCATATCACGCAGGCGTGCATCCATCGCCTCCTTCAGCTCAATACGTAATGTACCGAGGGAGAGAATGTCAAATTGACCCTGAATCACAGAGGATACTTTGGGCAACCTGTGAAGAAGCGCAGCTTACGGCGATGTCGTCTGCTTTCTCCAAATCCCGAAGTTGATCCCCAGGAAACAACTCGGCGCCGCTGGGTCCGCAAGACTCTAGGATTTCGTCCATAGCGAAAGTGTGCAAGAGGGGAGGTTTGGCAAACATGTTTCAGGCCACTGGTGCTACTAAGGTGGGTGCATGTCCGCCGTAGAGCCGCACTCGACCCAAATTTTGAGAGTAGATGGCTTGCAGTAAGCTGACGCTTCTCGGGTAATCCGCTTCTCAGTAGACGACTCCAAAGAGCAGCTGCAGCAACTGAGTCAAAAGCAGCTTGTAGGTCTAAGAAGACAGTGATCGTTAGTCGGCCAACAGTTTGACGATGCTCGAGTGTTTGACGGAATGTAAGGATGTGTTTGATGCAACTCCGATCTGAGCGGATCCCAGCTTGCTCTTCACCTATCTCTTTTCGCGTACCAGGCTGAACCTCCTTAAAATTAGAGCGGCGAGCACCCTGAAAGCAATACCTATGCGACTAATCCCTTTGTAGTTGACTCAGTTAGTGCGGGTATGCTTTATGAAGACGCGCACGATATCCGCTAGACTCCAATCAGATGGGATATTTTCAGCAACCCAGCACCCTTGGAGGAGCGAAGTTAACTCCTGAACAAGTTACGGGCCTCCATCTTTCGAAAGAGCCGGAGGGGTTCATCTGCGCCAGTGGCTTTGTAGTGTATTAAGAAGCGAAGCCCATGAGCCACCTCAGCCTTAGGTAATAGTGAAGCGTTTACATACCAGGGAGCGTTCCGGATTCCATACTGGGAACTCATCGGTAGTGTTGGAAAATTAAGCTGCTGCTCAAAATGCTCGGTCCAACACTCGAGTAAGCGCTTTTGACAGTGGATTGGTTCGCCATTGGTTTCGCATGCAACTTTGTTTGCAGTCGGCCTTTTACCGTCAGTAGATGGGATCAGGATGAAAAGCTAGCGCAAATTCCCCGAAGTGGCTGCTTGAACTATCTCAATTGATCGCTACCTCCACCAGGCCTCGCGATCTTCCGGCAGAAGCTGTTTGAGCTCAACCTTTGTAGTCTTGTGTAGTGAATGGTATTTAACGCTATCAGGAATTGCTCCAGGGTCTACGTGAAGTTTGAGCGGTCGTGCAGGGATCCAATGATTGACAAGACGACTGGTGAAGCCACAGACCACGGTTGCAGAGTTGTCCATGGCGCCTCGGATGTGTGTCCAATGGGTTTTAATATATGTGCATGGGGCAGTCTTCAGCCTTGAGGTCCAGGCATCCTGGAATGCGAAGAGAACAATTAGGATAGAAAGTTTAGTTCATTCAAGCCGTTGCTGACAACGCGGTTGGGAGCCGTCCAAACGTAGAGCAATGTTGACACACACCAGCATGTGGTCCAACGTAAGATGTGCACTCTACATTAATTTGCAGTTCTGTATGCAGCCCCCAGCGATAACTAATGGCGAGCTGGTCAATTTGTGTTTACGGCTGACCAGGTGATGGGGGTCTCCAGGTGGCGCGTGGGCGTCAGAATCCCAGAAAGCCAGTGCTCGACAGGGAGAGGTCATGCTCGGTGCAAAGCTGAAGTAGGCGATCACCGTTGTCTGTTCGGTGAGGGCAATGGCCGTGTTGATCACCGAGTTCATGTTCGTCCATTGCAAGTCTATCGACCTGCGCTTTTCAAGTCCCCGGCGCGCAACACGGTATACGTACATCGCCTTTTACGGAGAAGAACGGTTAGTCATCGAAATCGTCCTTAACCGACGCCGGGTTGCAGTCTGTGGGCGTGTACACTGCAACAACGAGAGACGTCTGTCGGCTTCCCGCCTATACAGTCGCCCTGAGGTTTCAAGTCGGATCGCGCATAGTCGACTGTTGACAGAGATCCAGTCTAGTAGCGCGGCCTCAGCACGTGTGCTCAACGCAACCCCACGCCAACATAACTAGCGGCTTCGGCGGCTTAGTCTCCAGATAGGTGCAAGGAGAAACTGCCAATGGAACTCGCAGACTAGGATACTATTCGTAGCGTCATGCACAATTCCTGTAAAGCGTTCTCGATGAAACAGCAGACTTCGGTGACCCTAGTGTCTAGAGTGTGGGCAAGGACTGCCTGTGATCCAACCTCCATCAGTGTCTGAACATTGAAGGTTGTCAGTTTGAATTTGGAACGAGCGCTAGAAATGGCTTGTCAACACGACTTGGTGAACCCTCGGTCGTGGGTTCCTAATCCGTATAGCGGGAACGTTTGCTTTAAGTGACGCGGTGTTATGAACTCGAAAACGGGAGGGGGATACCAAGGATGCGTGGGTTGAACAAAGGTGGAATAAGGTGATTAAACGGTAGTGCGGTAAATCGTGGTTTGGCAGGTTCAGCCGCCAGCACCTCGGCAGAGGAGAGCAGTTCGAGAGAGTGACAGCGAACCGAGCGAGAACGGAGAGAGCGAGCAAAGAATTTTATGACATGGATCCATAGGTTGTGTCTGCATGGTAGTTGTCGGTCGTCTAGGTCGAGGAAGAGAGTTGACTAGGGGATCCCACCCGGTGTTTTGGGTCAGAAAGACCTAACCCGAAAGGCAGCATGACCATTTAGGTATACCGCGAACCGTTGGTAGCCGGCTATCTACATGAGGAGAAAGCGACTTTCGAGTAAAGGCAAACTAATCAGAATGCCCCAAGAGCCCGAGTGAAGCAGCAAGGGAGCCAGTATTCCTGGGGTACCGAACTCGTCGCGAAGCACAAGGCAGTTGACAGCCGGGTGTCTCATACACCTTTATAGAAGCCGGTGACCATCGAGGTTGTTCATTCGCCCTCCGTTGAAAACTCAATTCAGTGACCTGAAGTAAGTGGTCATTGACCTTATAGCCGGTCACATTGGCCTTCATACAGCGTCTTACCTGCACTTGTGATATTTAATGAAAAACCAGGTGACCAGCGCACTACCCTCCGCGCTCAAAGACGCGGCCGCTAATTGTCGGCGACTGCTTATTCATTTCGCCTGCAAACAACTGAGGCTTATTCATAGTCACCTTCGCAAGGAAGGCGTTCACCGTTCAGCAACCTGGGGACGCGTGCGGTGGCGTACAGCTCAGCGGAACCAACCGGTGATCGGTTCAATTCTGGCAGTGACAGGCTAATCCGGAATCGTATGCTGTCAACTATAGTTAAATTTTTGGATGCACCACTACAGTTGCGACTGCAGTTAGTTGGTTGCCTGAGTGATATGTCGATTTCTTTCGTGAACACCATGTCTTTGTATGGTAGAAAAGTTGGATACTCATGCGCTTGGGTTTCCGTGAGAAAGGTGCAAAATTTTCTATGTGGAAGTTAAAGGTGGTCCGCACAAGTTAGATCCAGAAAATGGAGTGCTCTTATTGGTGCTGCTCGAGCTGTCGCGACTGAGGGTATGCACTAGCGTGTTATGAGAATTGGGAGGGTTAGTTAGGGGAGGGTACGACAGCAGAAGGAATGCAACAACAGGGTGTTGGCACTTGCCCTCGGGTTACTCCCATACTTGTTGGTTGGCAGCACTGCTAAACCATAATGCCGGCATCGGATACTAATAGTGACAACTTTCTTGACACTAGTTCGGTCGGACAAACGAGATATGAAGCTGAGTGAAGTGTATCCAAACCATACAGCTAGAGAAGCCACATAAATGGACGGTCAAATTTGCTAAAACCAGCTGTAAAGTCCGTACAATTCACATCCAATTGGCTTCTTGGTTTGTCTCCGTTATCCAACTAACTCTGCTTTGATTGGTTGCTCCTATCGTTCGGACGCTTAGTTACCGAAGCCATATGGCGCCTTGGGATTCTTCACGCATTATTACTAAGTCGCATTTGCGCCATCCATCTCTAGAGCAAAGCCTGTTCACGTTTATTCACCCTACTGTGCTAAAGTTGAAAACTCCGAGAGTTGTCTGGACCAGAGAAAAACTATTGCCACAGGTTCAGCTTATAAATACACTGCACCATGCATCGTTAAAAGAATCTTAAGTGGCGCATATTCCAGAATCCTATCAGCAAGTGTCTCAATCACAGCACTGGCAGCTGTAAACTGTTGTTTATATGGTGAACAGTCAGTGGTCAACGGTCTTTTGCGGAGAAAAATATCGAACCTGGACGTGTCCCGCCGGATGATCGGTTAGGGGTGAGCAAAGTAAAGGCAAAAGGTAGCAACAGAACATATTGAACAACCTTAAAGTTCCAGCTTGCCGGTTACAGTATTCCCCGTCTGAGCGGTTCACATTTAGTTTCATGTTTTATCCAAGGACATCATCTGTTCTTTTCAGGCAAAAGCGGATGTAGGTTGATTTGGTTTTGGTTTTCTGCTGATGGTGTGTGTGGTTTGGATTACGTGATATGGTGTAGTATGTCCAGGGCGGCGTCCATACGAGGTTTGAACACGGTCAAGGTGGGGGCTGAAATAACAGCTTCTGAGATGGTATTCTATGTGTGGCATCCATGCAGGGTGAACTTTCTTCGACACTCCAAGCGGTTGTATTGTTCTACTAATTTGAGATGATGACCACAGTCTGTTATTGAGAAGCGGCTCCAATAGGTGATGGCAATGGTGATTAGGATTGTCTAAAATTTGGGAAACCATGCTTAGGTTACCACGCGAAAGTTGATAGCGTTCGCCGAAAATGTCTAGCACTCTAGGGCGCTGTTCGTATGACAAGTGGCGCAGTCCGCTGACATTTTTGTTGCTTGACTTTGCAGAATCTCCAAGGCAGTGAC
This sequence comes from Dicrocoelium dendriticum, assembly GCA_944474145.2. Classification (NCBI taxonomy): domain Eukaryota; kingdom Metazoa; phylum Platyhelminthes; class Trematoda; order Plagiorchiida; family Dicrocoeliidae; genus Dicrocoelium; species Dicrocoelium dendriticum. The sequence continues at coordinate 53,829,870 of OX104069.1, read as the reverse complement.
ATCCCGCTTTGGCAATGGGTGCCATGCTGCATATTCATATGCATATTCAACGTGAGGGCGTACGTAAGCGGAAAGTATTTTGCGGAAAATCTACGGTTCAAATTGCCCGAGAGTCCTCCGTAAAAGCCCCACGATCCCCTTCTTCGAGCAACTGTCGCGGCGATTTTCAAACTTCAGTTGTTGCTGTTGAAGAAGCATCTGCATTTGCTCGAGCAAAATCGACATGTTTGCCGGAACCTTTGTCGCCATAAAATCTGTTGTGTCGCCAGTGACGCCTTCACCCCATGCTCGCATGCAGAAGTCCAAACACAAAATGAAGTGAAGTCACGTACGCTAATAACTTCGATCCGATTACTTCAACCGTGCGCGGATGGGCTTCCACTCACACCAGCTAGCCAATCATCTGACACACCCCCGGTCTCACGGCGCGTTTCCCTGAATCTGGTACCATCTTAATTGATTGGTTAACCTCCTGTTGTTCAGACGTCCTCTGCTTGATGGGATTACGTGTCTCGGAAGCGTGCGTTACATGATTAGTGGTACTAAGTTTTAGGAACTGCTTTACCAACGCCGCCCAAACGAACACCGGGCCGGAGTGTGAGAACGGGGATGGAGAAGCCGTTTGGCGGAACATCATGCACGAGAGAGGACTGTTTAAACATCACGATCAGAATGCTTGGCTAGCGTGAGATGGTGCGGTGTGATACAAGGCCAAGAAGGTGCCCGCCGAACCCAAATTAGAACGCCCTGCAGTGTTTCTGTAACCCACAAACAACGCTTACTTCTTTATGTAAATATAGTCCTGATTGTCGCGTAGTCCGACTTCTACGTTTCGAGAGCGCATCATGACAACCTCGACTTAGGTTCATATGACACCAAAGAGAGTCGAAAACGTGCGCTTCCAGATCGTCGATGGTATCAACATGCAGGTCGGATCGGTACTACAAGAGTACACCGCCTCCTCTGCTAGGCCGATAATTTCTTAGGGAAGTCATGCAGGGTAGAGCAATCTCAACATCCGTAATCTCCGTATGCAGCCATGTTTCAGTGACCATAGCTATATCTCAAGGCGTAGAAACCTGACGAATACGAAGTTGGGTTAGCTTGCTGAGAAGACCTTGTGCATTGGTATGCAAGCAGGTGTGGTCATCGGAGGTTGGAAGTGTGTTTGTGAACGCTGACTTCCGATGAGGATCTATGCTGACCATCGTGGGATCGGCTGACAACCGTCTTTTGCAGGAACGCCGACGCAGTCCCTAGGGCAGTTCCGCGTTGTTGTAGAGAATACTCAGTGCCAACCAGATGATGACCACCCTGTCCTCTTTTAGCGGCCGGCGTGTTTTGTCATTGCCGCGTCCAGAGCTGCACACTGAGTGGGATATAAATAAATACATAAGCGTTTTATTCTTCGACAGTGTGAGACACAGTCCAACTGCGTGGACTGATGGAGTTGTACATCGGGATCGCATAAAATATCTAATTGTACATGTCTTTTACAACGGATCCTAAATGGGTTTTTGAGATGAGTGACCGCTTAAACGTATTAGAGAGATTAAGCAACTAGAAAAATTAACTACAGCAGATTTAACCAAAATTACAAGTAAAGTAATACGGCCATTCATGGGAGCGTTCCAAGGGGACCTGCTTCCATGCAGTGTATTCCCTCTATGGCAGGGATAGCCAAAGTCCGGACCGCGGGCCAAATACGATCAGCGTTAAACATTCAAATGACCTGCAGCCTCATCATGAAGTTATAAATTCAAGCTTGCATATTTCCATACAGCCGACATTTAAATCACATTTTCTGCATCAGTTTGGATTGCGCTGTTACTTTTATCACTCGGGAACTATACCGATTGTAGTTAGCTGATCGCAGTAACATGGACGTCGAATTGGTGATAACGTTCCTGAATGAGAGTATTTCACGGATAAAACATCATTCATCACAGTCATGCGCTTGGCCTCCAGCTCGCCTAATGTTTGGAGCACATTGACAACGTGGACAAAGATTGATTGCAAGTCCTTTTGTTTACCGAATTCATTCGCATTTTGTTTGCGTTTCTGAAGTTCACTCCAAGGAATATATGGAAAAGTTCGAACAGTGTATGCGGTGGTACGGAGGTGAGTGCTTAACATGAGAACCTATCCACTACTTCTACATTCTTACCTGACTAAAGTTTTACCCGGAGTAACCGCTTTTAACCGTATTGTATGGAATTCGGATAACGTACGAGGCGCATCATACCGGCTGGCTTATATGGAACCCCTATTATTGCTACAGGGAGTCCCATTATTTCATGTCGTCTAGTACCTTACCTTTTATGAAGTGCGCCCCGGATTCAGCCACACTGGAGCATATACCAGTTGGAAAATGGTGATATGGTTCCATCTCCTCCTTTTTGGAGAAAGGTGTGGATCTATTTTTCATTGGACAACTGATGGGTTTTGAGTCCCGAGGTGGAATTGGTAGTATTAACCTAACAAGGTTTAGCGAGAAGGATACAATGTTTCAACCGATCGAATGCCTTAGAGAAGTAAGGGTAAATTACACCACTGACTATACATGCTGCTTCGCCATTCACCTCAGATATATCACAGCCACACTCCGTGTGCCATCAATGATTGAACAGCCTCATGCACCTCATCAAACTTCCTTACTTGTTAACAGCTCACCGAAGACGACTTTTGACATTATCAGCTTCACCTACATTCTTATTTACTTCGTATCGTGTAGGAAACACTGCGTACATGTTCCAGAGCTTGGTGGATCAGCAAACACGCCCTAGGTAAGTATAAGCATGACATTGATCACGAGTGACTCTGTGTGCAGAAACAGTTGTTCGTACGTCTACAGCTGCCGTTGGCGTAGAGGTGTCACGCCTGCCCCCTTCCCTGTTCTACCATGTTCCGGTCTCACCTTACCTGTCGTGGTATATATTTTCATGTTATTATGCTGGCACAGAAGAGACAATACGAAATGCTGATATCTGCCAGTGTTCGTCTTCTTACGGCCTTATTTGAATTATATTAGTCCATTCGTACCCGACTGCTCATAGGAGTAGCCAGTAACCACACCATATTAATTACAAGGAATAAGTGTTTGACCAAGCGCCGCTGCTATTTCCTAGACAGCGGATAATTAGGATATTCTAGTTACACAGAAATTTTGCGCTGAGTAAGTACTCTTCCCTCTCATGGACGCAGCAGACATCTGTTGATTCAACGACGCGATTGATATTCGCCAACGTTTTATACCACACTCCTCCCCGGAAGAAGACAATATCCGCAGTATTTTTTCCAAAAGCGCAAATCGCAACATTGATACGAACATTTCTACTGTTAGGCTTTTGTATGATCAAGCGCTTCGGCCTTCAAATTCGGCCGTTACTGTTCTCGTTGGATTATTTTACATTACCAACTGCGGGTTCTTTATGCTTAGGTTTGAAGCAATTTGCTTTTTGCTGCTCAAGTCTCAAGGTCAAGGTTGTCCTACTCCGTCAACCATTTAAGAATTTTATGTGTTACTGCCGGGACCGTCTGATGGGAAGTCGGCGGAAAAATTTGAACTTTTTTGGTGGCTACCGGTACATCTATTAGTGGGCTGAAAGAAATTGCGTTCATAGTACTAAGGATAGGTAGCATAAATTAAGATGAATCGTTTAATAGTACTGGATGACTTATGATGTGTTAACATTATACTGAGTCAAAGTGGTTAAAAGAAGTAAGGTCGTGATGGTGGCGGAAAATCAACCGATAGGAATGGGCTGAAATAATGTTTAGGAAATGTGGCATTATTTTCGCGTCGGAAATCGTTCTAAATGTTACGTACTTATATACGGAAACTGTCTGTAGATTAGAAACGGAAAAGACTTATAACAATGCATTAAGTGAAAGGTTACGAAAACCAGTTGGAATGCTAATTGGGGGACTGATGTACATGGGCGACATGAAATGGAACAGTTGTAGGCAATTTAATGATGTTATGTAATGGTAATGAACGAAGTCGCGTAAATAGTAAGTGTGTAACTTACTGAATGTGGTTTGAAGTTAACCTTCAATGGTTGTGATTTCGTGAATCTGCAGAAATAAGAAATAGAGAACTATGATTAGAAAGACATCACTGTGTGCATGTTTAGTGACATGCAGGAAGACGTGCAGCAATGTGATAAGGAATAATAGCTGACTAACATTTGTTGCTATATTAATGCGCTCATAAATGGTTGCTATGAAATGAGGATACACGGAATGGGGTTTGTTGTTTGGGTCAGTGAGGATGAACAATCACAATTGTTAAAGTAGCTTACGTATGCTTACTCGCTTCCCAAGTTTAATGCAAATAAGATTATGTTTGTATTCGCTAATTTGTCGGCTTACATGTAGAAGGGGTAAAATGAGAAGGCGTATATATATATATACATGCATATCTATATATAAATGTAGGGCTTTTACAATTACCGTTACACATATATCATTGAAGGTAACCGCATACCTACAAATGTTTCTTCACATCGACCTACGGAAGCACGTAAGGCAACACTGACACTAATATATATATATATATATATATATATTTATGTATATATATATACCTATATATATATGTATATATATATATGTATGGGTGTCGGTGTTGCCTTACGTGCTTCCTTAGGTCGATGGGGAGAAACATTTTGGGTATGCGGTCTCTTGTAATCCTATATGTATAACGGTAATTGTAGAAGCGGTACATTTAAAGCTCTATAAATTTATATATACATATATATATATATACATATATGTATATGTAATTATACATAGACATCGTTGCAAATTTACGCCATCTGATGACACCCCTTGTACATATATACATACATATATATTTGTACACGCGTATAAGGATGTATGCAAGCAAGGATTTGGTATGCATTAAATTGCATAGGAAAAAAATATATCCCAACATGTGTGATAATATATATATATATATATATATATACATATACATGTATGGTTGGCGGAATCCGGTTTCGGATTTGCCTGTCACTGTGGCCAGACACAGGACGCCTACGCCTCCAGAGGGACCATGGATGGCTTGCGCTGCACCACCCACAGCTCCAACCACACACCCCATATCCAGTGTAAACGCGAAGGAATAAGACCTGGAGGCATGTGGATGGTAGCCACGTTTCATCAACGGAGCCGGCCCACACTCCTTCACAGGCAAACACAAGCACGCTGTATTTGGGAAATCAAGCGCACACAAGGCGGTGGCTGGACCGTAGTCCGCTCCACACTGAGTGCATGGGACCACTCTTCGAGCCTAGCACGGTCACACGGACCGTGCACCCCGTCCCCCCATCAACGACCAACTGTCTCCTGTAGCCAGTATGGACGAGGTAGTGGGTAATTAGCAGGTAGGCACCTTGTCAACATGCACATCAAGCGCAGCCACACCGGGGATATCAAGGAACAGCCAATCACCTGGAACTACAAGATGAAAGAAAGCAAATACAATAATGCATACAGATACGGTGGCATAACTCTAAGCTAAATAAGCATATGAAGTAAGTTGGTTAGCAACAAATCCGAGATAAAGAAAAGATGTCCACAAGTTAGGTAGAAATGCTACAAAACGCAACAGAGTTAACGAAGAGAAGCGCAATTAATGTAAGCTACGTGGCCAGTGATTAGAATAGTAATCAGGTATGCAGAACAAACCAACTGAAGTGGAATGAATGTTACCCAGACTAAAAGGACTTAGTTTAAGTGTAGGTTGGTTTAGCCCAACTGCGCTGAAGAAGCATCAAGAATGCAACATCACCGTTAACATGGGGCGCGTATATATGTATACATATATATGTATATATGTTTATATACGTATATACATCAGTATATATATGTACATGGTTGGCGGCATCCGGTTTCGGATTTGCCTGTCACTGTGTCCAGACAGAGGACGCCTGCGGCTACAGAGGGACCATGGATGGCTTGCGCTGCACCACATCCTTTTCAAGTGCCACTATCTCTGCTTATAGCAGCTAGTAGCCATAGCCTCAATTCAACTTTGCTGATACCCGGAGCTCTCTAGGAGCTGCTCATTTCTTACAATGTTCAATCTCTTTGATTGTTTGCGTCACAGCTCAGATGTTTGTTGACCTATTCTGTGCCACCGTAAGATCCACTAGTAACTGAAGCCGTAGTCCGAATTCTATGGCTGGCCACTTACCTCACTCCTATCGCGCCGTGCTTCTTAATCGCTTCACTCTTCTTGGCAGTAGTTAGTCATTGTTGGCCCCATGTAACCTGCAAAGAGCCACTACTTGACACTCCAGCCTTCATTTTCCTCTGACGTCTGTCTCCTTAATCGGCGCTCGTCTGTTGACTTATTCATTGAAACTGTAGGTATCCAGTAGTGGTCAAACTTCTTAATCATATGGCTACATCAGCTTCTGATACATCCTTTTCTAGAGCCACTATCTCTGCTTAGCAGCAGCTAGTCGCCATAGCCTCAATTCAACTTTGCGGATACCCGGAGCTCGCTCCCTTCTTACAATGTTCGTTCTCTTTGATTGTTTGCGTCACAGCTCAGCTGTTTGTTGACCTATTCTGTGCCACCGTAGGCTCCACTAGTAACTGAAGCCTTAATCCGAACTCTATTGCTGGCCATTCGTCTCTCCTAGCGCGCCGTTATCCGTCGTCTGTCTTACTCGCGTTCACTAGACATGTGGTCAAAAGTCTTGATGATATGGTTGAATCAGCCACTGATTCATCCTTTCCTTTAGCCACTATCTCTGCTCAGCAGCAGCTGTTCGCTGTAGGCTCTATTAAACTTTGGGAATACCCCTTAGCTCGCTAGGGGTCAGTCCTTCTGTAGAATGTTTATTCTCTTGGTATAGTTTCTTCACAGCTCAGCTGGTTTGCTGTCCGATCCTTTGACACGGTAGTTCTTCATTAGTAACTAGAATGATTAACCCAACAGGCACCTTTGGCCACTGAAACCCGGTCCATTATCGATATCTTCTGATCGTCTTACCTTCAACACTTAGTCTTCCTTTGATATCCATTTAATCTTAGCCTGCTTCTAATATGCTTTGCTTCCTATCTTCATATACCTATGTACATTGTAGTTATGGTGTCTTAGGTAATCCTTATCCCGTGGAGCATATATAAATACGGCCACATCGTCACTGTCTTTTGGTTTCCGATAACAACCAATCGTGACTACACACCCACTTTCTAGTCTCAGGTAGAATTCGAACATTGTCAGCTTACACCTCATGAATATCTTACCGGAATCCTGCTCTTCATCCCTATGCACATGAAAGTATTCTACCCATCAGGTCATGCCTTCTGCATAAGTAAAAACATGTTTAGCGTAATATCTGTTACACCTTGTACACTAGTTGTCTCAAATAAATGTCTTAAGGTAGGATTTTGATCAAACGCTAGGTACATTGACTGTCCCTTTTCGGTCTTCTCTCGGCTTGTTCCTCTCTCCCTTTTCTCTGAGGTCGTGAACATCGGAGAGCTTCAGGATTGAACTGAGGAACTGCCTCCGTCTGGGATGGGACGAAATAACCAACAATTACTTACCTGGACCATGGCCTCACTTCCACTCTAACTATTTGCACCCAACCACCGATGTCCAGTGAGGGTAGCTGGACACGAATTCTTCGCTCCCCGGCAAATATACATAATCAGAGAAGACTTCACGTGGTTCTGCGAAGGATCAACACATCATATTCAATAAGAACGTTTAGTACCCGACCTACCAATGGACAGGACCCAGGAACGCAATAGGCAACCAGTTATTGCATCAACCAGCAGAAAAAAATGGGACGCAACCTGCCTGCGAATAACCGAGCAGACAGACTTTTAACAAGAATCATAACCAGTTACAATTTGCCATTCAATGGATTGGTGGCAGTGTTCCAGGACGTGGTGGGTTTTCGCCTGGCAAGCGTTCTCCCTACAAAAAGGCACAAATGTCCGTTTAACAACACTGCAACGTGGCGTATGTGACTCGCCACCGAATAAAGTCACAGCCCATAACTTTACACTGGCAGGTCAACTAGCGTCACAATTCTACATAGGATCGTTACACTGGGACTTCTACATCTGTATTTACTGTTGTCATTTTACATCCTACGATACCTTGACCTTTTCCTTCCTTGTGTGCGGGCTCTTCCATTACCTTGCAATGGATCATTCAGGATTCTCAATCTCTTATTAGCTGAGGTCGCGTATCTCATGACAGCCAACTTATTGTTTCGCATTTTCCACATTGTACAGTTCCAATCATGGATACATGAACAATTTTCTACGTTACTGTTACAATTGCATTAAAATGTTTGTACCGTTGTACATATCTGATCATGCCTCCACGAGCGTGCCTCGCACAGTCGAGAATAAAATATTTATTTATTCATTTATTTATATATATACATGTATGTTTGGCGGAATCCGGTTTCGGATTTGCCTGTCACTGTGGCCAGACACAGGACGCCTACGCCTCCAGAGGGACCATGGATGGCTTGCGATGCACCACCCACAGCTCCATCCACACACCCCAAATCCAGTGTGAACGCCAAGGAATAACACCTGGAGGCATGTGGATGGTAGCCACGTTTCATCAACGGAGCCGGCCCACACTCCTTTACAGGCAAACACAAGCACGCTGTATTTGGGAAATCAAGCGCACACAAGGCGGTGGCTGGACCGTAGTCCGCTCCACACTGAGTGCATGGGACCACTCTTCGAGCCTAGCACTGTCACACGGACCGTGCACCCCGTCCCTTCCAGCAACGACCAACTGTCTCCTGGAGCCAGTATGGACGAGGTAGTGGGTAATATGCAGGTACGCACCTTGTCAACATGCACAAGAAACGCAGCCACATCGGGGATATCAAGGAACAGCCAATCACCTGGAACTACAAGATGAAAGAAAGCAAATACAATAATGCATACAGATACGGTGGCATAACTCTAAGCTAAATAAGCATATGAAGTAAGTTGGTTAGCAACAAATCCGAGATAAAGAAAAGATGTCCACAAGTTAGGTAGAAATGCTACAAAACGCAACAGAGTTAACGAAGAGAAGCGCAATTAATGTAAGCTACGTGGCCAGTGATTAGAATAGTAATCAGGTATGCAGAACAAACCAACTGAAGTGGAATGAACGTTAGCCGGCTTCAAGGACTGAGTTTAAGTGTAAGTTGGTTTAGCCCAACTGCGGTGAAGAAGCATCAAGAATGCAACATCACCGTTAACATGGGGCACGTATTTATGTATACATATATATGTTTATATATATATATATACATATATAGATATATATATATTGTGCCCCATGCTGTGGCTGATGTTGCATTCTTGATGCTTCTTCACCGCTGTTGGGCTAAACCAACTTACACTTAAACTAGGTCTTTTTAACCTGGATAAATTTCATTCCGCTTTATTTTGTTTGTTCTGCCTCCCTAAACAATATTCTATTAACTGGCCACGTTGCTTACACTAATTACGCTTATCTTCGGTAATCTTGTTGCGTTTGTAGCATTTTAAGTAACTTGTGGACATTTCTTACTTATCGTGGATTTGTTGCTAACCGAATTACTTCATATGGTAATTTAGCGAAGAGTTATGCCACCGTATCTGTATGCATTGTTGGATTTATTTTATTTCAGCTTGTCGTTTAAAGTGAATGGCTGTTGTTTGATATCCCTGGTATGGTTGCGCTTGATGTGTATGTTGACAAGGTGCCTACCTGTCTATTACCCACTACATCGTGCATACTGGCTCCAGGAGACAGTTGGTCGTTGCTGGAGGGGACAAGTGCACGGTCCTTATGGCCGTGCTAGGCTCAAAAGCGGTTCCATGAACTCAGTGTGGAGCGGACTACGGTCCAGCCACCGCCTTGTGTGCGCTTGATTCCCCAAATATAGCGTGCTTGTGTTTGCCTGTGAAGGAGTGTGGGCCGGCTCCGTTGATGAAACGTGGTTCCCATCCGCATGCCTCCCGGTCTTAATCCTTCGGGTTTACACTGGATAAGGGGCATGTGGTTGGAGCTGTGGGTGGCGCATCGCAAGCCATCCATGGTCCCTCTGTAGGCGCAGGCGTCCTGTGGCTTGCCACAGTGACAGGCAAATCCGAAACCGGATGCCGCCAACCATGTATGTGGCGGCAGGGTGATTGCCCGAACCCTGCTCAATCGCCTCGTGAGTCAGATTGTGTAACCAAACGTGCCGGAAGAGCAATGTGGATTCCGTTCGGGTCGCAGCACTATAGATATGGTGTTTGCGGCTCGTCAGTTGCAAGAGCAGTGCAGAGAACGACACCAGCCATTGTACTCGCTTTTTGTTGATTCCACCAAGGCATTTGATACGGTGAACCGCGAGGCACTGTGGCTGGTGTTGGGTAAGTTTGGTTGCCCGCGTAAGTTTGTAAGTTTAAGTGAATGTCTGCACAATGGTATGCGAGCGAGGGTACAGCTGAGTGGAGAGACCTCGGATGAATTTGCAGTTGTCACTGGTGTGAAGCAAGGCAGTGTGTTAGCTCCTGCCCTGTTTAATATCCATCTTCATGCAATGTTGTCTTGTGCTTTTGATGCGGCTTGTGCTTACGGTGTTCATGTGGGGCACCGTATTGATGGTGGGTTGCTGAACATCCGTCGTTTCGGTGCGAGAATTCTAGTCTGTGAGACCACTATCCGTATGTTGCTGTTTGCTGACGACTGTTCGTGGTTTTCACACAGCGCGGATGAGTTGCGGCGCATGACTAGTGCTCTGGCTTCGACAGCGACCAAATTCGGGCTCACCATCAACACAAGCAAAACTGTCTGTCCCGTTCGGCCTTCACCGGCGGTGCAATATTCAATATTGCCGCAAATCAGCATTGGTGCTGAAGTCTTGGAAACCACCACCCGCTTCTGCTACCTTGGGAGTGTGAAGTCGACTGATCAGCAGCTACACGTTGAGTTGCGTAATCGCGTGTCGAAGGCGGCAGCGGCATTCGGGAAGCTTGAGTACCGAGTGTGGAACAACCATCAGCTTAGCATTGGCATGAAGCTGATGGTGTACAAATCCATGGTACTGTCCGTTCTTCTATACGGCAGTGAAACGTGGACGATGTACCGTCGGGATGTGCGATACCTCGAGCGGTTCCATCAGCAGTGTCTGCGACGAATTTTGCGGATCGGCTGGGGCGCCAGAGTTGCAGACACGGAAGTGTTGCTCCGAAGTGGGATGTATGCAGTGGAGTGCATACTTTTACTGCGACACCTGAGATAGCTCGGTCATTTGAGCCGTATGGATTCGACGCGAACACCGAAACAACTTTTATACGGTCAGCTGAGTATAGGGAAGCGGCATGCTGGGAAACCAAAGTTACGTTACCAGGACATGATCAAAGTGAGCCTCACACGTTCTAATCTTGATTGCAGATCATGGGAATCGAAGGCGGTTGATCGGCGTGCATGGCGCGATCTAATCACGAAGGCAGTTGCTGAAGTGCGGGAGAAAGCCCTCATGCATGCAGAGAAGAAGCGGCAAGTGCGGAAGCGGCAAGCACCAACGAATTGTACTCCATCAAAATCGAGCGCATTGTGCTGTAGAACATGCGGTCGCGAGTGCCTTAGTCAGGCAGGCCAAGTGAACCATGAGAGAGGTCAATCGGGACCACTGCCGAAGCGACGACGGGTCCCGCAGTGAACGTAGGCAGCACCGGCGCAGCGTTTGTAGGCACGCTGAATTCGATTTACTAACCGCGTGCTTGCATGCTAACTCTCTTTATTTCAGGTGGTGGGTTTACAGTTTGTGCCTTAATGCTTTTCTTTCTCATATAAATATCTCCCTGTACTTTATTCCGTTAACTTGCACACCTCGCTTCAGCCAATTGTATTCAATTTCCATAACATTTTTGTGTTCGTGTCATTCCGTGACATTCCTGACCTCGTGCACTTTGCTAGGATCTGTTTGTAAACAACTTATTACATATGCTATTTACTTAAGGCCTATATCACCGTTTCCATATGCATTAATCGGATTTTTCTCTTTTTCTTTCTATCTCCCTCAAGTGTTTGGCTGTTGTTTGATATCCCCGGTGTGGCTGCGCTTGATGTGCATGTTGACAAGGTGCCTACCTGTCTATTACCCACTACATCGTCCATATGTATATATGTGTATATACGTATATACATCAGTATATATATGTACATGGTTGGCGGCATCCGGTTTCGGATTTGCCTGTCACAGTGTCCAGACAGAAGACGCCTGCGGCTACAGAGGGACCATGGATGGCTTGCGCTGCACCACCCACAGCTCCAACCACCCACCCCATATGCAGTTTAAACCCTTAGGAATAAGACCCGGAGGCATGTGGATGGGAGCCAAGTTTCATCAACGAATCCGGCGCACATTCCTTCACAGGTTACCTTGACGTTCGAACATACAACTGAAAAGTGGCGTCTTCCGACATCAGCAACGCAACCATTTTTTGGTAATTTAATGCACCAGAGAAGTACTGCGAACCGTAGGTAACCAATTGAGCGCCAGTGTCCTCCAATACATGCTGCGTCCTGCGAAGTTTCACCGTGCGGTTCACAACTGCTTCGCTATCCACCGCGTTACGCTGCACAATCTGCACCGTCTCAGCTGACGCAACGGACTCCGATGACGCTGCTGAAGGCAGCCGGGGTGCGCTCCAGCGACATCCATGGAGTATGTTCCGTGCAGCGTGAGTGTGACGCGCCGCCACATAACAAATGTGAGCACATGGCTGCCGCCACTGCCGATTAAACTCACAATCCCATTCACTGCCCCGCGTTATGTACACTCTACGCACTCTGGAACGAGTACAGGTAACCAACCAGTAAGGCCCATCAGCCCTACAACTGAGAACCGTCGACGTAAGGAAATGCTCCGTGAAAACATCGCCCGCAAAGTCGCTTAGTTTGGAGAATACGGAAGCCACTGTGGACACCTCAGATGGAACAGCAATTGCGCTCATGCACCGCCTACCTATTATGCTGTTCCTTTGGTGCACCAGTGTGTTGACCCTATCAACCACGCAATTGAACAGGGTGAGTAGGGATGACCTCTCCGACAGGCATTCCTTCAAATGTCTGTTCTCATTCTCTACCCTGTTCGTGGTGTGGCAACCAAAATAATAGTATCCCTGAGTCTGTGGGCCGCCCAAGAGTCCGCGTGGGGAATCCACGTCGCGCACAAGTAACCGTACAATTCAGGAGACGCCATGCCCACCGCGTTCAATATCCTTTCAACTACCGAGGCGTCACGAGTGTATATGAGTTTATGGTGCCAACCTCGTACTTGCATTCTACGCGGATGAGAGACCCCGCGTAAGCGGCCGCAACGTCGAGGCATGTCCACTTTAACGTGGTAACGACAAAATACCACCTTTGCGTTCGGATAAAATCGGCTGAACGCGCGGATCTAAGTGGCGCATTTATCCATCACCACTGTGTGGCAACGTAAGGTGCTAGGCAACATCACCCGCATCGCCTCAACCGCTTGGCCATAGCTGTAGGATGTCTCATCCGATAATAGGGCGTAGAAAAAGGAAATACCCATACCTGTGACATCCACCAGCATGCAGTGCCACAAAATGTAGTCGCCATAATTCTGTTGATGAGTGGCATCGCATAACAGCACCTCACCATAACGAGTTGCAATGCCGCCAACTGGAGAGAAAAACACATAATGTATCTGACAACCCTCCGACACCCACCGACACGCACCGTGTCCTTGCAACATCGTTGCCACGTCTGACACTTCACAAGTGTTTGCATCCCGATGACGAATGCGATATTATACAGGTCAAGACGAGTTACCCGTTTGCCGTACTCCAAGTAAATAAAACGACGCAAATCCGGGGTGCTATGGAAACTATTCATCAAACGCAGAACTTCCCTCTCTTGCTCCGGAGTAAGACGACGGTTCAGTGCATACAACCATGGGTTGCCCAAGTGAAAATCATGACTATGCGTCATGACGTAACTCCCCACGACATATTTCCCATCTTTGAAAACCACGGAGAACCGAGCCTTGCAATCGTACGATTTGTATCTACAGGCGTTAGTGGCCTTGATGCAAAGAAATTAAACAACTTACCGCTTGCCACGTGGTCCAGAACGTTTACGATGAACGCAACGGTACATGATGTAACCGCAGCAGTCCCCATCGGGAACCGGCTTCCTCCTACCACGATGGCATGCCGCAGCAGACTTGGAAGATGCACGGGAAAAACAAGTCGCCGTCGCAATCTGAAAACATTCCAACCGCTTCACAAGGTCCTCAACACGTTCATACTTCCCGATAACCATTGACCTGAACAGCTCACTATCATCGACAACCATGGCGATAGCAGGAAAAACCAGTATGACGACCGAAAAAAACAAAACAAACACTCGCACATGCACCAATACGGGGTATCATTTCTACAGCATCCTAACTCACATACAATGTCATTTCCCAAGCCATCTGAAACCTAGTTTACCATGTTTACACATCCAGCCACCTTGGCAATGTCTCTACGCAACCGTTGCTATGTACAATTCGTACCACGGAACGTACCGAAACGGGAAGGTTGAATCGGTATGACGCGCGAAATTAAGTTTCTGGCCGAGGAACTAGCGTACATCAATCTGCAAAAGATGGAAAGGTAAACAACAGTTACGGCGTAGTGTGAACAAGGTATGAAAAAAGAATGCTTAATTAATGCAATCTTTTGTTTTTGGCGTGGCATTAGTTTCGGTTTTAATGAGTAGTTATGTAAGGGCACAGAATGAGCGTCAATACAAAAGGATGACTTGAAACTAGTCAGCAGGGGCAACCGTGCAACACTGGCCAAGGATATCGTCAGTGTGGTCAACTGGTCGAAGCAATGGGACTTGCCCTTGAATGCAAGCAAGTGCCAAATTCTGACCACTAGTAGAGACGTACTTGCATTTCAGACTTCCTTTGGGCCCTTCCCCTTACAATGCACTACCCAGGCACGCGATTTAGGAGTCATCATGACGAGCAGCTTCAAGCCTTCGATGCAAGGTCGATACGCCGCCAACAAAGCGCGACGAGAATTGTTTCGCCTCAGGAGGGCTCTGTGTATTACCAAGCCAGAAGTGTTTCTACCACTATATAAAGCAGTGGTTAGGCCACACTTAGAGTATTGTGTTCAAGTTTGGTCGCCCTATCTCCGTGGTGATGTTCTTTGCCTGGAGAAGATTCAAAGACTAGCAACCAGGATGGTTGAAGGTCAGCGGGGGAAGCCGTATGAAGATCGCCTAAAGAGCCTGGGGTTGTTTTCCCTTGAACGGCGTAGACTGAGAGGCGATCTGATAGAAACATTTAAGATCATGAAGGGCCTCAGTGCCATCGTGCCCTCTGATTTATTTGAGCTGGCTGATTCTGAACGCTTGCGTGGACGTCGCTTGAAGCTCAAACAGCAGAGGGCTAGACTGAACGTCAGGGCTAAGTTCTTCTCGAATCGTGTAGTGCGCAACTGGAATAAGTTGCCTTCGGAACTAATGGATTGTGTGACTGTGGTTGCTTTCAAAGCAGGCCTAGACAGGTGCTGGCCGCGTACTTTTTCGGAATTAATATGATTCTATCCAATTTATTCGCATTGATATCCGATGTTGATCATTGTAAAAGCAAAGATTGCTCTCGCTTTTGCTTCATTTCTTTTTGCAGAGGCAAGGTGAGGCGATCAAAAGTCGAAGTGCCGGGGGCTCTGGTTCGCTTACCGGTACAAGAAGCTGGACGCTCGTTAGGCGGAAGCCTGTATCGTCCACGGATTTTGACCTGACCTGACCTGTATGCTGTAATCGGGGGAAGCTGGGCTCTAACCAAGGGCGGAATTTTGGTTACGGGCCGAGATTAAATGGAACAGCATGTATCAATTTGGCAATGGCGAGCGTTAAGAAATAATTAAAGAGGTTTCAATAATAAAATGGAATGCACTTAGTATATGTATAGGGAGGTAAAGTTAAGTTAAGTTAAATAAATTGTGTACCGAGTTCGAGTAACCACTGACCGCATATAAAAGGCCGTCGCAATAGCCTGCTGAAATTTCTTCACATCCTGTTCCATGTCCGCAAGTGTTGGCGAATATATAACTTCACCAAACGATTAAACGAAGGAAGATCGTCCACCATGATGGCAGCTTCCAACGACGCGCCGCGGCTCATAACTGCACTTCGATAGCTACTTGATCAACAACAGTGTTAAAATCTACAAACTTCAATATTACCACGTACCATAAATGCTCATGAAACTCTTCATTATACACCACACAACGTCAGTAAACAACATAGTTTACATATAGCATGGCGTACCAAACCACCCTCACCAAATTATCAGCAAAACACTTTGGTTAGAATCCCGGTCCGTGTAATCGGCGTTTTTTAGCGGGTGTTAATAGCAGACTCAATGGTTAGGACAT
>OX104069.1:53771669-53813340 GCA_944474145.2 Dicrocoelium dendriticum | reverse complement strand
AGTTGGTGGCATTTTACAGACACCGGACACTCATAGGGGGCTCGTTTTTTCCTGGTCATGCTTAGCTGCCATCATCGCGCTGTTGGCGTATTCGCTCTGGTAGATATAGCCGCCACTATTACTACTTTAACAGTTCATTGCCATGTAAGAATGCACTCGCGGCTCATATATAATTGCTCCTTGCGGTTTACGATCACACACGCTAGGTCCCAAACTCCTCCTCAGCGTGGTGCAATGGTGTAAACAGTTGTTAATTAAGCCAACATGGCGCTGGTGGTTTCATATGCGTGAATAATGCTAGATAATAATCCACATATGATTTGTCTTTTCTTCCAGGGTATCAACGAACTGGATGAATAAAAGTATGCAGGCAAAAATCCCGGTGTGCAGTGTAAAACGAATAGAACGCTTGTGATGAATCTGGACGTTTTCCCATACTATCGTCTTGCGCAATGTACGCACATAATACACATTTTGGTTACCATTGTGTGCCCTTATCCATGAGTGAAGGGTGTTTTGTTCGTTATTACACATGCTCATTGTGAGCATGTTGCAACCGCACATGCAGCCTCTTTACCTCCGACGAAGTTGTTTGCTTATGTTCAAAGGGGCAGCAATGCGAAATAGTGTATTCTATCGTTGCAACCTGTGAACGTGTAGCACTACCTTGAAACGAATGCCTTTAGGCAGCCTAAGGTTACTGGCTTTTAGCGTCGGCTCCAAGCTGTTGGGTGGCAACAACAAATGTAAGCATTTTCCGAACAGACTGCTCTCTTGGTACCCAGGACCATTTATACCTGAGAGCTAAATAGTCCCACCTTTTTGGCAGTTCATCGGGTTACAATTTGCAGTTACAGCGATTAAAAAGCAGTGCTGATTTGTCATATATTAGAACACAGCATGGCAACTGTGCCAGTCTTTGCGTGCGACTGATGTTAGTAATCGTTGAAGGAGACGATTGTTTGCCAGTCCAAGTAAGTAGGCAGCGATTAACTAGGTGGATAGTTGATGCCCGAGTTTTTTTACGAAATGTCAGTCGCACAATCTAACTATCCGAAAGTGCTTGGAAAGAAGCACAATACCAAAGCAAGATAAATTTTGGGTATTGTCCTCATGGCACCGTAGTATTAATGATTAGCAATACAACTGTGAACAGTGCATACCCCAGCTGCCTACGAGCAGAGACGGATAGTAGGACAACCACGGAATGATACGGAATACAGAGCCGTACTAACGGATGAAGCCGGAGTATGATGTTCACCAGCGAAACTGCTGTCCGCGATAAGCAAACCAGTAAAAATGGAACAATGACGTCTGATAGTAGTGAATGGCAATGCAAGCACGACTAAACAAACCTTGGTTGCATCGTTATAACAACAGTGAGATAAACCTTTAAATGAGAATTGCAGTTGCAATGATGTGTATGGGCGATTATATGGAAGAACAGAAGATGCGGCGGTATGAAACGAAGTTGGAAAAAGTGTAAGCAGGGGTTGGGAAAAATCTCAGGGACCAAAATAGACGGGTACCGAAGGCAGCGAACGTAATTGATCGCTATTGACACCGTCGTTGCAGAACGCACTGGCGAAAAATCCTCACACATAATGCTTATTTCCAACAGCCGTATAAATAATATATAATCCAAACGACTGAGGCAGATTGTATCTTTCCTCATCTGTTACGTTATTGCAGGCCTGCATAGTCTTGCGATTCTGCGCACGCATTCAGTTCTCATTTCAATGTTGAGGTGTGATCAACAGTTACGACCGGCCTGGCTGGTAAGGTTGTGCTGCGCGGCTGGCAGGCGAAGTCACTAAATATTGCCTCGGCGTAATGTCCCACGAACGTCTTTGGGTCGGTACTTTTAACATAACCGAAGTATGGCAAAAACCCTTGAAAACAGGCGTAAGCTTTAGTAAGGCGAACGATGGCAACCAGCATTACCCGCAAATGTTGAAGTTTACAGATAACGAGAAACACTAAAATGTAGGTGACATAATTCATTCCCGTATCTGACATGAGAAGTCAGTCTAGCATACACGTCTCTTTTCCGTGCTTCGCGTTCAAGTGAAATGCAATGGAATGAGTGTCCGGACATTTCTGCTATCATGTGTTTAGGGTGTCGGCGTCTCCGCGCAGAAAGTCGCTTGGTTGACAGCTGGACACGACAAGCTAAATGCCCCAAATTTGTTTATGTACACCCAACGGGTATGTTAGAGAAAAAATGTTTCGGTGGACCGTACAGCCAGAGTGATTCATGGTGCCAATAGGGCGAATTATGTAGGTTACCGATTCCATGTGATTCTTTAGCTTCATGCACCTTTGAGACTGACATGTGAACTTAGCTGTGGTTTCAGTGTTGAATGTCCACAGATAATCCGTTATATTCATGTGTACAGTGACTTCAACTTTATCGGGCCTTGTCAGTATGATACTGTTGTACTTTCTTTCGCACCGTCATCAAACTATGCGGATGCAACGGAGAGTATATGCTTCTGCGCCCAACTGAATGTTCGGTGTAGTGCAAAACAAATGCATAGAGTTCACGAGCAGAGACATCAAAATTCTTGCTTGAAAGTTTTCTACACCATTTGACAACTGCATAACGAAGACGCCTCGGATATTTTGTCAGACATATACAGCACAGATTCCGTAAGTCGGAGAAGGTGAACAAAAAGGAGGGACAGAAGTCGCTTTGTATACACCAAGTTAGCAACGGTGTAGGCAAAGGTGCTGAGTGTTAATCAACCTGGCAGGTGTGCATCGCTAGTGAACGTGCTTAACAACGGTAAAAGTATGCACGTTTTAATGCGCAAGGCTGGTAGCACGACTAGGTTGCTATGACCAAGCTGAGCTCTATTAACCGGTCTGTTCTAACCGTTTATGATGGTATGTTCTGGTGTGCAATGGGCCAAAGCAATCACGGTAACTAATAAAGATGTCGAAACACAGAACGGAATACGGATAGGTTGAATCAGATTCAGTTAATAGGCCAACCGCATGAAAACTACCGCACTGCGATGGTGTAACCTGTTGTACACTGCATCCAGTGAGTTCCGATGCTATGATGAGTGTGAGCCATTTCATAAGCTCAAATTCAAATGTCATATCCCTCCTTCTAGAAGCACTTGCTGTTACTAAACAAAGAAACATTCAAATGAAGTTGAACGAGAAAGTCGCTTATCCGGCCCAGAATGGGATGGCTGATACCATAATTCTGCAGTTTGTACACTAGAACAAGATGGTCCAGGCGATCGAATACCTTTGAGAAATCCACATAGGTTGCGTCTATCCCAACACCAGCGTCTACAGATTCCGTCCAGCTTGCATGAGCTGTCAACAAATTAGTCATCAGGACGGAGTTTGGCGAAATCCGCGTTGCTGCGGTACAAGAAGATTGTTACTCTCCATGTATTCTGTGTGAGCTTCGGCAGCAGTGGACTCTATTGCTACGTGCGCACTGAATGTCAGGTCCAAACCCACTCAGTTGGATGAACGACACACAATACTTAGGCAAGCACACACTCATAAGCTTTTCGTGTCGTCACTGGATGCACGTCGAGAAGTTTCTGTCGGTTGTTAATTACACAGAGTCCTGTCCATACTTATTCTCGATGCCGTGGCTTCTGAGTCCCATAGAACATACGTTCTCGTACATTGCTTACCGTGACTAATACACATAATCCATGACGTTGGAGATCACCGAATGAAGTGTTATCGGGCGATAAATTGATGCTTCTGCACGACTACCACACTTGTAAGTTGGAGTGATGATCCCGTGCTTGCAAGTAGTGTGGACGTGTATCTTGTTGATATCACTGAAAGAATAGCACTAACGGTATAGCTCGACTCATGGCCGTAACTTGCAACGCCTTCGGGTGAATGTCATCCGCACCCGGGGCACTGTATTCTCGTGAGAACATTAGCCGCTTCAATACAGCTACGGTTGTAAAAGATTTGTGGTTAAGGCCTGACGGCGGTATGATCTGCGTATTGATGGTGTAGAATGATTGCACACTTCGGAAGATATTAAAATATTGTTTTCCAAAAACGATGACCGCCTCTTCTGCCGTTTATGCTAATATGCATGCGATGTGCAGAGCGGGAATTTCTCGCTTAACCTGTCGGAGTTTGTTTACATGTCCACACAGCAGCTTGGAGTTAGAGCAAAATTTTAGCACCAGCTCTTGTTGGTTCTTTACTTTATCCTCCTGGACAAGTTTGACACAGTGGTTTCTTTGGGTTGTATAGACGTCCCAAGTGTCCTCGCTCGGATAGGCTATGTGGACGAGCCATGCCAACTCCATCAATGCCATGCAGTAATGTTCCTTATAAACGATTTCATCTTTTGGGTCGGTTGCTTTTGGTTCCAGCTGTGCTTTCCACTAGTCTGTTGAATCTGTTAACAAATTACCCTCAGGCTACCGCATGAGGACAATTCGGCAATGGACGACCAGCTTGTTAGACCAATGAGTTCGGACAGGTTATCGTAGTTGGTTACTGTGTAAGATTCCTCGGTATGTTCTTTAGGATCCGCTGTGTAGCACAAGTATTGGAACAGTAGTGTCGCATGCTCGTTGCCGCCCAACAGAGTGCACGTTGTTACTATATCGGTCATGAGATCCGCGTTGGTAAAATTGCCATCCAAGATGGCTGGTTAGTTTTCTGTCCTGAAATGTGCTGCAGAAGTGACATGGTTGTACAGCGGAGAACTGACAATTAGCTCTTGCAATTCTGCTTTGAATTGTCCACCCAGCATGGCGGGATTTCCTGGGACATGCAGTTTGAACTCCCCTACTTAGAGAATGTGGTTGTAAGATCGTTTCCAAAGGGTCTTCATTGCAGAAGCTTGGTCTTTGTCCATTTCTGGAATGGGCATTGGTGGCAGGCATACAATATACGCTAAGCATATATCGCCCTGCAATAAATGAACGCAACACCATAAGTCGTGTACGGGTTGAATCCCAGGATCGTTTTTGCGGTCGATGAGAAGTTCAGCACGACACTAAAGTATTACACCGCCTCCAAGAGTGGGTAGTTCGATGCGCAAGAGTAACACATCAGATCGTGCGAGCTCGGCGTTGGTAAGTAGGTCGTTCAGCAATGTCTCCGTTAACATTTTGCTGACATAATCGCCCCATAAGATCGTTTCAAACCCACGCATCAATGACCACCGTGAACATTTCCCCTGCAATGGGCAATTTTATGATAACCTCCTGCTTTCCCATTTCTTGTAGAATGTGATCAACGCCCGTTGGGATTTCTACAATCCAAGTGAATTTATTGTCCTGTTTCAGCAACTCGTACAAGAATGAGACAAAAATATGGCATGTTTTGACAAATTTGCTGTAGTATCCAACATGGTCCAGGCGCATTCTGAGAATGCGCTTTGAGGTGCGAACTGGGGGGCCTTGTATTGTTAAGATTTGCTTAGGTAGTGGTTTCAGTTCACCTTGTGCCACCTTATGGCCCAATAAGATGACACCAGTCCTTCCAAGCTGGGATTTCGGTCCATTTATGTGGAGTTCCGACTGCTGAATCCGTTCCAAAACAGTTTCGAGATAAGCGCTGTGTTCCGCCTCTGATTGACTACACACCACTATATCATCCGCGTTCACCTACACCCCCCGCAAGCCACTTAGCAAGCGAAACATTTGACATCGGGGTAAACGTGATCTCCGCTAATCCAAAACTCATACTTTTAAATTGGTATAGTTTTTCACCGACGGTAAAGACCGTCTTTTGCCGGTCTTCTCGTTGGAATGCCAGTTGCCAGTATCCAGATTTCAAATCCAGAACCGTCAGTATCATCGACTGTTGTAATCTATTAAAAGGTCAGTAAGTGATGGCAATGGAACGAAGCGCCTCAAGGAGAATTTATTCAGCCTTCGGAAGTTTGCACAGAAACGGTACTTTCCACTAGCTTTTTTCATCAACACAACTGATGAATTGCAGGAACTATGTGTCTCTTCAACCACTTTCGCGTCCAGCATCTCCTGTACCTTCCCCTTTATCTCAACCTACAACTGGATGGTTAGCCTTCGTGGTCCCTAGGGCTGATAAGTCTGGCGGGTTAACGAATTGGTGTGTTCGATCCAGTCGCAAAATCCATACGGGCTGCCGTCATCCATAAACAAAGGTTGATCCTTTGTGAGTAGTAACTGCAAAGTTGGACTCAAATGCAACGCAGCAACAACCGATTGCGCAGATATCGTTCCGCTCCGGCCAATGCGTGGCAATGACCTTTATTCAGTCAGTAACGTCCCTCCTTCTAAATAGACCATATCGTTGTTGAACTCTAGAAAAGCTGCTCCCCATATGGTTTGCTTTCCATCTGGTGACACGATGAAGAGGTGCGCTAGTTTCCATCTTCCGCTTCTCACGATATGTTCGACCATACCATCTATGCCCACTTAGTAACTGGCAACAGCTCTCACCACCATGGAGCATACTTGAAGCATTCCGTCCTGCCGATGCTTGATCAGCGATACCGCCGCACCAGTATCGATCAGACTACTGTGCCGTCCCGTCTGCCCAACCAGGGAAGAAAGGAGAACACCAACGACCAGGCAGGACCGAGGGTTCTTTTGCATGAGAGCATAAAAGATTAAAAAAGTTAAAGGCAGGTACTAAACATATCAACATCGGAGGTGCTAAGTAGTAATAATTAACGCAACTCAAAACGGTTCTAGGTCAGGGTTTAACTTGCTAGTGGCCCAACAAAGATTTGCGGTGGATCGCTGCTTGTGTTTGAGCTCCAGATGTAGCTTGATCCAATTTTACGCCATGCCTCTCGGCTTGAACACTGTGTGTAAGCAGACACCGTGCCATCGTTCCATCCACTTTCACTATCGATTCGACCGCTCCCTAATCAGCTCCCCGAGTACACATTCCTCGGTCTTGCGAAGAAAAATAAGCTAGAATGCCTGTAGTTGGTGGACGGGCAGCAGCCCGCCTCACAAGGCCTTGTCTGTTCCAGTGTCTTAGTTTCCTGCAAAGAAACCGATATCCCCTTGCTCGCTCCTTCAAGTGCTGAGCGGGAAGCCCACTGACATCTTGTACGAGCTGTTCCATCATGCGTTCCAGTTTATCCAATCGCTTCAAGCCTCCGTGGTGTACTTTTTCAACGCAGCGTCGCCCAACTCTTGAGTAACCTGCGCCAATTCCTTCAGTTAGAATCTTGAGTAGCGTGCACAACCCGGGCAGGTTCGGCGATTGGGTCTAGGGACCGGTCATAAACTGATCCACCAGTAATTGCTGTTTTGACGGTTCGTCCATTCCCAGAAAGTCTCGGTCCAACAAGCTCCTGCTGTGAACTGCAAACACAAGGGGCTTCACCCCTAGACCTAAGCTTGCCATCTAGAACAGCCGCATCGCCTGGCGGTCTCCCAGGCTGCCTAATCAGAACACCAACGCATCCTTCGCGGCTGCTCACTTCAATTTGACAGAAACGCTTCGCGCTGCCTCCAGGACTGCCTTCGCTCTGCCCTTTTGGAGACTCCTTAGGGCCACCGGGTGCGCCCAGTCGGGCTGGACTCCAGCAGCCTCCGTCACCTAATCGAAACCTTCAAGAATGTTATCAAACCCCCTTCTACAAACGGCTCCAGCCAGGGGATCTTCAGGCAACACCTTGCTTAGCCGCAGAATCAAGGTAAGAACCCAAAGTGCAAGCAGAATTAAGCATCAGAGTATGCGTGTGTTATCCGAACTGGCTGAGTTGGCTGCAGACGTTTCAAGGTCAGGCTAGACGACTTTGTCAATGCTATTTATGCAGACCACTTACAGATCCAAGTTTTTATTTACCTGGATCTATAAGTGCTCTTCATAAATGTCTGCAGTCAAATCAGCCAGCTCAGAGAACACCCGTATCCTCGCAGTCGCATCCCAAGCTACAAATATTCTCACGGATTTCTAAAGAATTAACCACGTCTTTAAGAATAGCTTATACTAGGTGCACCGATTCCGACTAACGAAACGTCCATTCCTCTACGCACTCCCTGTAAGCTGTTGCATGGCACATGTATCTTTCGGTGTCAAATGATTGCATGGTACGTATTGCTTATAAGTCCATTCCTTCTAGGCATACAACTGCGGTTGAAAAGGGTTCCTTTCCTTATGGGGAACCAGTACGGCCCGCGTTTGACTGGTCACCGCTTGGAATCTTGATATTTCCATACTACTGATAACTGACTCTGTAGTGTCTGCCTTTAGTCCAATACCTCTCGACGAGGTCCCAACACATTGAGGTTTGACGAGAGCGAAAGTTGGACAATTTGCTGTGAAGCCCGTGCGCATTTGTATGAGGACCACTGAGTGCAACGTATGCCAGACTTTTATCGGAGCATACAACTGTTTCTCCTTAATTTACTTCGACCCTTGGGGGACCGGCTGACAATCGCTTTTGCATGTATTTCTTGCCTACCTACAAGGGCTGTCGTCATCTGCTGTATAAAGCACCCACTACAGAATCCTTTAGAGGCAAACAGCAACAGATTATCTGTTCGTTCCTCTTCGGACGGCTTGGGAGTTATACTGCGCTCTTGTTCGAAATGTCTACAGCTAGGTGCGTGAAAACTTTTCGCTGGTTATGTATCCTCTCAGCCAATAGTGGCCTGACCCCCACGGCCTTCAGAATTATCTCGGATGACACTAGTGCGCTACTGCTGTCAGCTTCCGAGAACCCTTTCAACCATTTGGTTGGAGTAGAGCTGGACTTCCAACACCCTTGGACCACCTCCTTTATGTTTGGTGACATGGGTAACCTTGACGTTGTGGTCATTGTCATGTCGTGGAGAGAGGTACGGCTTCGCGAATTTACCGCCACTATTCCAAGTCATGAACTGGGGTCTGCTACTCTTCGGAAGACTGTATTTCGTGGACCCCATGGACAAAAATGGCTGTTTCGTCGGTTTGCTTGCAGTATTCTCCCGGGTGTTGCTTCCTTTGCCAACTCACACTGTAATTGATGTCAAGGAATATACAAAGGCCGCACAAAAATAACGAAGACTGTGAGTTGCCAAGAGGGTGGTCTAGCTACTTCACTTGAAGTAGCATTGACTTGCTACAGCGGACTGAGTTTGGGTGGCTGACGATGCGAAACAAACCAGCCTGTTAGCCTGGATTCCCATTGCTCGGCACGGGATTTCCCAGTGTTTCAAGTCGTCAAGTGATTTGCCGTTGATAAAGCTTGCTTTTGACTCAGGTCAGTTGGCGCATATTGTATTAATGGAATTATGCGCTTTCCTATTTTTGGTAACTTCAGATAGGAGACTGCTTCCTTTTAGTGGCGGCATTTTGGGCGGTCATCTCGGAAGCGTATTGGCATTCTTATCATCTCTAACATCCTTAGGGATAATTGCAGATACGCCAGCATTGTCCTGGGTTTGCATGCGGTGACGACAACTGCCTAAATTGCCAAACTTTCGGTAGTATTAGTTAAACCTGAATGCAATGGAGTATCATGTGAGACAGACATACACCAGGGAGAAAGCCATCGCTTTAAAATTTGGATCACCGGGGTTGACAAACCTAGGCTTCTAGATTGTTTGCTAGTTCTCACCGTTGGGGTTTCTAGCCATGCGCTGTTAACTATATATTGGTTATAGCTATTCTGTTCAACATTTGTTACTACGATTAGACAACGGGAATCGCATTCCGGTGCGGCTGGTCTCGATGCGACCAGCATTCCAGCAGTCGCACGCTGCACGATCGCTGTCAGCTTGTCCAATTTCTGAACCAGTACTGTGATGCACGATACGTAGGGGTTGATCGGACGCTCAGTACAGAATCGAACGGATTCTGGTGTGCAGTATCGTTCTTCCAGTTTCGCTACACTTCAATTTACATACCTGGGAAGAATGTTCTTATTGTAGTTATTACAAGTTGCTCCAATTCTAATGGCCTTGGAGCACGAGTTCGAACCGCGAATAACTTTTGTCTGTGCCTGAGTGGATAGAGTACACACCATTCGCCTTGTTGTTGTGTTACGAGACATCGCCGAGGCGTCAGTCACGTGGGTAACTTCTGGAACTCGGTCAGCATGTGTGGGATTGGACAGCGCAACTCTAACCGGCAGTTGTCGATTCCGCAGAAGATGTGTGATCCATCCAAGAACAGGATCCACAAATTCATAGCTTATGAGCCTGTGAAACAGAATGCGTTGATCCTGATAGTCCAAGGGTTTGGCAAAGTCGAGGTAAATGACGTCGGCCACTCCCCAAGTTTCGGCCAATTCCTTACGACCACTGCTTGCGGTGAGTACGTAGGTTGTGCATAAACGGTGCTAGCGGCAACGGCGCTGCTCCGGTACTATGCTATTGTAGCGTTCTAGATGGTCCGTTAAAAACTCGGCTATGATTGTCTCCATCAACTTTGCAAGTACAGGCAACAGGATCACAGAAAGAGTACATGCGATGTCCGAGTGATTGCCACATTTGAAAATTGACTTGTCTGAACCATGTTTCCACATGGTAGACACAATAGGTTTGTCCAAGTAAGTTAAGAAGAAATACGCTTATGGTTTGACGAACGTCGTTGCAGTTACATACAGCGCCCCCGGGTTACTGTAGGTGCACAATGGGAACAGTTACTTTAACACAGATGTGGCAATATAAATGATGCTATTAAGTACTGAAATTAAAACTGCAGGTGTGGATATGTAACAGGGGCGGAAGTCTAGTTGAAAGGTCGAGGCATATTGTATCCTATGCTCATTGGCTGCTTCTTCTGAACACTTTGCTACCTTGGAAGTCGTTTTAAATGGGGGGGTGTCGTAGTGGTCTACACAAAAATACTGTCCGAACCTCGATCAACACACTATATTTTAAAAGAACGAAAGCTTGTTTTATACCTTCCATCAATTAGAGGCACTCATAAATTGGCGCATTTCATCCGGCCGATACTTCAGTAGAAATTACTGGAGTTTCATCCTTGCTAGTGCAGACTAATTATCTACCTTCCGTCATCGATGTTTGGCCATCGACGTGATCAAGACAGGTCGACTTGGGGGTCTTGCTATTCACTCATCAGCTACTATCGCAGGGTTATATTGTGCTTCAATGTTCTAATGGTCTTAAAAAGCTTAAGTAGGAGCAGTTTGTTGTTGGCAAGTTTGCAAGTCAAATGTTTTTTCAGGGCCACTTCTTCCACCCGGACAAGAGTACCACATCGGTTACTCTGTGTCACGTAGTCGCTCAGGAGTTCGGGACCAGGATGGGCTCTGTAAGTGTACCAAGTTCCATTCATTAGTCATATGCACCTTCGAGTTCTACTTCTGAAGAACGATGATGGATTAGTGGAACGAAGCCGCATAGTTTCTGAATCACTTGTGAGCAGATTGCTGAAATGTCCAACCAAAAGAATCCAGGCGAAGTCAGGGGAGGCACCTTTACAGAATTCCCGATGAGTCATTGCAACCAGGTCGGTCAGGATATTGCGGCGTGTGACACTACATGTTACTTCAGTGAGTCTCTTGTAATATTCGGCGTAACATACATGGTATAGCGCATGGTGCATTGATCACTTAGCCATTGGGGGGTGTCTATCAATGGCCTGTCCATTATGAATGCCTTAGGTTTAACTACAGGGTCTGGTACAGATAGTTTATTAGCAGCTCTGTACCTGGTAGGTGAGATGATGTGGTTGTACGGTGGACTCCTTGTGACAACGTCGTGCAGTTCAGCTTTGAAAGTTGCGTTGGGGTGCAAAGGAGTATAGGTCGTACACGTTTAAATCACCGGTGATAAGAACGTGGTTGAAAGTTGAGAGTATGCTTTTGTCGGTGCCGATAATAGGCGGGAAATCATTTCTGAAGTGGATAACATACGACTGCCACGAAGCAGTCGTCATTGTATCCGAGACGCGGTGTTCCATGTCCCCGGGATAATCCAATGGTTCACATTGTACGTCGTGGCGATATTATGTGATTACTCCATCTTCTCTGCTGGGACAATCGTGTCTGAAGGCTGACGTTAGCTGTTTCGCAATCTCGATTACAGAGATCAGATCCCAAGCGTTGCTCGTCTGACGCAACTAACAGTGCAATTTTGTAGTGGAGACCTTGGGCATATGTTTACATGTGGAGGATGTCTGTTAAACTGTTCGCTGAGCTTGGCGATTTTGATGTAAACGTTTCGTCACCAATCGAGGTGACATCATCAGTGCGTAGTTGAGTGGCATGCAGTAGCGTAGGGGAGCCTCGGTGAGAGTGCGCTAAGCGTGGTGTGCGTGCGTATTTATACCGCCGTGGTTGGCCGTGGAGCCGAGCAATCCTATTGCTTGGGACTTCGATCCGCGTTCAGCTTGGTTGATGGGCAGATGACCTTTGACCTCGCCTCTTTGTGTTTCGTGGCCTTTGTCTGCTTGCTTCTGCGAGCGAGTTTGCCGTCAGTTCTGTTGGTCTAGCCACACGTTCCGCCGGATCCAATGGATCGAGTTGGCGGTCGTTCCTCAGTAGGGTGGCGTATACTGCGTCCAATTCGAGGTGTCGATTGATTGAGTGCGTCGTAGAGTACCAAGCTTCCAAAAACTCCCTCGCGTGTTTTGTACTTCCATGGGCTAGGATCTTTACGTTCTCCAGATCGACATGGTGGCGTTCTTGATCTTCATGCACAGAAACCAAGGAGTGTGGATCATGCCTTCTGACGGCCGCCTTGTGTTCGGTGATTCGTGTACAAAGTTTTCTTCCAGTTTGTCCGACGTAGATTTTATCGCAGTCGCTGCATTTGATCTGGTAGACCGTTGTCGCAGTACTTACTCGGAATAGACTTATCCAGACCCTAGCCAAGGAGGAACAAAATGCACTCAGACGTCTACAGAAAGAAGAGAACATTGTAATCCTGCCAGCAGATAAGGGGCTCATGAGAGTGAGAATGGACAAACAGGAGTATAGTAACAAGGCCAAAGAATTGCTATCAGATACAACTACATATCGCCAGATTGAGCAAGATTCAAGTACGAAACTGGTCAACCAGATCAACGCAACGCAGAAGAAACTACAAACAGAGAACAAGCTGACCGCCACACAGAGATGGAGAATGAAAGCTGATGATACAAACATTGCACTATTTTATGGACTGCCAAGAGTACACAAAGATGGAGTCCCACTACGACCAATCGTCTCGCTCCCCGGAACCCCATCATATAAACTAGCAAAGGATTTATGGAGGAGGTTGAAACATTTGGTTGCCGGATCCGAATATAGCATTAACAATGCTGAACAATTCCTCAACAAACTGCGGAATGTCAGAATAGAAGATGACGAAATAATGCTTTCATTCGATGTCACAGCACTCTTCACTTCAATCGGTCACGATTTGGCCAAACAAACCATGTTGGAACTGCTTGAGAATCAACTAAGCCCAACGACGACCATACGACCGGAAAGTGTCTGGGAACTCCTGAACCTCTGCATGACAACTTATTTCCGCTTTGATGGACAAGTGTACCAGCAACTGAGAGGAACCCCAATGGGATCACCAATTTCGGAGCTTATTGCAGAAGCCGTAATGCAGAGATTGGAACGCACTGAGCTGCCATTTATCAGCCCAAAACTCTGGATACGATACGTGGACGACGCGTTTGTCATCATAAAACGAAACAGAGTACAGGTCACGCACGATTTGCTCGACAACACATTCGAGGATATCAAATTTACGATTGAATTAGAGGAGGATAACAAGCTCCAATTTTTGGATGTACTGGTCACTAGGAATGCAGGCGGATCTATGGAAACGTGAGTATATCGGAAGAAAACACATACGGACCAGATATTAAACTACCACAGCAACCACCCAATGAACCACAAGAAGAGCTGCATTCAAACGCTGTTCAAAGGAGTGGAAACTCACTGCAGCACAGCCGAATCTCGGAAACAGGAAGAAACGCACCTATATCGACTGTTTAGAAAGAACGGTTATCCAAGAAATTTTATCAGAAGAAGCTTAAAGAGACGAATACCTCAGCAACAACAGCAGTCGTCTGATCGAGCAAACAAACGGATAGTGCTTCCCTACATCAAGAACGTCTCCGAACTAACAGGAAGATTGCTACAATCACATGGAATCTCTGTGGCGCACAAGCCAAGTGCCACCATAAGAAAATTGATCTCAAGACCCAAAGGAAAAGTCAATCAAACCGACCAATGCAATGTCATCTACCAGATCAAATGCAGCGACTGCGATAAAATCTACGTCGGACAAACTGGAAGAAAACTTTGTACACGAATCACCGAACACAAGGCGGCCGTCAGAAGGCATGATCCACACTCCTTGGTTTCTGTGCATGAAGATCAAGAACGCCACCATGTCGATCTGGAGAACGTAAAGATCCTAGCCCATGGAAGTACAAAACACGCGAGGGAGTTTTTGGAAGCTTGGTACTCTACGACGCACTCAATCAATCGACACCTCGAATTGGACGCAGTATACGCCACCCTACTGAGGAACGACCGCCAACTCGATCCATTGGATCCGGCGGAACGTGTGACTAGACCAACAGAACTGACGGCAAACTCGCTCGCAGAAGCAAGCAGACAAAGGCCACGAAACACAAAGAGGCGAGGTCAAAGGTCATCTGCCCATCAACCAAGCTGAACGCGGATCGAAGTCCCAAGCAATAGGATTGCTCGGCTCCACGGCCAACCACGGCGGTATAAATACGCACGCACACCACGCTTAGCGCACTCTCACCGAGGCTCCCCTACGCTACTGCATGCCACTCAACTACGCACTGATGATGTCACCTCGATTGGTGACGAAACGTTTACATCAAAATCGCCAAGCTCAGCGAACAATTCAACAGCCATCTGAACCACCTGAGCTACCAGCCTTCATTACTATAGCCAACACATAGAGGCGTTTTACGGTTTTCTGCATCGAGCCAAGAAACACGTTGCACAGTTGAGAGATTGTGCCGGCCGTAGAATGACCTGCCGCTAGCCGTGTTTTGCTAGTATCATCGGTTGGTTGCTTAGAGTTTAGTTCGATGGCGTCATAATTATCACCACTGGTAAATCATTTTTCCACGGTGCATGGTGTGTAGTTTGAGGATTGCAAAATAACATCCTCATCTTTTTCCAGACCTGCTTGCAGTGTGATCTTCAAATGGGGTCCCCACTTCATTTGTCTGCTAACGTGGAGCTCTAGGTAGGATGACATTTGACACGCCACTTTGAATCGGAGCTTGATTGGTTATTGGTTCCCAAGTGTCCGCCATCGTACTAGTAACTTATATGCCATATGTCTAGTTTGTGGTACAATCTTAATTAATCTTGAGCCGCACCCTTTGCACCTTGCTGATCTTGGCAGCGTGGAGTGGGAAGCAATTACGACGTTATCCTTGAGCATAGTCTTACGAATGTAGCACCACTGCACACGGTCGTGCGCTTCTGCTTCGCATCCATCGTCCTCATGAGACTGAGAGATGTCATGTACAAAGCAGCACTGGCATCGATGTGCATGAGCAACTCTTTGAAGCGCTGCTTTGCTGGTTTGCGCTCTCTTCTTGGAACGTCTACAAAGATATAGACCAAACAGGATCCTTTCTGAGGACGAGCAATCGAAAGCATAACTGCTTCTGTCTCATCGACAGAGTTTAGCACAGATTAATAAAGTCCCGCTTCACCATAGCGCTTACGACTCGGGTGGCTGGTAATCCTCGTCAGGTTGGTGGGCTTAGTCTGAATACCGAGAAGGCTATTTATGGTGTTCCACTGGCTCGGGTCGTCTACCTGCGTCCCTTGCAACGAATTCGATGCTGACTCTGGAACCTTGGTACACATAATCGATAGTGTACCCCATGGTTTCTGCGTGTCTTTCATGGGAGTATCGGTCGTGATTGGCAGACTGGGCAATTTTCAGCGCACCAATGCAAGGTTACCTCACATATTACTCTTGGGTGCTGTAGAAGATCCTGCAGCTGCTGCTTTTGGAAGGCTTTTGGATGCAACTAAGGCCAATCGGTCACTGGCATTGGCAATGGCTCTGAGTTTCGGCGAAGCTTGGTAGGTGGAAATGGGTTTGGGGGCCTCGTTATAATGGAACTGGAGGTAAGTGTTTGGAAAAGCTTGGACGGTATGAATTAGTGGCGGTGTTTGCAGGAGTCACTTTGTTGATGCGATATCCGGCGTTGTTGCGTTGGCTTGCAGGGGAGTTCGGTTGAGAGGCCTGTGTCGGACATTCTGCCTTGCTCGGTTCTATTAACGCCATTTTGGTGTCTAAACATTGCTCAACCACTTCTGCCAGCCCATCTTACTTCTGCGACTGTATAATTATGGGTATAACTATTGAGACGGTATTGCACTTTGTGCAGAACCAAAGGGAGCCTCTCCTGCTGCTGATCATTTTAAGCTCGATTAGTCTGATGTCTCTGTACTTAGCATGAGAATGGATGGAGCAATTTGTGCATGGAATCCATATTTTGACCATCCTATTGCACGTTCCACATACACCTTTAAGCAATGCTGGTCGGTCGCTCACAATCTGTAGAGCACGTAAATGTGTTGGTGATTAATTAGTTTAACCCTAGACCCAAACATGGTTGTTCCGGCGCCACGATCGGTCAGCAGCAACAAACGGCTATCTCACCGTCTCTCTCTCGCAATCCTGCGCAGATGGTTGGATCTAGTGATCGGCCGTTTGGCGATTGAGTGCACACACACGATATCGTGACCTGTATTGATCGGCTCGCGATACGTGACGATGCAAGCGGGACGCTAATAAGTGTCCCTACGTGTCTCGGAGGCGATGTTTATTTGATGAGAGACGCAAATTATCCCGTAACTTTATTTTTATGCAGTTTACTTGGATGGTTTCAGAGTCGTTGGAAAGTCCTTAGCTTCTTCTTTTGAATGTGATCAAAACTATTCGCCAACAGCTGTGATGTGATTGCATGCGTAGATCTTGGTAAAGAGTATGCCAATAAAGTAAACTGGAGCAACTGTATGACCCACACTGAGTAACGCCCGACGAATTAGTCTAAATGAGTGCACACATAAGGATGTGTGAGAAGAATTGGAACGATAACCGCGGGTTAGGCGATAGTCAAGGTAGAGTGTGGCCGTACGGCGTGTGTGAATAGGGTGATGTTGATGAGAGTCCTGTGCGACTTTCATTTTGGACCCTATCCCCTCCTCTTCATCTGCATTTCTTGTGCTACTGAAACATTTATGCTTCAGATGAAGTGGCTTTCCGGTAGGCTTTCTATATCAAAACAAGCGTCCTGCTTGCAGTTTTCCAAATCTTAGACAAACATTTCTCGAGTATCGCTCCCGGCCATTCATCCGCGTTTTTGCTAGTACACGATTTCAAGCAACCGTCCACTTTTCAAGCTATCTGCGCGCTGCAGAATCTCAGACACCACCTGCTGATTGCCCCGCGTGCATTCCGTGCCAACTTGCCAAGCTAATGGGCTCGAAAATATCTTTCTTATTGCTTTCCGGACAAATCCCGTCCATGTAACCTACTGTGTAAACCCTCCTCCACTACTAAGGCCTAATCGCTTGGTCGTTCGTCTCAAGCAGTCCTGTCGCCTTCCAATTCGAAACCGCCATTTAGTTATCTTTTCCATTTTTAACACGATCCCTGGAGTAGCAAACGCTTTCAAATGACTTGCCACCCAAGTGGTCAAGGCTCGTCAGCGTTAGATATGTTCTGGCTTTTTATGCAAATATGTGTGTTAAACGAGTAGCAACATCTTTGTAGTGACTTTCAGTCCATGGATCGATACATTATTATGCTTCCGACTGGCTAACCCGGAGTACGTGAGCGATATGCTCCAGGTGAATTCGTTGTCCCGTAGACTGCACAACTTCGCATGCGCCAACGAACTAAATTGCATGAAGTGCTGCACATATGTGCCGGTGCGCTGGTAGCTATCGTTATATCAGAATGGGCGTTTGGGGTGGTTAACCGGGTTCATCAGTTTATTTAGCTTTGGCATCGCTAATGGACTATTCATCAACGTCATCTGCAAGCTCCGTCATTTTCTTCAGAGGTTCGTTTGCCTATGGAGTTAGTGCGACAAATGTTGTCACTCAACAGGTGGGTGAACAACACCGCAACACAATTAAGCATACTATAAGAATTGCAAACGCGATCAGCCGTTGCTTCAAAAACAGCGAAAGAATCCTAGTGTTTAAACAAAAGTTACCATGCAGTATTGCTTCCCCCTGGCATGCGCATCGAGTTATTACTAACGATTCCGATCTGATGATCCCTGGTAGTGACCCCTCGGACCTTGAGTTGGGTTGTCCGTTCAGTTTGAACCGCCCACAAAGTTTGGTTACACTCTTTATCTACATGCGGACCACTTTCCCCAGTGTGCCAATTACACGCCTAATTTTCCTGCTACGTGAAACACCGAAGAGGCCAGTGAACGCCCTCGTACAGATATAAAATAGCTTGGCCGCATTAGTGGTTGCCATGTGCCCAGTCATGAATCACGGTCTAAGAGACATGTAACGTCTGAAATTATAGCGGAACTCCGCGTCTGTCATTCTCATAGATAATATTTTACTCAAAATTTATCTATTATTTGCTTACTCAGTTATTTTCGAATTGTCGTTGGATTTTCCATCCTGGTTTCCCATCATACTGTTTATTGATTACAGAAGAGTAGTAGGGGGAGTTGAATGGTATAGGTAGAATTTCGTCACATCTAGGCTCACTCAGACAGCCGCCACAAGCCCGGAAAAGCACTGTACGCGCGTTTCATCCTTTCGGGAATCATCAGCAGTGCGCATTCCATCGGACCCTTGGTAGGGCTCGAAACCGCAACTCGACTGTTGCCAGTCCGTGGTTGAGACCACTGAGCTACGGAGGACGGCAACGACCATCGTGAATAAGTTACTACAAACTGCTTATAATGCCATAAGATAATTGGCGGCTTAAGTTTGTTAAGCTCGTCGCTTGGTGAGGGGGCTACCCTGTCCTCTGCACGGCAGTAACGCGTAAGTCAGTGGATAGTGAGCGGCGCTATATCACATCTAGTAACTTATTCACGATGGTCGTTGCCGTCCTCCGTAGCTCAGTGGTCTCAACCACGGACTGGCAACAGTCGAGTTGCGGTTTCGAGCCCTACCAAGGGTCCGATGGAATGCGCACTGCTGATGATTCCCGAAAGGATGAAACGCGCGTACAGTGCTTTTCCGGGCTTGTGGCGGCTGTCTGAGTGAGCCTAGATGTGACGAAATTCTACCTATACTGTTTATTGTTGTAATTACGGGAACACAGATCAGCGCAACTAGATCCATTGTTGTGGAACTAAGCTGAACCAAGCCTTAAGAGCGCAAACAACATAAGTCTTTCACTAATTGTAGTAATCGACCTGAGATTACTGACACTGTACTGGAGCAGAAGCCCTTGAAGAAATAGTTGTGGTCTACACCTGCGAATCCGAATTTAACAGTATGATGCCAGTGAGCTGTTTTGTCTCAAGTGCACCAATTGAATCATCTGCTTGACATATGCGCACAAATGGAGCCCATAGCAGCCAATGGGTTTCGGCACATCTCACAAGCACGACTGAGTTAGTGATCGCCGGTGATTGATCTTTCCACCAGGTTTAAGATACCATGCTCTGGCTACTTGGGAATTCATACCTTAAGCGAAACCTGCAGGTGAGGGGGTAAGGACCCATGGATTGTTATGTTTTAGGTTGCATAACAATGGCTTATATTGTCAGTGATTTCTAAGTTCTAAATGTAAACTAAAATCTAGCCGCTTGTTTGTGCTCGCCGAGTGTTACTTGGCTGTGAAGTGGGAGACCCAGGATTCTCTGACAGCGTTAGACTAAATTGATATAATTAACCTTTGTATTTCATGGTGTGAATGAGTGTGCAACGTTCCTCTAATCCTTTGTGCCCTGGAAGTACTTAGAAGTACCACTTTGTTTGAATTGTAAACTGCTTCAGTGCAAGCGTCATTCCTGCCGGTAATCGTAAGGATACGTACAATAGCCTTCTGTCAAGAATTAAATAAGGGTCAAAACTCCGATAATTTGCTCTGCAGTGGGTGGAGCAAACTATGTGGTTCATGTCAACCTATAGATAAATTAACTCAGGACTCAAAGGGTTAAGAGCATACAGCTCAAAGTGCCTCGCAAAACTGTGATGCACCTACTGATAGCAATCTCTCATTTCTACGTTTATCGAGTCGCCCTTATGTTACACATAAACAGGACCAATGCTTCAAGTTTCAGAGTATACAACTCTACCTACTTTGTCAAATCATTAACTTCCAATGTCACCTTATTCACCGTTGCTTTAGCAAACAATAAAATAAGTCTAAGGTTATGTGGAAATAATGTTCCAACACCTATCTAGTTTATATATACATTCTCCATTGTTAAGCTGGTAGGCCGACAACCCGTCCCCAACTGCAGCAGGGGATCACTAAATGCAGAATTGTAGGTCGAGTTACTCATTCACAGATAGCGTCTAGTGATGGTCGTTCAGCTATAAATGAGCACCGTTATTTCACACATCAGAATCTGATGGCTGGGCAACGTGTTGCGCATGCCGGCACACCGGCTCCCGCGACGTGCATTGTCTGAGCGTCCGGGGATGCGGATGGAAAGAGAGGAAGGGAGGTCAACCGACGACATGGTTAAGAAGAATGCAAGCCCTTAGTTGGCCGCAGTTGGAGCCTCTTGACTTTTTGGTTAGGGCCCGAAATACGATGAGTACGTTTGGCGGGACACAACTGTTGACGGCTAGCAGCCAAGTTCAGTTGCGTTTGTGTTGTGAGTTACTTTGTTCATCTCCATCTCGTTTAATCTGCTCCTCATTTTCTACGCATCATATAAATTCTTTGTTAAGGCGCGTTAGCTGGCTGCTAGCTCGCTGTACCAAATTTCAACCGTTACCAATTGATCAGCTGGAGTGCAACTGTTGCTTGTTTTTTCTTTTCTCATTTATTACGGCCCAATAGCTGAAGTGTTTCCCACCTTTAGCTAATGTGTATAATGATGATGATGATGAGCACTGGCTTGAGCATAATGTTTCAAACACTTCAGTCCTCAGCAAGCCGAATCCGAAATCGACCACAAAGTCATCTGATAGAAGGCGGATTGTTTAGTAAAGAGCTGTTAATTCTCATCGATTACCCCCCCCCTCGAGTTCCAATCTAAAAGGGGCCATCCGAATCTTGCTTTTTTCCCTGCTTACAGTGTGTTAGATGAGTTACAGAAAAGCTTACGCGCTTGAGGTTTCATTTCGGTAGCGGTAGGATAGCATATTTTAAACACGAGCGTACTTGGCAGATAGATATGGAATGCCAACAATTCTATTAGAGCTCCGTGCTCACTTCTAGTTTCGTGTAGAATTGTATTCAAAACAAACTCGTAGCATGAAGGACGGCTGATAAGGAATTCCGTTACAGTGTTATGGTCACATTGCCAGCGGCAAAGGGCCATGAATAATTAGATGCGTAGCGGAAATCTGATATAATAACCATGGGTTCCAGCTTACATCGCATTATGAAATAGGATGTGTTTATTCAACCTGGTATTTTAGCCATACATGCAGAGAAGAAGCGGCAATTGCGGAAGCGGCAAGCGCCGATGGGTTGTACTCCATCGACGTCGAGCGCATGGTGCTGTAGCACATGCGTCGCGAGTGCCTGAGTCAGGCAGACCTAGTGAGCCGTGAGCGAGGCCACTCGGGACCACTACCGAAGCGACGACGGGTCCTGTAGAGTAAGTAGGCAGAACCGGCGCAGCGTTTGTAGGTACGCTGCATTCGATTTAATAACCGCGCGCTTGCATGCTAAGTCTATTTATTCCAGGTGGTGGGTTTTCAATTTTGTCCTAGTGCTTTTCGTTCCCATATAATTGCCTTCTTATCCTCTCTTCTATAGACTTGCACACGTCGCTTAAGCGACTTGTAGTTATTTCGATAACATTTTCGTGTTTGTAGCATTTCCGTAAAATAAACTTCCTAACCTCGTGAACTTACCTCGTATTCGTTGGTGAACAAGTTATTTCATGTGCTCATTAATTTAAGATTTATGTCACCGTTTCCTTATGCATTACCCGAATTACTTTCTGGGTTATCTTTCTCTCAAGTGATTGGCTGTTGTTTGATATCCCAGGTGTGGCTGCGCTTAATGTGCATGTTGACAAGGTGCCTACCTGCATATTACCCACTACCTCGTCCATACTGGCTCCAGGAGACAGTTGGTCGTTGCTGGAGGGGACGGGGTGCACGGTTCTTGTGGACGTGTTAGGCTCGAAGAGTGGTTCCATGCACTCAGTGTGGAGCGGACTACGGTCCAACCACCGCCTTGTGTGCGCTTGATTCTCCAAACACAGCGTGCTTGTGTTTGCCTGTGAAGGAGTGTGGGCCGGCTCCGTTGATGAAACGTGGCTCCTATCCGCATGCCTCCCGGTCTTATTCCTTCGGGTTTACACTGGATATGGGGTGTGTGGTTGGATCTGTGGGTGGTGCAGCGCAAGCCACCCATGGTCCCTCTATAGGCGCAGGCGTCCTGTGGCTGGCCACAGTGACAGGCAAATCCGAAACCGGATGCCGCCAACCATCTTAGCCAGGTGTCCCATGCTTAAGCTGCTGTTGCATTCCTGATGCGTTTTAAGCGTAGTTGGGCTAAAACAACTTACACTTAAACTAGGTCTTTATAAGCTGGATCAATTTCATTCCACTTTATTTGGTTTATTCTGCTTACCTGAATAATCTATTAACTGGCCACGTTGCTTACGCTAATTGTGGTTATCCTTGTTAACTGTATTGTGTTTGTGGCACCTTTTGAGTAACTTCTGTACATTTTGTACTTATCGTTGATTCGTTGATAACTGACTTAATTCATATGCTAAGTTAGCGAAGTGTTATGTCAGCATAGCCGTATGTTTTAACGGATATATGTTAGTTGATAATGTCATTTCAAGTGATTGGCTGTTGTTTGACATCCCCGGTGCGGCTACGCTTGATGTGCACGTTGACAAGGTGCCTTTCTGTCTATTACCCACTACCTCGTCCATACTGGCTTTAGGATAGTTGGTCGTTTTTGGAGTGGACGGGGTGCACGGTCCTTGTGACTGTGTTAGAATCAAAGAGTGGTTCCATGCACTCAGTGTGTAGTGGACCACGGTCCAGCCACCGTCTTGTGTGAGACTGATTCTCAAATACAGCGTGCTTAGGTTTGCCTGTTGTTGAAACGTGGCTCCCATCCACATGTCTCCCGGCCTTATTCCTTCTTGTTTACACTGGATATGTGGTGTGTAGATGGGACTGTGGGTGGTGTAGTGCAAGCCACCCATGGTCCCTCTGTAGGCGCAGGCGTCCTGTGGCTGGCCACAGTGACAGGCAAATCCGAAACCGGATTCCGCCAATCATCATAACCGTAATGGGACACGTGACTACTCCAACAAGGACCATAGAGAGCGTTTAATGACATGAGCTGCACGTGGTTCAGGAAGGGGGCTTTTCCCGCCCTCTTATTGTTTCACAGGAACAAAAGTGAAATTGAACAAAAAGGTGCCAGTGCCACCCTCACTTTGCATGTGGAATGCAGCTCAGGGTATCGGGATTGCGCTTGCTGTTTCCTCACTCTGCTGTAAGTTTGAGAGTGATAAGCTTTGTTGATAGCAGGCAAGTTCAGTGAACTGCGTAGAGGAATCAGCTCATTCCAGTCACCTTTAGATGCATTCGGTTCAATAACAATTCGACGTCAGATTGTGGGGCTTTTATATTTTCCTGACATTTACCCACTTAACTCTAGTGGAGAAGTTTATCCGCAAGCACGGTGTGAGGCCCATGCTATTTTTTAAAACAAATCTGCCACTTGTCTCTGCTTATTGGCACAAGTTCATAACAGCTCAGTAACCGAATTCACGAAATGTAAGTGATATCGAAGGTATCTATGATTCTATTTGCATTTCCGGTTTCTATGGAGTCTTAGTTGAAGCGCACACGCATAACTGCAATGTTTTTCGGATATATTCCCAGCAATTTAGTGTCATTGGAATGCACACTCAGCCACCTGATTTCCATATAAACGGTTCTGTGCGGTAGCTACATCCTTATTTGCAAATACTATCCTTGCACCTATTTCCCTATACCGATCGCATTAGCCGTCGCCATCGAACGCAAACCCGCGATGAACGATACATGTCACACCTGCCCTACTGGATACCAATCGACCTGGCGCGCGTGCTTCAACATATGTGAACCACGCACACAGGCGAACAAGACAGACTGGCGAAGACTGCGCTTACCCGAAACGTTCATCTGATCATGTATATCGAACTATAGGTCCAAACAAGTTCCACATTAAAGAACAAGCGAGGAATTAAAATTGGTTGGTTTGTATCCTTTATTGTATTTGAAATGATGCGCCTCCCTTTTTAATCGTCCTCATGTGGCTGCCTTACTTTCATCAACTTAGCACCCTCCTGGTTAGTACCTGGAAATCCATGTTAGCATTGTGAGAACTAGAAGTCCTTTCCTTAAGAGGAAAATGAAAACAGACGTGACTACGTAGCACAGTGTGATACCGCTAATAATCCATCCGTTACTGCTATAAAGACGAGACGTTCGTCATCTAAGTTCAAGTGTAAGTTCAGGTGGGACTGGAACTGATAAAGTGATCTGATGACCTGATGAATCTAAAACGCAACACCGGTATCACAGCATAGTAGCAACGTTTTATGCGAACGTTTTCTGCATTAGCATTCCCTGCTGTACCGGTTACTTGAAGTAAGTAAGAGATAGGAAAAATCAAAAGCATAAAGGGAAAGTCCTTCGAATAAAGCATATTATCAATGCAAATGGAAAATTGCAGAAAAGAACTTCGAAATAGATTGATTTGAGTTGGTCAAGGGAAGGGAAATGTTTAGTGTTGTGAAGCAAGGGTAGCCAACGGACGTTCGAAACCCTTTACTGTTAGCTGATCACATTTTCTGGAAGCTAGTTCCATCGCTTGATAACTCTATGTGTTACATGAAGTTGCACCTTAGTCATGTCAGAGGGCAGCTTCCTGGGATGACCACGGAGATCAGATAACTTGGCCGGGCTATATAGCCAACTTGTCCGGATCAACCTTCCCAGATAATACACTGTGAGATCATATCTCAACTAAGCCTTCAGTAATGTCTCAAATGCATCCTGGAACTAAGTAGGCCCTCAGCGTACGTCTAATCCCGTAACCCCACAAACAATCTAGTACTCACTGGCGGCTCTCTCTCTCTGACAAGTCACGAGAACGAAACCGACTCGTAGCTGGTGAATTGAAAAGACAATCAGCACCACGAACACGAAATGACCACGTTTACAAGGGTCCAATGAACTGGACGGAATTGAGTTGCAGCATTGTGAGTCAGGCACGCCTTTAGTTTTTGTCAAAGGCTAGCGAGTTTCCGCACTCTACACTGATTCGGAACTAATAGCGCATCGCGCGATGACAGCTGTTAGACCGAGCGAGGGAACAACAGAGCGGCAAGTAGCAAACCAATCAGCGCTGTGGGCACAACTGGTTGGTCACAATTGCATGGACCAAATGAACCGACCAGGAGTGGTCCAAACAGTTGAGGAAGAATGATGTGCACGAACCAGAAACCTCAGGTAGATGGCCGCAAAATGTGTCTCAGTGAAGAGTGAATAAATGTTACGTACACCATAAAATGACACTGTGTTCATTAACATCCGATGCGGGTCACTGCTGAGTCTTGTTTCCGATTTTCGTAGGGCTAATTCGACACACTCGATGTTGCTTTTTTCTCGGGCGAGGCAGTGCGAGCAAGCGTGTACGTGATATTTCGGATGGGGCCAAACGAATGCTGAGAACATCTCATAAATGTTGGCGATTTAGACTTGAAAGTACGGCATACAAACCACAACATACCGAGCTCTCCACTCGCCGCCTTTTCCATTTGGCACCCGTGTGCAAAGTCGAGGAATGAACAAAACGTACGTCCACGCGGTTAGAGAAGAGAGGCAAATCAACCTCACTGACTAATTACCTCCTTCATGGGACAACTTACTCCAGTACTAAATCACTAAATAGACCAATCCCAGAGCCAATTCAGGACATGTTGACATAATTCAGGATCCCCAGAGATACGTACAAAGTTCCACAACTTCAGACCATGAGGAACTAATAGCGCTAATACCTCAAGCCACCCAGGGACATCGTTTACAATAATGGAAAACAGCAACTGCTCAAGGACCGACGCTTGCGAGATATGTTGGGCGGAACCTGGGATACTAGTCGGTAAGCAATGACACGTAAGACGTGTCAAATACGACAGTGTAGAAGTCGGAGGCAACTGAACCCAACGTATATTGTACAGGCTACAAAAATAGGAAGCGAATCAGAGAGAGCGAGGAACGTGCAGCGTGGAACTCACCAAAATGGTTTGTGACCATGGATGTGCAGTCAGTTAAACAAATGGACGTTTCGAAGGTTAAAACAACCATAAAATCCAATGTTATAAGATACTGAAAGAGCATGTTTTCAGTTGCACTACAAGGGCCTCCCCTTAGAA
Source organism: Dicrocoelium dendriticum (assembly GCA_944474145.2). Classification (NCBI taxonomy): domain Eukaryota; kingdom Metazoa; phylum Platyhelminthes; class Trematoda; order Plagiorchiida; family Dicrocoeliidae; genus Dicrocoelium; species Dicrocoelium dendriticum. The sequence continues at coordinate 53,786,844 of OX104069.1, read as the reverse complement.
GGCTGAAGGATGGAAGCCTTCGATGGAGCCGTTAGTGGGGGGAACGGAAGGTGAGGGTGGATGCAAATGTTTGCAGGGACTTGAGAATAGCTTCCAAAGTGGGGTGTAGCAGATTTCGCTGGGTCCAGGCTTTTGTTAGTTTTATTTATGACGATCGTGTGGACCAGAGTGCATCAGGATGGGCTGCAAGCGGCTCGTCAAAGAAAGCCACTTTGAGGCGGTCGATGGACACCGTTGTTCGGTGACCATTCTGGTCTATAGTAAAATGTTTCGGAGTCCGTTGCAGAACTCTGAAAGGGCCAGTGTAGGGAGGCTGGAGAGGGCGCCGCACTGCGTCGGTGCGGAGGAAGACGTGAGTGCAGGGAGAGAGTCCGCTGTGCATTTGCACATCTCTAGTCTGTTCACGGGGCGGGGTCGGGCGTAGTGAACGCATGCGCTGAGCTAGGGAGGACGCAAAGTTAGGCGGAGGCATACCCGACGATGCGGGAGGTGAAACGAATTCTCCTGGTAACTTGAGCGTCGTTCCGTAAACCAGCTCTGCTGGTGCACATTGCAAGTCAGCTTTGATGCTGCTGCGAATGCCTAAGAGAACGAGCGAAATGTTTTCGCGCCAGCTAGGGTCAGCGGAGGCGCAGAGCGAGGCTTTAAGCTGTCTATGGAAACTTTCAACTAGCCCGTTGGCTTCTGGGTGATACGCTGTTGTATGGATGCGGCGACAACCTAAGAAGTTGCAGAACGTATCGAATTGTGAAGATTCGAAAGGCGTTCCGCGGTCAGTTGTGATCGCGGATGGGCATCCGTAGTGCGATACCCACCGATCTAAGAAGGCCCGGATAACAGTCACAGCTGTGCAGTCTGTTACCGGAATGGCTTCTGGCCATCTGGTGAAGCGGTCGACACATGTCAAAATGTATACGAATCCGCGCGACGGAGGCAATGGGCCTATCAGGTCTAAGTGTACATGCGAGAACCGAGAGTCCGGGGCAGGGAATGAACCAAGAGGACTGCGGGTGTGACGATGTACTTTAGAGCGCTGGCATTGAAGGCAGGCGCGAGCCCAGGTACGAACATCTTTGTTTACGCGTGGCCAAACGAAACGTTCGGTGACCAGTTTCAAAGATGCACGGATACCAGGGTGTGATAGTGAGTGCAGTGCGTCAAAGACTGTGCGTCTGAAGGAGACGGGCACGAGAGGTCTAGGACAACCTGTGGACGTGTCACAGAGGATGGTTCCTTCCGTGGTTTGGAGAGGAACTGGTTGCACATGCAGCGAAGTGGACTGCAGAGTGCGCCGTATATTTTCGTCTTGAGCCTGAGCCGATGCCATTGCGGCAAGGTCGACGGTAGGCAAAGAGTTCAGAGTGAGGTTGACGCGTGAGAGAGCGTCGGCGACGAGATTGTCGACACCTGAGACATGACGTATGTCAGCAGTGAACTGCGTGACAAAATCTAGGTGTCTTGTTTCTCGTGGTGAGTATTTGTCAGAAGCAGAGTTAAAGGCAAAGATAAGGGGCTTGTGGTCAGTGTACACCGTGAAAGCGCGGCCTTCAAGTGTGTGCCGGAAGTGACGTATTGCTAGGTAAATGGCCAGCCGTTCTCTGCCAAACGTGCTGTAGCGGGATTCCGCTGGCTGCAGGCGCTTAGAAAAGAACCCAAGGGGTTGCCATTGCCCACCAACTTGTTGTTGGAGGACGGCTCCTACTGCTACGTCTGAGGCATCAGTCGTAATAGAAAGAGATGCAGTCGATTCGGAATGAGCGAGGAGGGCTATGTTGGAGATAGCATCCTTGAGCTCGACGAAGGCTGCCTGTGCTGTGTCAGGGAAAGCGAACTTACGTTCATTTCCGCTGAGTAGGTCTGTCAGTGGCTGCGTGAGCTGAGCGCAGCGCGGAATGAAGCGTCGATAGTAGTTGACCAAACCACAAAATCGACGGAGGTGCTTGAAGGAAGTCGGAGCTGGGAAGTCCTTGATTGCCTGGATTTTAGCAGGAAGGACTTCGATACCAGACGATGAAACGAGGTGGCCTAGGAATTCTACCGTTGATTTGCCGAGTTCGCACTTAGTCGGGTTGACTGTGACACCGTGTTGGGTCAAGCGCTGGAAGAGAGCTCGAAGGTGCTCTAGGTGCTCTTGTTCCGATGAACTGGCTACTAAGATATCATCGAGGTAGGCATATGCGAAGTCTAGGCCACCAGTAACATCGTGGATGAAGCGCTGGAAGGTTTGTGCGGCGTTGCACAGTCCAAATGGCATTCTTAAAAATTCAAACAAACCGAAAGGAGTGATGACGGCTGTTTTAGGAATGTCATTGTCTTCCACAGGTATCTGGTGATAGGCGCGGACCAGATCGATCTTGCTAAAGATCGTCTTACTTGTGAGGCATGCGGTAAGGTCCTGCATGTGTGGGATGGGATACCTATCTGGGACGGTTAGGCGATTGAGTGCGCGGTAATCACCGCAAGGGCGCCAGTCACCAGATTTCTTGGGAACCATCTGCAGGGGAGAGGACCAATGGCTGTCTGAAGGGCGGATTGTTCCAACTTCGAGCATGTGCTCAAACTCCGCCCTAGCTACCTTTAATTTCTCAGGCGATAGTCGGCGTGGACGGCATGCCACAGGTGGGCCATTCGTCCGTATGTGGTGCGTGACTTGAGCTGCCACGGGCAAAGCTGCGTTCATTGGCTGAACGAGCTTGGGATACTGAGAAAAGAGATTAGCGTAGTCTGGTGAGGTCTGGGGAAATGAATAGACCGGGGATATAGATGACACATCGGCGGTGATGCCACGTACGCTGAGTTTTGTTGCAGTGTCGACTATCATCTGGCGTTTCGCATCGACCAAGAGGTCGAAATGCCTGAGAAAGTCAATGCCGATGATGGCAAAGGGGACTGCGGCGACAGTGAATACCCAGCGGAAAGTGCGCCGAAGACCTAGGTCCAGGGTAAGTGACCGCTGACCATAGGTGGCTATTGGCGTGCCATTGGCGGCACTGAGACTTGTCGACATAGAAGTCGTAGGCTCACCTGGCATAGGGGGAATGACGCTGACTTCAGCCCCAGTGTCAACTAAGAACTGGGTACCGGAGTCATAATCCCTAATGTAGATGAGACGACTTTGAGCTTTGCAGACGGTCGTGGCCATTACAGCCCGGCGTGGCGGATCATCTATAGCGGAGTAGCTACACGGCTGTACGCACTTACGGGCTTTATTACCGAAACGCGAGTGGTAAAAGCAGTGACCTGAGGCATCAGGTTTTGTGCGACGGTGCGATGATCCAGAGCGGTTGCAGTGCTTACGTTTTAAGGTGAGTTCTTTGATCTGGCGCTGAAGCGACGCTATCTGCAATGATAATGCGTCTATTGCCGACGGAGGGCTAGTCGAGCCTGTCGTTGTGGTTGCGCCAGCGCAAGGCTGCTTAAGTGCTTTGGTTTCAGTCTCTGGTTGGTGCCGTTCGATGACGCGGTCTGCTAGATCTGCAATTGCCGTGATTGGCAAGTCACTTGCTACTGCAAGGCTAGCCTGTGTGCTTTCAGGAAGGCGTTGCATCCACAGCTCGCGGAGAATCCCTACGTCCATGTTGGACGTGCCGATGAGCTGTTGCCTTTCGCGCAACAAGGCTGAGGGCATCCTATCTCCTAGCTGCAGATCACTAAATAGTTGCTGCAGACGGACCTTGTCAGAAGGTGTGATTCGCTGAATAATAGCCTGTTTAAGTGTCTCTTATTTCATTACTAGAGGGGGGCAAAGTATGATGTCTCTCACCTGCGAGGATATACTATAAGGAAGGCAAGATATTAACTGATTATACATGGCGAAATCAGAAGAAAGCTTACGAATATAAAAGGCGGATTCTAAATGCAAAAACCATAATAAAGGATCATTTTCCCAAAAAGGAGGGGCCAATGCAACCGAATTGACCATGGCAGGCTGAACGGCGTTAACCGCGCATGGAGCCCGCTTATCCTCTAGATTATCCATTGCAAAAAGCAGATAAAATATGTGGTAGGTGAGAAAACAATATGATCACAAGTAATGAAACACAAAATCACTGGAACGAGCTCACCAGAATGAAAATGCAAAATGGCGGCCGGTGTGTTCCTGATGGGGGGTCACCAATTGTTGGGCGGAACCTGGGATACTAGTCGGTAAGCAATGACACGTAAGACGTGTCAAATACGACAGTGTAGAAGTCGGAGGCAACTGAACCCAACGGATATTGTACAGGCTACAAAAATAGGAAGCGAATCAGAGAGAGCGAGGAACGTGCAGCGTGGAACTCACCAAAATGGTTTGTGACCATGGATGTGCAGTCAGTTAAACAAATGGACGTTTCGAAGGTTAAAACAACCATAAAATCCAATGTTATAAGATACTGAAAGAGCATGTTTCCATTTGCACTACAGATACCCATAAGATTGCGACCCACGCGTACACATTGCTCTCTTCATTGCAAATTGCAGACATTCAGTGAAGAGCGCATTCAGATACACCCAACGCCCTTAGATTTGTAAAACCTCAAGAGGAGCACCATATGAAATGATTTCAAAATCTTCAACAACAACAACAGCAGCAGCAACAACAAAAACAACCGGTCCAATATGTGGCAATTGTCTACTGCACAGACTCAGCTCTCCCGAGCTAACCATAAATCCATCAGCCAAATAAATCCCTACCGAGATCCGTGTGGTGCGCTGCTGAGTAGAGTTAATCCATTCGGGTGACCACCTCGCCAGTTTTTCGAGTAGCTTGACTACTACACTCCTTAGGCTGAATGGCCAGTAATTGGCAAGCAGGCTCCTGTCAACGCTATTGAAAATGGGATGAATGATGGATTGCTTCCACTTAGAATCCGAAGTAAGACTGTCAAGTAACTTCTGGAATACCATCGTGAATGGACACATGTAGCAACCGGGGGACTAGATCAAGCACAGCTGCTTCAGAAGAGTACCTCCTTTGGATCAGTTTAAAAACGTGCCTCTCCGCTACAGTAATTTCAGTTGGGCCTGAACCACTGGGACTCGTCGAAACCAGTTTAACACCTGTCAACACGGTCTCATGTAGAAAACCCTGTGCTTACTGCCCACCAAGTATACAAGCCTTATCGCAATTAACATACACCCGAGTGCCATCGGCTAGTCTCAGCGTTGGAAGTAACGAATTTGAACCTCAGAATCCTTTTGGGTTAACCGCGGATGAGTCAGTCAAGCTCTACCAGCAATAGAGCCAAGCCGTCTTAATGTGTCTTAATGTACAAATACCGATGAAATCCATTGTCATGAAATATTGAAAGAATACATGTTTCAGCTTCACTACACACGTATCCTTGCTTCGTGGTAACTACCATAGACGCTGCCTGTTGGGGCTGCTCGGTGAATCCTCCAGCATCTAAACCGTTTACTGAGCATATATCTGCCGGTCGAATCTGTCCAGCAGGGCAATGCTTTCATCCGCTTTCTCCTCGTGAGGATGATATGAGGAACAGTGACCTCCATGAGATAGGACCTAAACTTTTCCAAGGCCGCTTGGGCAGCATTAACCTTCGAAATATCGAGATGTAAACTTTAAACTTTAGCTCGTCTTGCATAATAGCTTACATACCATACGTTAAGATATGACTCAACGCTACTCTGGTGACGTCTAGACAAGCACAATTGCATATTAAGCAAACACAGTCACTAGCTCCCATAGGCCGTAAGTAATATCATTTAAGAAATCAAATGCATTTCGCAAAATTAAGGAACGAAACAGACAGTACTTTGGCGTCTATATATCTTGTGGGGAGGTTCAAGAACTGCTGCAACGGCACTTGCAACGAAAGTAACTGGTGTTGATCTGCAAGAAGCTCAGCCAGACAAACCTCTAGGAGGTCGAAATTACCCGGTATTAGTCAACCGATACCATTCTGGTAGTGGAAAAAAGCAAGCAATAAATAAAAATGTACATTCACAATGTTACACTAGACACACCAAAGAAGACATAAGCACCTTTGTGCAAGCAGATATGCGACGATTTCAATTTGATCAAATATTACTCTTGACGAAGTATGTGAATGTTTCGTGAGATCCAAGACCTGAGATGTGGTTGTGATAAGTCTTTACATGTTCAAATAGCAGCTTCTTTTGCGAATGGGAAGCTGTCATTAGGGACGAATGATGGTATGGGTATTTATGGCAAGTAATTTTTGAAGCAGTGACTCAAATTGTGTTTAGGTCAATTGGACTGATTTGACCTCGAACCGATAGCTTGCGTCACTAGCCGCAGTCAACTGTCTTCCATTTTTCTCTCCAACGTCATATAATATGGTGTCAGATCTTCTTAGGCCGCGTTGTATTCCTATCCGTATCCACATGAGGGAACCGTGAGGCTCATAGTTGTGAGGATCGGAATCGCTGGTTAAGGACCATCCGCAGTCATTGCAAGGTTCCTCAATTGCCAGACAACATATCTGAAAATCTCGGAAAGAAGGACAACCACCTTGGAAGTATTTCCATGACTTCCATACACAAGTACAACTGTGAAATGAGCCGAAGAAGTGATAACCATAGCCGATATAGCTTTTTGACAGGTTCGTCGATTGACTGAAACAGGCCGGTACTCATGAAATAAAGTTTACAACCCACTTAGTGAGTTCCACTGCCTTGTCGACTTACCGAGCTACCAAACCTGCACATTACGTAACCAAGAAGATGTAGTTCGCTGTCGGTGATCTATTGAAACAACCACATTTCAGTAACTGCAAGACGTCCGGATGAGACCAGTCTAGAAGCAGACCTAAATCATACGGTTCCACGGCAAGCAGTACTAGTTTACTTGAACTATTGGCAATACCTAGATTTCTTGCTACTCTCAACTTCTCCGTATTTCGGTTTTAAAATGATGGAACGCCCAAATATTGCTTTGGAAATTACATTAACAAAATCAGCAAAAGTTTCTCCACTGTCCGATTATGTAATACAAGAGGCTAAGACCACGGAATTCGCCCGTACGTCCCAATGTCGAAAAATAAACCATTTATTTAGTTATTATGTATGAACACTTATTCCTTAGGCTATGTGCACATTGCTGCGCCGTAACTAAAAGAACTCGCCATGAGCAGTCCTGGATTATGTGCCGCCAGGGCGGGTTGCGGTAGGGTGAAAATGAATTGCCGGCTGACCAACTTAAAACCCATCGACTGAACACCTTGATTGTTGGCCGCTGTCCTGCTCTTGAGGTCCCTGATTGACTCCATTAAGTTGAGACAAGCTGAAGGAAGTCGTAAATGGCTGTAAACTACCTCAAATTTGCTACCACCATCTCACCTGAAATAGCCAGTCGGATTACCTCTCTTAAAGAAGTCACTTAACTTGAAAACAAAATTCATTAGTTACCATTACGCTCCATCGAGCTGTGAAGTGCATAGAGGAGCAGAAAATGCTACACTAGACCGGCTGTGCACGGCTCTTCTATCACTATATTCAGTCACCATCGAGATGCAAGAACTCATATACAGACCGTAAAATGTAATTATTTCTAACATACCCGAGAAACCATAAGTTGATAGGGATAAAAAGCATTCTCCAAACAGTATGTAATATGGTTGGTCTCATCAGATTACGAAGGAAGGCGAACATGACCTCACGCTGGGTACTATGGTAGTTTCCAGACGATTCGAACACAACACAATCCGAACACAAAAACTATTATGGATGATTCCGGAGTGGCTCTCTCCCATCTCTGCACTACACGACTGACGTGTTGTCCTGGATTGGACTCCTCAGGTAGAGATAGTCGAGCTGGGAGTGGAGCTCAGCGCATAGTGCTTGGCGACTATCGCCATGATCACTAGGCCATTGAGCTGCGCCACCAGTGCTTGACACGCGGTCTGAGGTTTATTTTCGGGTTTTGGAGCGCTCACCGATTAAACGTCCCAAGAACTACTTTCGTTTCATTGTGATCAAACACCCCATAAAAGTTGGTTAGCCATTCTATCCCCGAGTTCTCAAATGTTCCCATTAGTCGGACCAGTAATGCAAGGTTCAACACTGTGGAAGTCGACAAGTCGGCGTGAGCATTCGGATTAGGTTATACCTTTCAGTTCAGTCTCCATCAGCCTTCTGAGGACTTTCTAAATAGCGGTAGGGATGCTTCCCTCTCCAACAACAACAATGACGCAGAAAATATGCCTAGAAATGAGGCAAATGTAGATTGCACTCCCACCTCTTGTGTCCCTTCCAACAATCATCAACTTACGCGAAATGTGGTAGCAGCTGTATCTAGGACCAGACCAACTCAAAATCAAACCCAAATATTCATAGTTGGATCATTAAAACCAGATCTGCACCCGCGCCAAAGGAAGCAAGTTATGACTTATCACTACCTAGCCCAGAAGTGGATGAATACATGAAGAAGCACCATTGCAAAACTCACTACCGCGACGCTCGAAACTCAACAGCTCTGAAGTGACCCCTCCAAGAAGGTAGATATAGTCAACTAAATCCGCGGAGACAAAATGTACGATTTCAGACTTCTGCGCGCAACACTGAAGCTGATGAGTAGCAGAGAGCCGACCCATTATCTACCCATGGTACCCATGAGTGTGAATCCAACACCCGCAGCCCTAAGCCGACAAAACCCCTACTTGTTTAGCGCTAAAATAGGCAGCATAATGATGGTAAACCTTACTGACTAACTGGCACAAGGGCACAACCACTATCCACCTCTTCTCATAGCCCACCAACTATCACTCTCTTCATTACTAGACCGCCAACAGTATAATCTGAGTGAAAACACTTGTTAAACTTCGGTTTTCCCACCTATGTATCTTAGGACTGTGCGTCCTTTATTGATCTATGGTATTCCCCCACGTCCTCTCCAACCAAAGCAGCCACTATCACGTACTATGCTGAGTCAGAAAGGGAGCGAGTTGCTAGAACACTTTATGCAATGCAACACAAGGTAGAGCTCAGTGACAGTGAATCTAAGCTAGCACACGCCTTTGATTCTAATCAGACAGTCTCCATCGATCTGTCATTATTAACATTCGCCATTTTGCCAAAGGTAGATTAGCTAGCAAAGATAATGTTTATGAAAACCCCTGATTCTGCTTTTAATACTGAAGCGTAGTTATCGGCTCAACATCTTGAGCTATAATCTGTTTCCCAAGGATGGCTCATACAAACATGGCAGTTGCTGTCTTTATCCTCCTAATGGCCGTATTGCGATTACTGACAATCAGGTTGCACTCAGTTACCTAGACGACGCACTGTGACTGGCAATTCCATCTATTGACCTACTAGCGGGTAACTTTTATCGGCACTCCTGAGCCACTCAAAATGAAACCAAATAGTCAATTGCTGCGGTCAATACAACCTTCAGTACTACCTGAAAGTCCAAGCTTATGTGGGGGATTTCAATCTGCCATATATTATCTGGTTGCTGCCGACACCAAGGACCCCTGCGGGGTTTGGAGCAATAATCTACTGTATCTACTCCAATCGCTGAGCCCAAAGGTTAGAAGTCACCAGACGTACCACTATTCTAGTTCGTGTACTCACGATTAGGTTCCATTCCGCCTATATATTTATTAACAATACAATACCGGGTTGTGATCACAACACGGAAACCTTGTATCATGACTACTGGATTCCCTAAACCAACAAGTGCAATGTTGATACCTATTTGCAACCTTCACTAAGTGGAGTAGAATGCATTTACTGAGCTCATCAGTACTACAGACTGGCACGCAGCGTCCTCTAACCACAATCCCACTGTAACAAAAAGGGAATATGGCAACAAGCTTGTCCAATATCTAGTAGGTACAATGACACTTATCGTGCGGAGCAGTACCTATAAACATAATGGCCAACACATGCTTCTAAACAAAGCAGCGACCGAACAGAAGAAACTTAGAGCACAATGTCGCAGGACCAAGAACTTCGCCACACTAGAATAAATACATGGCGCTCTGATGTGACAACAACGTTCAACCCAAACATTAGTGAGTCGTAGGGTGATTTATGTGTTCTTGGGAAAATGCATCGTAGCTTGACACAGCAAAGCAGCCAGCACACGAGTAGGAACGCGATCGACGGCCGTTTCGTTCTATTGGGACGCTTCACTAAAGCTCACCCGCCCGTTGCTGTCGGATTCGAACCGATGACCTTACTCTTATGAGCCATTGACATATGCCACTGAACCATGGGTGACGACCATAGATAGTTATAACTGCCATCCAACTGAGAGATGGCGCGGCTCATCTTCCAACGTTGTGTATTTTGTGAGCATGCAGCGGATCGGGCTGGCCCAACCGTAGCGACTTCCTTCGCAAGCTATCACTATTTGAAGCGGCATGTGATCTGTTAACGCAATTACTGAGTACCATTGAGTAGTATGGGGCTTTACCTTGTTCTTAAGAAGCATGGTTGCAGCTAGACAGGCAGACATCCACTACATAACAAGGAAAGCACTAAACAACAGTTTCATTTTATTCGGACTCGTCAGTAGCGTACCCGCAGGATCCTGTCGAACTCATTACCTTAATTATACGAACCAGCGATTTATGTCACTAAGACAGGGGAGACGGCAACGCTATATTGCAGTTAGATTTCAGTCAAAGACGTGCACCAGTCATCTTCCAGCCATTGGAATAAGTCACTGGCCAGTAAAAGTAATGTCATTAACTTGAATCCGACAGCATTCGCACGGCTCTCGCTAGTGCTAATTATTATACTCATGATATGGTCGTCGAGCGCCTCCCTGGACGTGTAGTTGCTGTCCGGGCTTGGTCTGACTGCGACGAATTTTTTCAAACGTCTAACCCAAACAGCTCAATTCGCCGAAGAAAGCTGGAAAATTAGAAACCCTGTAAACTACGTGCACGGTTGCAGCTACTCAAAAGTCGAAACGTACACTTCGTCAGGAAATTTCAACGCTGACGTTGAACGATGATTCTTTAACGCGTGGCATCTTCACTACATGGAAATGCACCAACTCTAGTTTGCCTCTTCTTTCTACTTGACACTCAGTTGTCTAAACCTCCACTACAAAGAAGAGCAAAAGTGCAACCCTGCAATATCCATGTAACATTGAAAGTGGTGAAGGACACCATCGCGTCCATAAAACAGTCAACCCATCCAGATCAGAAAGCATTTCCTTAGCTGTCAAAAGACTGACTCAAGGCAGAGACAAGACAGATGTTGCGATATGTTCTCGTTCAGTCGTTCTCTTCAGGCGCGAACGCAATTACAGCAAAAACATACAAAGGATTATATACATGGAAGAAATAAGCAACATCAATCAAAATGTCACAGGTGAGACCATGGCAAACGAATTGACTTAGTGGTAAATATCTCTATTGCTAATAAAAATCTTCGCACTATCGCTCAATACCGTCCGCTTCATTATAAATGGAAGGAATGCATTGCATTGCCTAAGTAGCAAAGGGGAGCCACGAAACGAAACGACACTATATATATATATATATATATATATATATATATATATATATATATATATATATATATGCCTGTCACTGTGGCCAGCCACAGGACGTCTGCGCCTACCGAAGGACCATGGGCGGTTTGCACTGCACCACCCACAGTTCCATCCACACACCCCATATCCAGTGTAAAGCCGAAGGAATAAGGCCGGGAGGCATGTGGATGGGAGCCAAGTTTCATCAACAGCGCCAGCCCACCCTACTTCACAAGCAAAAACAAACACGCTGTAATTAGGAATCAATCTCACCCAAGGCGGTAGCTGGACACACTGATTGCACGGAACCGCTCTTTGATCCTAACACGGCCACAGGGACCGTGCACCCCGTGCACTCCGAAAACGACCAACTATTTCCTAAAGCCAGTATGGACGAGGTAGTGGGTAATAGACAGGTAGGCACCTTATCAACACGCACATCAAGCGCATCCACACCGGGAATATCAAGCAACAACCAATCACCTGAAACGACAAGATGCAATAAAATAGATCGGAAAATACATACAAAAACGACGACATAACTCTTCACTAAATGGGTATATAAAGACTGATTACGAATGAATCCGCGATAAGTTCAAGATGCGATAAATGATATTTCAAGGAAATGCCACAAACGAGAAAACTTTACCGAAATTAACTACAATTGGGTTAAGTGGCTTGTGCAAGTTTATAGAAGAGAGTACAGGTAGACAATAATATGAGAAAGAAAATCATTAGGACAAAATTTAAAACCCACCACCTATAATAAAGAGACTTAGCATGCAAGCACGCGGTTATTAAATCGAATGCAGCGTACCTACAAACGCTGCGCCGATTCTGCCTACTTGCTCTAATGGACACGTCGTCACTTCGGTAGTACTCCCGAGTGGCCTCGGTCATGGCTGACTAGGTCTGCCTGACTCAGATACTCGCGACCGCATGTGCTACAGCGCCAAGCGCTCGATATCGATGCAGTACAACCCATCGGCGCTTGCCGCCTCCGCACTTGCCATTTATTCCCTGCATGCATGAGGTCCTTCTCCCGCACTTCGGCAACTGTCTTCATGATCAGATCGCGCCATACACGCCGATCAACCGCCTTCGATCCCCGTGACCTGCAATCAAGATTAGAATGTGAGAGGCTCACTTCGATCATGTCCTGGTAACGTAACTTTGGTTTTCACACATGCCGCTTCCAAATATTCAGCTGACCATATAATAGTTGTATCGGTATCCGCGTCGAATCCATACGCCTCATGTGACCGAGCTAAAACAGGTGTCACAGTAAAAGTACGCAGTCCACTGCATACGTTCCACTTCGACGCAACACTTCCGTGTCTGCAACTCCGTAGACCCCATCCGTTGCGCTGAATCCGTCACAGGCACTGTTGATGGAACCGCTGGAGATAGCGCACATCCCGCCGGCACATCGTCCACGTTCCACTGCCGTCTAGAATAACAGACAGCACCATGAATCTGTACACCATCAGTACCGTGCCAATGGTAAGCTGATGGTTGTTCCACACTCGGTACTCAGGCTTCCAGAATGCCGCCACTGGCTTCGACATGCGGATACGCAGCTCACTGTGTAGCTGCTTATCAGTCGACTTCACACTCCCAAGGTAGCAGAAGCGGGAGTTGGTTTCCAAGACTTCAGCACCAATGCTGATTCGCGGCAATATTGAAGATTACACCTCCGGTGAAGGACGAACGAGACAGACAGTTTTGCTTGTGTTGCTGGTGAGCCCGAATTTGGCCGCTGTCGAAGCCAGAGCACATGTGCTGCAAATCATCCGCGCTGTGTGAAAACAACGCACAGTCGTCAGCAAACAGCAACATACGGCTAATTGTCGCCGAGACTAGAGTTCTCGCACCGAAACGACGGATATCCAGCAACCCACCATCAATACCGTGCTCTACACGAACACCGTAAGCACAAGCGGCATCAAAAGCATAAGACATCATTTCATGAAGATATATATTAAACAGGGCAGGAGCTAAGATACAGCCTTGCTTCACACCAGAGACAACTGCAAAGTCATCCGAGGTCTCTCCACTCAGCTGCACCCTCGCTTCCATACCACTGTGCAGACATTCACTTAAACTTACAAACTTACGCGGGCAACCAAACTTACCCAACACCAACTACAATGCCTCACGGTTTACCGTATCAAATGCCTTGGTACAATCAACAAAAAGCGAGTACAATGGCTGGTGTCGTTCTCTGCACACCTCTTGCAACTGACGAGCCGCAAACACCAAATCTACAGTGCTGCAACTCGAGCGGAATCCGCATTGCTCTTCCGCCACTTTCAGTACCACAACCTGACTAACGAGGTGGTTGAGAGCAGGATCAGGACAATCACCTTGCCCACACAACTCAGCAAGCTGATGTCACGATAATTCGTGCAACATTGCCTGCTCCCTTTACCCTTGTACATTGGTAGCAGAAGGGCATGCTTCAGCTCAGGAGGCATCTCCTCCTCAATCCATACGCGTTGCACAAAGTGGTGCAGCGCAGTCAACAACGCGGGTCCGCCGTGTTTCAATATTTTAGACGGGATCCCGTCGGCACGGGAACGCTTGTCATTTCACAGCAGAGCAAATGCTCTCTGCGGCTCATCCACTGTCGGCGTGTCCGCCAGACTCGTCTTCACATCTTGCGGCTTGAGGCCGTTCAATGTAGGCCAGTCGATATTTGAACGGTTGTTCAAAAGACAGTCAAAGTGTTTCAGCCACATCTGCATTATGTCTGCAGTCTGTGTGCAGGTAGTGCCTGAACTACTATCGCTCAGCGTTCTCAGCGGCTCCAACCTCGGTCCATACACTGCCCTCAAGGAGTCAAAGAATTCCTTGTGTTGGCGGCGTTCGGCGTAGCATTCCATCTGCTTCGCCTTCTCCGTCCACCGTGCATTTTTTTACGCGACGGAGCTCTCGGGTCAGTCGCTGTCGAACTTTTCGCAACTGACTCTTCTTCCCCATGTAACTGGGGTCCGCTGCATGTGCATCAAATGCTGCATTCTTCTCAGACACCAATGCGCCAACCGTCGCATTGTTCTCATCAAACCAACCAGGCAGCTTACAGTTTGAGCACCCGATGGTCTCCTCGGAAGCGGCTGTCACCTGATTACGAATGTGGTGTCACAGATCGCCCACTGTGTCTGCAGCCCACATCACGCAGACGTGCATCCATCGCCTTCTTCAGCTCAATACGTTTCGCCACTGTACCGAGGGAGAGAATGTCAAATCGACGCCGATTCACGGCGGCAGTGCAATACATAGACTTACGAATATATATGTGGAGTTTGATCCGCACCAATTTATGATCAGTGCCACACTCAGCTCCACGCAGTACACGTGTCATGCGCACTGCACACATATCACGCTGATGTACGGTGACATAGTCGAGCAGGTGAGTGTGACCACTCCGTGGGTGCGTCCAAGTTGCTATATCACCCGCACTCAGCGCAAACCAACTGTTCGTGCTAGTCAGGCCGTTAGTGGCACCTAGTGAGAGCAGCGTGACACCGTTCACATTGCCATACCAATGCCATGCGAACCGAGGATATCTGTGCACACCGATGCATCACACCCAACGCGCGGGTTGAAATCACCCAGCAGAAGTAGTCCGTCGCTCCTCGGCACAGACCGTATCACGGAGGATAGCTCAGTGTAGAATCGATCATGCGTGTCATCAGGATAATACATGGTCGGACCGTA
>OX104069.1:53747846-53771170 GCA_944474145.2 Dicrocoelium dendriticum | reverse complement strand
GTTAGTTGCGTCAGACAAGAAACGCTTGGGATCTGCTCTCTATAATGGAGATTGCGAAACACCTAACGTCAGTCTTCAGACGCGATCGTCCCAGCAGAGAAGATGGAGTAATCACATAATATCGCCAAGACATACAATGTGAACCATTGGATTATCCCGGGGACATGGATCACCGCGTCTCGGATACAGTGACGACTGCTTCGTGGCAGTCGTTTGTTATCCACTTCAGAGATGATTTCCCGCTTAATATCGGCACCGACAAAATCATACTCTCAACTTTCAACCACGTTCTTATCACCGGTGATTTAAACGTGTACGACCTGCACTCCTTTGCACCCCCAACGCAACTTTCAAAGCTGAACTGCACGACGTTATCACAAGTAGTCCACCGTACAGCCACATCACTTCACCTACCAGGTACAGAGCTGATAATAAACTATCTGTACCAGACCACGTAGTTAAAACTAAGGCACTCATGATGGACAGGCCATTGATAGACACCCCACAATGGCTAAGTGATCAATGCACCATGCGCTAAACCATGTATGTTGCGCCGAATATTCGAAGAGACTCACTGAAGTAACATGTAGTGTCACACACCGCAATATCCTGACCGACCTGGTTGCAATGACCCATCGGGAATTCTGTAAAGGTGCCTCCCCTGACTTCGCCTGGATTCTTTTGGTTGGACATTTCAGCAATCTGATCACAAGTGATTCAGAAACTATGCGGCTTCGTTCCACTAATCCATCATCGTTCATCAGAAGTAGAACTCGAAGGTGCATGGGACTAATGAATGTAGCTTGGCACACTTACAGAGCCCATCCTGGTCCCGAACCCCTGAGCGACTACGTGACACAGAGTAACCGATGTGGTACTCTTGTCCGGGTGGAAGAAGTGGCTCTGAAAAAACATATGACTTGTAAACTTGCCAACAACAAAATGCTCCTACTTAAGCATTTTAACACCATTAGAACAGTGAAGCACAGTATGACCCTGCGACAGTAGCTGATGAGTGAATAGCAATGCCCCCAAGTCGACCTGTCTTGATCACGCCGATGGCCAAACATCGATGACGGAAGGTAGATAATTAGTCTGCACTAGCAAGGATGAAACTCCAGTAATTTCTACTGAAGTATCGGCCGGATGAAATGCGCCAATTTATGAGTGCCTCTAATTGATGGAAGGTATAAAACAAGCTTTTGTTCTTTTAAAATATAGTGTGTTGATCGAGGTTCGGACAGTATTTTTGTGTAGACCACTACGACACCCCCATTTAAAACGACTTCCAAGGTAGCAAAGTGTTCAGAAGAAGCAGCCAATGCGCATAGGATACAATATGCCTCGACCTTTCAACTAGACTTCCGACCCTGTTACATATCCACACCTGCAGTTTTAATTTCAGTACTTAATAGCATCATTTATACTGCCACATCCGTGTTAAAGTAACTGTTCCCATTGCGCACCTACAGTAACCCGGGGGCGCTGTATGTAACTGCAACGACGTTCGTCAAACCATAAGCGTATTTCTTCTTAACTTACTTGGACAAACCTATTGTGTCTACCATGTGGAAATATGGTTCAGACACGTCAATTTTCAAATGTGGCAATCACTCGGACATCGCATGTACTCTTTCTGTGATCCTGTTGCCTGTACTTGCAAAGTTGATGGAGACAATCATAGCCGAGTTTTTAACAGACCATCTAGAACGCTACAATAGCATAGTACCGGAGCAGCGCCGTTGCCGCTAGCACCGTTTATGCACAATCTACCTACTCACCGCAAGCAGTGGTCGTAAGGAATTGGCCGAAACTTGGGGAGTGGCCGACGTCATTTACCTCGACTTTGCCAAACCCTTGGACTATCAGGATCAACACATTCTGTTTCACAGGCTCATAAGCTATGAATTTGTGGATCCTGTTCTTGGATGGATCACACATCTTCTGCGGAATCGACAACTGCCGGTTAGAGTTGCGCTGTCCAATCCCACACATGCTGACCGAGTTCCAGAAGTTACCCACGTGACTGACGCCTCGGCAATGTCTCGTAACACAACAACAAGGCGAATGGTGTGTACTCTATCCACTCAGGCACAGACAGCAGTTATTCGCGGTTCGAACTCGTGCTCCAAGGCCATTAGAATTGGAGTAAGTTGTAATAACTACAATAAGAACCTTCTTCCCAGGCATGTAAATTGAAGTGTAGCGAAAATGAAAGAACGATACTGCACACAAGAATCCATTCGATTCTGTACTGAGCGTCCGATCAACCCCTACGTATCGTGCATCACAGTACTGGTTCAGAAATTGGACAAGCTGACAGCGATCGTGCAGCGTGCGACTGCTGGAATGCTGGTCGCATCGAGACCAGCCGCACCGGAATGCGATTCCCGTTGCCCAATCATAGTAACAAATGTTGAACAGAATAGCTATAACCAATGTATAGTTAACAGCGCATGGCCAGAAACCCCAACGGCGAGAACTAGCAAGCAATCTGGAAGCCTAGGTCTGTCAACCCCGGTGATCCAAATTTTAAAGCGATGGCTTTCTCCTTGGTGTATGTCTGTCTCACATGATACTCCATTGCATTCAGGTTTAACTAATACTACCGAAAGTTTGGCAACTTAGGCAGTTGTCGTCACCGCATGCAAACCCAGGACAATGCTGGCGTATCTGCAATTATCCCTAAGGAGGTTAGAGATGATAAGAATGCCAATACGCTTCCGAGATGACCGCCCAAAATACCGCCACTAAAAGGAAGCAGTCTCCTATCTGAAGTTACCAAAAATAGGAAAGCGCATAATTCCATTAATACAATATGCGCCAACTGACCTGAGTCAAAAGCAAGCTCTATCAACGGCAAACCACTTGACGACTTGAAACACTGGGAAATCCCGTGCCGAGCAATGGGAATCCAGGATAACAGGCTGGTTTGTTTCGCATCGTCAGCCACCCAAACTCAATCCGCTGTAGCAAGCCAATGCTACTTCAGGTGAAGTAGCTAGACCACCCTCTTGGCAACTCACCGTCTTCGTTATTTTTGTGCGGCCTTTGTATATTCCTTGACATCAATTAGAGTGTGAGTTGGCAAAGGAAGCAACACCCGGGAGAATACTGCAAGCAAACCGACGAAACAGCCATATTTGTCCATGGTGTCCACGAAATACAGTATTCCGAAGAGTGGTAGACCCAAGTTCATGACTTGGAATAGTGGCGGTAAATTCGCGAATCCGTACCTCTCTCCACGACATGACAATGACCACAACGTCAAGGTTACCCATGTCACCAAACATAAAGGAGGTGGTCCAAGGGTGTTGGAAGTCCTGCTCTACTCCAACCAAATGGTTGAAAGGGTTCTCGGAAGGTGACACCAGTAGCGCACTAGTGTCATCAGAGATAATTCTGAAGGCCGTGGGGGCCAGGCCACGATTGGCTGAGAGAAGACACAACCAGCGAGAAGTTTTCACGCACCTAGCTGTAGGCATTTCGAACAGGAGCGCAGTATAACTCCCAAGTCGTCCGAAGAGGAACGAACAGACAATCTGTTGCTGTTCGCCTCTAAAGGATTCTGTAGTGGGTGCTTTATACAGCAGATGACGACAGCCCTTGTAGGTAGGCAAGAAATACATGCAAAAACGATTGTCAGCCGGTCCCACAAGGATCGGAGTAAATTAAGGAGAAACAATTGTGTGCTCCGATAGAAGTCTGGCATCCGTTGCACTCAGTGGTTCTCATACAAACGCGCACGGGCTTCACAGCAAATTGTCCAACTTTCGCTCTCGTCAAACCTCAATGTGTTGGGACCTCGTCAAGAGGTATTGGACTAAAGGCAGACACTACAGAGTCAGTTATCAGTAGTATGGAAATATCAGGATTCCAAGCGGTGACCAGTCAAACGCGGGCCGTACTGGTTCCCCATAAGGAAAGGAACCCTTTTCAACCGCAGTTGTATGCCTAGAAGGAATGGACTTATAAGCAATACGTACCATGCAATCATTTGACACCGAAAGATACATGTGCCATGCAACAGCTTACAGGGAGTGCGTAGAGGAATGGACGTTTCGTTTGTCGGAATCGGTGCACCTAGTATAAGCTATTCTTAAAGACGTGGTTAATTCTTTAGCAATCCGTGAGAATATTTGTAGCTTGGGATGCGACTGCGAGGATACGGGTGTTCTCTGAGCTGGCTGATTTGACTGTAGACATTTATGAAGAGCACTTATAGATTCAGATAAATAAAAACTTGGATCTGTAAGTGGTCTGCATAAATAGCATTGACAAAGTCGTCTAGCCTGACCTTGAAACGTCTGCAGCCAACTCAGCCAGTTCGGATAACACACGCATACTCTGATGCTTAATTCTGCTTGCACTTTGGGTTCTTACCTTGATTCTGCGGCTAAGCAAGGTGTTGCCTGAAGATCCCCTGGCTGGAGCCGTTTGTAGAAGTGGGTTTGATAACATTCTTGAAGGTTTCGATTAGGTGACGGAGGCTGCTGGAGTCCAGCCCGACTGGGCGCACCCGGTGGCCCTAAGGAGTCTCCAAAAGGGCAGAGCGAAGGCAGTCCTGGAGGCAGCGCGAAGCGTTTCTGTCAAGTTGAAGTGAGCAGCCGCGAAGGATGCGTTGGTGTTCTGATTAGGCAGCCTGGGAGACCGCCAGGCGATGCGGCTGTTCTAGATGGCAAGCTTAGGTCTAGGGGTGAAGCCCCTTGTGTTTGCAGTTCACAGCAGGAGCTTGTTGGACCGAGACTTTCTGGGAATGGACGAACCGTCAAAACAGCAATTACTGGTGGATCAGTTTATGACCGGTCCCTAGACCCAATCGCCGAAACTGTCCGGGTTGTGCACGCTACTCAAGATTCTAACTGAAGGAATTGGCGCAGGTTACTCAAGAGTTGGGCGACGCTGCGTTGAAAAAGTACACCACGGAGGCTTGAAGCGATTGGATAAACTGGAACGCATGATGGAACAGCTCGTACAAGATGTCAATGGGCTTCTCGCTCAGCACTTGAAGGAGCGAGCAAGGGGATATCGGTTTCTTTGCAGGAAACTAAGACACTGGAACAGACAAGACCTTGTGAGGCGGGCTGCTGCCCGTCCACCAACTACAGGCATTCTAGCTTATTTTTCTTCGCAAGACCGAGGAATGTGTACTCGGGGAGCTGATTAGGGAGCGGTCGAATCGATAGTGAAAGTAGATGGAACGATGGAACGGTGTCTGCTTACACACAATGTTCAAGCCGAGAGCCATGGCGTAAAATTGGATCAAGCTACATCTGGAGCTCAAACACAAGCAGCGATCCCCCGCAAATCTGTGTGGGGCCACTAGCAAGTTAAACCCTGACCTAGAACCGTTTTGAGTTGCGTTAATTATTACTACTTAGCACCTCCGATGTTGATATGTTTAGTACCTGCCTTTAACTTTTTTAATCTTTTATGCTCTCATGCAAAAGAACCCTCGGTCCTGCCTGGTCGTTGGCGTTCTCCTTTCTTCCCGGGTTGGGCAGACGGGACGGCACAGTAGTCTGATCGATACTGGTGCGGCGGTATCGCTGATCAAGCATCGGCAGGACGGAATGCTTCAAGTATGCTCCATGGTGGTGAGAGCTGTTGCCAGTTCCTAAGTGGGCATAGATGGTATGGTCGAACATATCGTGAGAAGCGGAAGATGGAAACTAGCGCACCTCTTCATCGTGTCACCAGATGGAAAGCAAACCATATGGGGAGCAGCTTTTCTAGAGTTCAACAACGATATGGTCTATTTAGAAGGAGGGACGTTACTGACTGAATAAAGGTCATTGCCACGCATTGGCCGGAGCGGAACGATATCTGCGCAATCGGTTGTTGCTGCGTTGCATTTGAGTCCGACTTTGCAGTTACTACTCACAAAGGATCAACCTTTTTTTATGGATGACGGCAGCCCGTATGGATTTTGCGACTGGATCGAACACACCAATTCGCTAACCTGCCAGACTTATCAGCCCTAGGGACCACGAAGGCTAACCATCCATTTATAGGTTGAGATAAAGGGGAAGGTACAGGAGATGCTGGACGCGAAAGTGGTTGAAGCGACACATAGTTCCTGCAATTCATCAGTTGTGTTGATGAAAAAAGCTAGTGGAAAGTACCGTTTCTGTGCAAACTTCCGAAGGCTGAATAAATTCTCCTTGAGACGCTTCGTTCCATTGCCATCACTTACTGACCTTTTAATAGATTACAACAGTCGAGGATACTGACGGCTCTGGATTTGAAATCTGGATACTGGCAACTGGCATTCCAACGAGAAGACCGGCAAAAGACGGTCTTTACCGTCGGTGAAAAACTATACCAATTTAAAAGTATGAGTTTTGGATTAGCGGAGATCACGTTTACCCCGATGTCAAATGTTTCGCTTGCTAAGTGGCTTGCGGGGGGTGTAGGTGAACGGGGATGATATAGTGGTGTGTAGTCAATCAGAGGCGGAACACAGCGCTTATCTCGAAACTGTTTTGGAACGGATTCAGCAGTCGGAACTCCACATAAATGGACCGAAATCCCAGCTTGGAAGGACTGGTGTCATCTTACTGGGCCATAAGGTGGCACAAGGTGAACTGAAACCACTACCTAAGCAAATCTTAACAATACAAGGCCCCCCAGTTCGCACCTCAAAGCGCATTCTCAGAATGCGCCTGGACCATGTTGGATACTACAGCAAATTTGTCAAAACATGCCATATTTTTATCTCATTCTTGTACGAGTTGCTGAAACAGGACAATAAATTCACTTGGATTGTAGAAATCCAAACGGGCGTTGATCACATTCTACAAGAAATGGGAAAGCAGGAGGTTATCATAAAATTGCCCATTGCAGGGGAAATGTTCACGGTGGTCATTGATGCGCGGGTTTGAAACGATGTTATGGGGCGATTATGTCAGCAAAATGTTAACGGAGACATTGCTGAACGACCTACTTACCGACGCCGAGCTCGCACGATCTGATGTGTTACTCTTGCGCATCGAACGACCCACTCTTGGAGGCAGTGTAATACTTTACTTTCGTTCTGAACTTCTCATCGACCGCATAAGCGATCCTGGGATTCAAACCGTGCACGACTTATGGTGTTGCCTTCATTTAGTGCAGGGCGATATATGTTTAGTGGTCATTCTATGCTGGCCACCAATGCCCACTCCAGAAATGGACAAAGACCAAGCTTCTGCAATGAAGACCCTTTGGAAATGATCTTACAACCACATTCTCTTGGTAGGGGAGATCAATCTGCATGTCCCAGAAAATCCGGCCACCCTGGGTGGACAATTCAAAGCAGAACTACAAGAGCTAATTGCCAGTTCTCCGCTGTACAACCATGTCACTTCTGCAACACATTTCAGGACAGGAAACAAACCAGCCATCTTGGATCTCAATTTTACCAACGCGGATCTCATGATCGATATAGTAACAGCGTGCACTATGTTGGGCGGCAACGAGCATGCGACACTACTGTTCCAATACCTGTGCTACACAGCGGATCCTAAAGAACATACCGAGGAATCTTACACCCTAACCAACTACGATAACCTGTCCGAACTCATTGGTCTAACAAGCTGGTCGTCCCTTGCCGAATTGCCCTCATGCGGTAGCCTGCGGGTAATTTGTCAACAGATTCAACAGACTAGTGGAAAGCACAGCTGGAACCAAAAGCAACCGACCCAAAAGATGAAATCGTTTATAAGGAACATGACTGCATGGCATTGATGGAGTTGGCATGGCTCGTCCACATAGCCTATCCGAGCGAGGACACTTGGGACGTCTATACAACCCAAAGAAACCACTGTGTCAAACTCGTCCAGGAGGATAAAGTAAAGAACCAACAAGATCTGGTGCTAAAATTTTGCTCTAACTCCAAGCTGCTATGTGGACATGTAAACAAACTCCGACAGGTTAAGCAAGGAATTCCTGCTCTGCACATCGCATGCATGTTAGCACAAACGGCAGAAGAGGCGGTCATCGTTTTTGGAAAACAATGTTGTAGTATCTTCCGAAGTGTGCAATCATCCTACACCATGACTACGCAGATCATACCGCCATCAGGCCTTAACCACAAATCTTTTACAACCGTAGCTGTATTGAAGCGGCTAATGTCCTCACGTGAATACAGTGCTTCGGGTGCGATGACATTTGCCCGAAGGCGTTGCAAGTTACTGCTATGAGTCGAGCTATGCCGTTAGTGATATTCTTTCAGCGATATCTTAACAAGATGCACGTCCACACTACTTGCAAGCACGGGATCATCACTTCAATCTACAATTGTGGTAGTCGTGCAGAAGCAACAATTTATCGCCCGATAACACTTCATTCGGTGATCTCCAACGTCATGGATTATGTGTATTAGTCACGGTAAGCAATGTACGAGAACGTATGTTCTATGGGGCTCAGAAGCCACGGCATCGAGAACAAGTATGGACAGGACTCTGTGTAATTAACAACTGACAGAAACTTCTCGACGTGCATCCAGTGGCGACACGAAAAGCTTATGAGTGTGTGCTTGCCTGAGTATTGTGTGTCGTTCATCCAACTGAGTGGGTTTGGTCCTGACATTCAGTGCGCACGTAGCAATAGAGTCCACTGCTGCCGAAGCTCTCATAGAATACATGGAGAGTAACAATCTTCTTGTACCGCAGCAGCGCGGATTTCGCCAAAATCCGTCCTGATGACTAATTTGTTGACAGCTCGTGCAAGCTGGACGGAATCTGTGGACGCTGGTGTAGGGGTAGACGCAACCTATCTGGATTTCTCAAAGGTATTCGATCGCCTGGACCATCTTGTTCTAGTGTACAAACTGCAGAATTATGGTATCAGCCATCCCATTCTGGGCCGGATAAGCGACTTTCTCGTTCAACTTCATCTGAATGTTCCTTTGTTTAGTAACAGCAAGTGCTTCTAGAAGGAGGGATATGACATTTGAATTGGAGCTTATGAAATGGCTCACACTCATCATAGCATCGGAACTCACTGGATGCAGTGTACAACAGGTTACACTATCGCAGTGTACAACAGGTTACACCATCGCAGTGCGGTAGTTTTGATGCGGTTGGCCTATTAAGTGAATCTGATTCAACCTATCCGTATTCCGTTCTGTGTTTCGACATCTTTATTAGTTAACGTGGTTGCTTTGGCCCATTGCACACCAGAATATACCATTATACACCGTTAGAACAGACCGTTTAATAGTGCTCAGCTTGGTCATAAGAACCTAGTCGTGATACCAGCCTTGCGTATTAAAACGTGCAGACTTTTACCATTGTTAAGCAGGTTCACTAGCGATGCACACCTGCCAGGTTGATTAAAACTCAGCACCTTTGCCTATACCGTTACTAACTTGGTGTATACAAGGCGACTTTTGTCCCTCCTTTTTGTTCGCCTTCTCCGACTTACGGAATCTGTGCTGTATATGTCTGACAAAATATCCGACGCGTCTTCGTTTTGCAGTTGTCAAATGGTGTAGAAAACTCTCAAACAAGAATTTTGATGTCACTGCTCGTGAACTATATGCATTTGTTTTGCACTACACCGAACATTCAGTTGGGCGCAGAAGCATATACTCTCCGGGGCTTCCGCTTAGTCTGATGATGGTGCGAGAGAAGGTACCACAATATCATACTGACAAGGCCCGATAAAGTTGAAGTCACTGTCCACATGAATATAACGGATTATCTGTGGACATTCAACACTGAAACCACAGCTAAGTTCACATGTCAGTCTCAAAGGTGCATGAAGCTAAAGAACCGCATGGAATCGGTAACCTTCTACATAATTCGTCCTATCGACACCATGAATCACTCCGGCTGTCCGGTCCACCGAAACATTTTTTCTCTAGCATACCCGTTGGATCTACGTTAACAAATTTGGGGCATTTAGTTTGTCGTGTCCAGCTGTCAACCAAGCGACTTTCTGTGCGGAGACGCCGACACCCTAAACACATGATAGCAGAAATGTCCGGACACTCATTCCATTGCATTTCACTTGATCGGGAAGCACGGAAAAGAGACGTGTATGCTAGCCTGACTTCTCATGTCAGACACGGGAATGAATTATGTCACCTACATTTTAGTGTTTCTCGTCATCTGTAAACTTCAACATTTGCGGGTAATGCTGGTTGCCATCGTTCGCCTTACTAACGCTTACGCCTGTTTTCAAGGGTTTTCGCCATACTTCGGTTATGTTAAAAGTACCGACCCACAGACGTTCGTGGGACATTACGCCGAGGCAATATTTAGTGACTTCGCCTGCGAGCCGCCCAGCACAACCTTACCAGCCAGGCCGGTCGTAACTGTTGATCACACCTCAACGTTGAAATGCGAACTGAATGCGTGCGCAGACTTGCAAGGCTATGCAGGCCTGCAGTAACGTAACAGATGAGGAAAAATACACTCTACCTCAGTCGTTTGGATTATATATTATTTATACGACTGTTGGCAATAAACATTATGTGTGGTGATTTTTTGCCAGTGTGTTCTGCAACGACGTGGTCAATTGCGATCAGTTATCTTCGCTGCCTTCGGTACCAGTCTATTTTGGTCCTTGAGATTTTTCCCAACCACTGCTTACACTTTTCCAACTTCGTTTCATTCCGCCGCACCTTCTGTTCTTCCATATAATCGCCTATACTACCACATCATTGCAACTGCAATTCTCATTTAAAGGTTTATCTCACTGTTGTTATAACTATACAACCAAGGTTTGTTTAGTCGTGCTTGCATTGCCATTCACTACTATCGGACGTCATTGTTACATTTTTTACTGGTGTCGCTTAGCGCGGACAGCAGTTTCGCTGGTGAACATCATACTCCGGCTTCATCCGTTAGTACGGCTCTGTATTCCGTATCATTCCGTGGTTGTCGTACTATCCGTCTCTGCTCGTAGGCAGCTGGGCTATGCACTGTTCACGAGGTGTACTGCTAACCATTAATACTACGGTGCCATGAGGACAATACCCGCACATTTATCTCGCCTTGGTATTGTGCTTCTTTCCAAGCAATTTCGGATAGTTAGATTGTGCGACTGACATTTCGTTAAAAAGCTCGGGCATCAACTATCCACCTAGTTAATCGCTGCCTACTTACGTGGACTGACAAACAATCGTCTCCTTCAACGATTACTAACATCAATCGCACGCATAGACTGGCACAGTTGCCATGCTGTGTTCTAAAATATGACGAATCAGCACTGCTTTTTAATCGTTGTAGCTGCAACATGTAACCCGATGAACTGCCATAAAGGTGGGACTATTTAGCTCTCAGGTATAAATGGCCCCGGGTACAAAGAGAGCAGTCTGTTCGGAAAATGCTTACACTTGTTGTTGCCACCCAACAGCTTGGAGCCGACGCTAAAAGCCAGTAACCGTAGGCTGCCTAACGACATTCGTTTCAAGGTAGTGCTACACGTTCGCACGTTGCAACGATAGAATACACTATTTCGCATTGCTGCCCCTTTGAACATAAGCGAACAACTTCCTCGGAGGTAAAGAGGCTGCATGTGCGGTTGCAACATGCTCACACTGAGCATGTGTATTAACGAACACGACACCCTTCACTCATGGATAAGTGCACACAATGGTAGCCACAATGTGTATTATGTGCGTACATTGCACAAGACGATAGTATGGGAAAACGTCCAGATTCATCATAAGCGTTCTATTCGTTTTACACTGCACACCGGGGTTTTTGCCTGCATACTTTCTTTCATCCCGTTCGTTGATACCCTGGAAGAAAAGACAAATCATATGTGGATTATTATCTAGCATTATTCACGCATATGAAACCACCAGCGCCATGTTGGCTTAATTAACAACTGGTTATACCACCGCACCACGCTGAGGAGGGGTTGGGTTTATGCGGTTGACGTAAACAGAAGGAGCAATTATAGCCGCGTGCATTCTTACATGGCAATGAACTTATTAGTAACGTGGCGTATATCTAACGATATCAATAGCGCATATGCAGCTAAGCAGAACAGGAAAAACACCTTGATGTGTCGGGTCTGTAAAATGCCACCAACTCATTGCACAGTGTCATTCAAATACCTGCTTACAAAAAAGCACCAGAATACACTTAGTAAGGGGGCTGCAGAAGAGAAGGTTCCATCATATCAACGCGTACAATACGGGCATTGAATCTAGTGTATTGTTCATCCCTCGTTTCCTTCGGGATCTTCTAAGCCGCATTCGGCGCATATATCTTCATCGATCATTAAATCTTGCAAAGCTGGATGGTTAGTTTGTTCACCAGCTGTTGCGATCCGGGGTTCATGCCTTGCGTCGTAAACAGCGGCCGTCGGCTGTGCACCAGCTGGACTCGCTGGTATAGTGACTTCTTCATCCGAGTTTGCAAATGCCACATTCCATTCGTCGCTGAAGACCGCCTTCTCGGTGGCCGACGTGACAATCCCCTCCGGCAATGCTGACAGTTGGAGAGCTGCAACGTCCAAGTTCAGAAATGTGAACTCCGGTAGCTGGCTGTAATCGGCAATGTTTGTGTCGGTGGCCAAGTGCACTGGAAGGGGAAAAGTGAACGGTAGCATTTCTTGCGGACCTACTTGTTGAACAAAACTCCGTTGCCACGCGGTATACCGAGCGAAGGGCGCTGGCTGCAGTCGCTGATACAGTGCAAGTAAGTCGTTCAAAGCTATATGGCGTGCAGTTATTTCCTTTTGATTATTGACGCGTCCAACGGCGCGATTGAAAGGGCAAGTGCCCCATTATTCTCTCTCGTCCACAGTCGGATGACCGGCAGTTCGTTGACATCCACGCTAGTAAGCTGTACGAAGTGCAGTAGGTGTCTGCATGGAATTCCAAATCCGACGTTAGTTTTGCATGTGCACCTACGGTTGTCGTGGTTTGCCGTCTCCAGTCGACGATCGCTGAAAACGGTTGCATGCTCACCGTTGCTGAAAACCACAACCGGATAGGTTGAACTCAAGTCTGACGCTATTGCAAAAATAACGTACGGCATCAATCGGCGGCACAAGCAGTTCAAATGCAGATGACCGACAATACGGAGGTCGCGACGAGATGCATCCGATATCGGTTTTGCTCGGTTCTGTAGCGCCCAAAAAGATAACTCTTATCTTTTGTGTACAATTTACTTGTTGACCGATTGTTCATTACTCCTTCTTGTTTTAATCTTACAACCGGCTCGACACACAACTGCCTTGTAAGTTCCCGCGCTCACGTGTACGCTCTTGCCTCGCTTCATCCGTCCGCTTCTTGTTGTAGCCCATCGAATACAGTCCGCTGTGTCCGACTCCAATTGCCTTCTGATATCCGCGCATCGTCTTGGACTAGTATTAACTAGTCCTATAAATTGGTGACCCTGATTCGCACGCGCGAATTCAACCTCTTTTCTCGTTCGTATTTTTTGGTGAGTTCGTTCCTTTTTCTTGATTATATACCTATATTCATTTGTTCCTTGCGTAATTTTAGTACTTTTATCGTATTTCGTTCGTTCTTTATCTTTCGACTCACATTGCGCGAGTGGCATCTGAGTCATTTCACAGCGTAACCATGCTTAGTTTGGCTGTTCCAAGTTTCATGGGACACATTCCAGAAGTTTGGTTTAAAATATTTGAGATCGAACTAGAAAATAAGGGCATAACGGCGGACTGTCCAAGGTACAAT
Source organism: Dicrocoelium dendriticum (assembly GCA_944474145.2). Classification (NCBI taxonomy): domain Eukaryota; kingdom Metazoa; phylum Platyhelminthes; class Trematoda; order Plagiorchiida; family Dicrocoeliidae; genus Dicrocoelium; species Dicrocoelium dendriticum. Next base: position 53,757,522 of record OX104069.1, on the reverse strand, counting down.
CAGCTCGTCCCACGCCTTCCACCGTCGGTAGTAACGCTGATTGAGGACATTCTACTCTGCCCATCGAATGAGTCAAAGTATGAAACGATGAAGCAAGCGATTTTGAAAGAGTTACGATCCAGCGCACGAACACGATTTGAGCAGCTCAATGGTCTCAAGCTGGGAGATCGCAAGCCGTCGGCGTTACTCCGCGAAATTCAGCGCATCGCTGGTCCCTTATTCTTGAGCGAAGAAGGGATAAAGGAGCTGTGGTTTGCACGTCTCCCAGAGCCATTGTCGGTAATGCTGTCCATGTTTACAGATGCACCCTTGAAAGACTTAGCTACCAAGGCAGACGCTGCGTTCGAACGTTTTCCGCAGCAGACGACCAGTAACTCCGGTGACGTATTTGCACCGATGAAAACCGAATTCCATGTTTGTTCCTAGTCGCTTGACCGATCTGACTCTAAAGACGAGGAAATTGCGCTACTTCGCAGCAGGATAGCAGCAATGAAGGCTTCGAAGCAGCGTGTGCCACGGTCAAATGCTGACCACGTTTTGGCTACCGTTCATTGCGGCACGTCTGTGCCTGCACCGAGTACGTCACATTCGGCACGAAACCGCAACATTTTCCTTACAAGTTCTCAGTCAGATAATGTCAAGCCCGTCGAAGAAGTATGTTGGTATCACCGCCAATACGGTGGAAGAGCTAGACGTTGTCGGGCTCCCTGCATTAGGCACGACCCAGGGAAAACGAATAGCCCGCATACTAGCACTACAAACGTATCATTTAATAACCAAGTAAACCGACTGTTTTACGTTAAGGATCGACGTTCTTCCATCACGTTCCTCATCGACACAGGAGCGGAAGTCAGCGTCATCCCAGCGACCGCTAGCGACAAGCACTCGAAGCCTACGTACAGTTTGCGTGCGGCCAACGGTTCTCCGATAGCTTCATTCGGTCAGCGCATGATGAACCTAGACCTCAGTCTTCGCCGAGGTTTTCAGTGGGTCTTCATGGTTGCGTCTGTACCCTTCGCAATTATCGGTATCGACTTTCTCCGACATTTTGGGTTGCTTGTTGATGCTGGTCGCCAAAGACTTTTAGACGATCGTACGAAACTAGGTGTTGATGGTGTCCTTTCAGATGCCCCGATAATCAGCCCTGTATTTCGGATCGCAAACGCACCGTACGACTACTTGAGCCTTCTCTCCGAACACCCGCGACTGGTTCGACCGGCTGCGAAGCTCCTACCAGTCACGACAGAGGTCGCTCACCACATAGTTACGCGCGGTCAATCAGTTAGCGCACGACCAAGACGGCTTGTTCTAGACAAACTACGGGCAGCACGAGCCGAATTTGACCACCTGCTTCAACTTGGTATCGTCAGACCGTCCAACAGCCCATGGGCGTCGCCACTGCACATGGTCCCGAAGAAGGTCATGGGGGACTGGCGTCCTTGAGGCGACTATCGATCCTTGCATACGGTTACAACGCCTGATCGCTATCCGATCCCACACATAGTGGATCTCACCGCCAGTCTGGCAGGTAAAAATATCTTCAGCAAAATCGACTTGGTACGCGCATACAACCAAATTCCGGTAGCCGAGGCGGACATCGCTAAAACTGCCGTGACGACTCCATTTGGTTTGTTCGAGTTTCTGCGCATGCCATTTGGCCTAAAGAACGCCGCGCAAACTTTTCAGCGTTTCATCGACCAAGTTTGTCGCGGTTTAGACTTCGCTTACGCGTATCTTGACGACATTTTAATCGCAAGCTCTTCACGAGAAGAGCACATACGCCACGTACGAACACTTTTTGATCGTTTATCTCAACACGGGGTGACGATCAACGCAGAAAAGTGTTCGTTTGGTGTCGATGCAGTCAATTTCCTGGGACATCGTATCTCTTCTGCAGGCGTCGTGCCACTGCAGGATAAAATTCAAGCCATCATCGACTACCCCGAGCCTCATTCTTTCAAACAGCTCAGGCGTTTTGATGGCCTTGTCAACTTTTACCGACGATTTATACCCAACTGCGCCTCGCTGATGCAACCCCTCACGGACCTTCTCCGAGGGAAACTCAAGACGTTCGAATTTCCTACCGCAGCACGCGCTGCTTTTAAGTCGCTGAAAGAGGCTATCGCCAACATAGCTTCCATAGCGCATCACGATCCGACCGCCCCACTGTCCCTTAGTACTGACGCCTCGGACGTGGCAGTCGGCGCTGTTTTGCAGCAACGCGTAGCCGACACGTGGCAGCCCTTAGCGTTTTTCTCCAAACGCCTACAACCTACCGAATCTCGCTACAGCACGTTCGGTAGAGAACTACTAGCCGTATATCTAGCGATACGTCACTTTCGACATGTCCTAGAAGGCCGCTCCTTTGTCGTCTTCACTGACCACAAACCCCTGACTTACGTGCTCGGCTCGACTACCGACCGATACTCTCCTAGAGAGTCGCGCCACCTTGACTATATCGCTCAGTTTACGACCGATATACGGCATGTCTCAGGTGTGCACAACGCCGTCGCCGATGCACTTTCCCGCATTCAAGCTATCTCCGCTGACGCCGGCACTGCTATCGACTTGGCAGCCATGGCCACAGCACAACTCAACGATCCTGAGGTTGATCTACTACGCAGGTCTCCCTCATTGGATATACGACCCGTTCCGCTGACATCATCAGACGGAACGATACTCTGCGATTTATCTCTGGGCACGCCGCGCCCAGTCGTCCCACGCGAGTTTCGGCAGACCGTGTTCGACGCGTTGCACGGCTTGTCTCATCCAGGCGTTCGTGCATCGGTTAAACTCGTAACCGCACGATTCGTTTGGCGCAATGTTAATCGGGACGTCCGTACCTGGGCAGCTGCTTGCCTTCCGTGTCAACGCGCGAAGGTGCACAAGCACACGAGAAGCCCATTAGGCACGTTTCCGACGCCAGACGCACGCTTTCATCACGTGCACGTCGACCTCGTAGGTCCTCTGCCGCCTTCCAAAGGCTCTGTATATCTACTGACCTGCATCGATCGATTTACTAGATGGCCTGAGGCCGTCCCCATCCCAAATTGCTCCTCGGAAACGGTAGCGAAAGCTTTTATGGAGCGCTGGGTAGCTCAATACGGCTGTCCCGCCATCGTGACCACCGATCGAGGGTCACATTTCTCGTCGACATTTGCCATGTTGCTTAAGGATTTAGGCTGTCGCCACGTCCAGACGACGGCGTATCATCCGGCCGCTAACGGCATGGTGGAGCGTTTTCACCGCCAGTTGAAGGCAGCGCTACGTGCGCACGCAGATCCTTCATGGTCTGAAACGCTTCCCCTCGTTCTCCTAGGCTTAAGAAACACGGTTAAAACCGATTTCGACGCCACACCAGCGCAGCTAGTCTACGGTTGCACGCTGCGGTTGCCCGGACAGCTGGTAGCACCAGCCCCATGTACTTCCACTTTTGACTACGGAAGTTACACTGACCGATTGGCTCACCAGATGCGTGAGCTACGTCCACCCGCTCCTCGATCGCAGAAGACACCAGTGTACGTGCCCGAGAAGCTGTCTACTTGTTCACACGTCCTTCTTCGCGCAGACGGTGTTCGACAGCCTCTTCAGTCGCCGTACATAGGACCCTTCAAGGTGCTGCATCGTGCGAGTAAGGCGTACACTATTGACCGCGGTGGTCGACACGAAGTCGTCACCATCGACCGTCTGAAACCCGCCTTTATGGAAGAAACTACCTCGCCTACTTCGTCTAGTAGTGCCTCGTGCGACGTCACAACTCACCGTACCAATTTTCCGCATGCTAGTGAAGTCCAACCAGACCACGATCACGGTCTGCAAGCTTCAGCAGTCCCGACATCACCCGAACCTAGTCCGCCGCCTCCCACGACCAATCGCCGTGGTCGGGAGGTACGTAAGCCCGTCGCTTCTCCGACTATGTACAGTGTAAATACTTTTAACTTTGTAGATATTGTATATATTTGCCTCATTTTTGGTCGATTAACGTTTTGAAAACAAACAAAAATATCAAAAACCTCCGAAAAACCTTTTTCGAAAAAAATATTCAAAAACCAAAAAATATTTAAACACGCAGCTCATTCGTTTGTTCTTTTTGGCGTTTTCTGCGCGTGTTTTTCTATTTTCTCGTCTTTACATGCCCCAACCCTCCCCTTCGATCGACTGGCCCACACGAGGAATGTTTTCGAGGACCCTGACGCGAACACTGGTCGCTTCTCCGCGGGACGAGGATCGCTTCTTCGCGGGACGAAGCGCTTCTCCGTGGGACCATGGTCATTTCTTCGCGGGACGAGGATCGCTTCGCCGCGGGACGAGGATCGCTTCTCCGCGAGACGAGGGTCGCTTCTCCGTGGGACCATGGTCGTTTTCTTCGTGGGACGAGGGTCGTTTTGGCGCGGGGCGGGGTGCGGCGGGGGGAGAGACCACTCCCAAGCGCACCGTTTGGCAGCAGCGGAGGTTGAGGTCCTGTCGGCCTTTTTCTGGGCTAGCCAGTTTTTTGTAGTCCGACAAGCCCGCTCCAACGGCTCGCCGAAATGCACCCTGCCCTGCATTCAATAAATAACAAATCATAAACGGCACAGCGGACTCCGACTTTCGATGAACCCCCATTTACACGAACGCACACCCAATTTTACTCGGCACGGTTTCGTCTTACGAACCTCGTTTCAACATTCCTTTTCGATTTCGAAGGCTTTCTATGTTCAGCCTTCTAGAGGGGAGCTCTGTAGCGCCCAAAAAGATAACTCTTATCTTTCGTGTACAATTTACTTGTTGACCGATTGTACATTACTCCTTCTTGTTTTAATCTTACAACCGGCTCGACGCACAACTGCCATGTAAGTCCCCGTGCTCACGTGTACGCTCTTGCCTCGCTTCATCCGTCCGCGTCTTGTTGTAGCCCATCGAATACAGTCCGCTGTGTCCGACTTCAATTGCCTTCTGATATCCGCGCATCGTCTCGGACTAGTATTAACTAGTCCTATAGTTCCATATCAGATACTCCGCGCTTATCCGTGACACTCATATGGCTTCTTACAATCCAATTCGCCCATTCAGTAGTTACAACTTCAAGCAGCGATGCGTGGACTCCACTATATTCATGCCGTGTACTTCGTATGTTGCAGCACCATGCAGCCTGCTGTCGTCCCATCTGCAAGCGTTGGGTAGAATGAAGGAACTGATATAGTACATGAAAGGTTGATTATTAGTACGAATGAGCTCCAACTTAGCTAAATGCCTGAAGGAAGTGGATTGGAAAAAAGGTTTGCTAACATCTCTAAGTATATGAATGCGACATATGAGCTGTGGAAGGAAAGAGGCTGTGTAATGCGGTCGCTATGGACAGTGCACCATCGGACATGATGCACCTGACGCCAGATACACCACCCACAAACACCATAGACGTGCGGAGCGAGGTTCTGACCTCAGTCTCCGTCTTTTGTCAAAGAAAAGCAATGACAACTGGTGGACATTTGTGAAAGCCATCGACTAAAAGCAGTTGCTATAAAAAACACCTCTGTTGATTAGTGGAGAAGGTGTTATCAATAAGCAAAATGTCGGGAAACCGGGAGTACAGTCCCAACATCTCGGGTGTGGAGTAGACGAATTGGGTGGGCCGATTACTAATGGGTAGACTGATTTGGGTAAGGTTGGATTTGGTTCATCGTAATTAGATTCCAAGCCGCATAGGTAAGCTAAAAATCCGGAAAAGCTCCAGCCGCGTGTTTCGACCGACTGGGGCTCGTCACTGATGTATATCCATTGGTACCCTGCTGGGGATCGAACCCATGACCGGTAGAGGCTAACGCCAACTACCCAGCAGCTTATGCCACTGAGCCATGGGAGACTGTGGCCGACAATTCCGCATTGAAACCTAACTGCGATACAGCCCGCCCCATCCTCCACTACCGTGCATGTTATTGCCCGTGTATTGGACACTGCTTGGTCGTCACGGTTAGGTCTTCCCTTGCCAGCGCAGTGAATCCACACATTAATTTTGAATATTGGTATGGTGTAGATTTTGATTAATAAGGATCCGATTGTTGTCATAGCGCAAACATTGGGCTTGCCCTCGCTGTTGTAAGCAGTATTTACCCTAAAATAAAATACACGTTACCTGGATTGTTACGCCTGAACCTGTGCCTCTTTCGAAGCTTGCCGACGTACGCGTCCGTCAGGCACTTTCCGAACTTCGATCGGACGTGGAATCGGATGTTGAAACATCAGCTTCGGCATTCAAGCATCGGCCTGATTATCTCCAAATCATTAAGCTCCAACCGACGGTTACTACTGAACCACTTTAATGCCATATCTCCTAGAAGCTCGTGGTTATGCATCACGTGGAACCTGGTTATTCTGAACGAAGTTCCCAGCCTACCAACATTGAAATATGCCCCGCAATGTGCGTGATCCAATAGTCTTCGTCTTTTGCCTTCGTTAGGATGGACGGCAAACCCTTTCCGGTGGTACTGATAATTTAGCAGTGTCTTCTCACCGGAGGTATCCACTTTCGACGTTCGAACACTGTAGTATGACCCGGAGATTCTCTCGAACCGCTTGATGTAGTGCACCAGTTTGTGGGTGTTGTTATACAGGCGGCTGTTCACGCCCTCAAGCAACGGAATGGCAACGCTTACCGTCTCACACAGTGCGTCACTTTCACAGTCGTCGTCGGAGGATCCAGCGGTGGAGTCTTCGATGTAGTCGCATCGGCATTTTCCATTGGTCCATGATCCTTTCATATCCTAGGAACACGAAACTGTAACCCCAAAGGAATCCGCCACAGGCATCATCCGAATGGTCAATACGTTACTTAGCCACGGTAAACTTTCACAATACTGACAAGCTGGTTAGTAGTATATAGTACAACGCATTTGTATAGTTACATGTTCTCAACTTGTGCTGATAGCAGCAGCCATGCTTGTGCTTTTTTCCAAGATATTTATTCGTAATACCTTTACAAGTGTTCCTGACTTTATGGCCGTGTTCGATGAGACACGGATTTAAGGCAGTAACACGGACCGGGATTCTAACCAAAGTGCTTTGTTGATAATTTGGTGAGGGTAGTTTGGTACGCCATGCTCCATGTGGACTATGTTGCTTATTGATGTTGTGTGGTGTATAATGAAGAGTTTCAGGAGCATTTATAGTACGTGGTAATATTAAAGTTTGTAGATTTTAACATTGTTGTTGTTCAAGTAGCTAACGAAGTGCAGTTATGAGCCGCGGCTCGTCGTTGGAAGCTGCAATCATGGTGGACGATCTTCCTTCGTTTAATCGTTTGGTGAAATTATATATTCCCGAACATTTGCGGACATGGAACAGGATATGAAGAAAGTTCAGCAGGCTACTGCGACGGCCTTTTATAAGCGGTCAGTGGTTACTCGAACTAGGTTCAAAATTTACTTAACTTTACCTCCCTATAAATATACTAAGTGCATTGTATTTTATTATTGAAACCTCAATAATTATTTCTTAACGCTCGCCATTGCCTAATTGATACGTGCTGTTCCATTTAACCTCGGCCCGTAACCAAAATTCTGCCCTTGGTTAGAGCCCAGCTCCCGCAGTAACACATAAAATTCTTAAAAGGCTGACGGAGTAGGACAACCTTGACCTTGAGACTTGATCAGCAAAAAAACAAATTGCTTCAAACCTAAGCATTATAATCCGCAGTGGGTAAGGTAAATTAATCCAACGAGAACAGTAACGGCCGAATTTGAAGGCGGAAGCGCTTGATCATACAAAGCCTAGCAGTAGAAATGTTCGTATCAATGTTGTGATTTGCGCTTTTGGAAAAAATACTGCGGATATTGTCTTCTTCCGGGGAGGAGTGTGGTATAAAACGTTGGTGGATATCAATCGCGCCGTTGAATCAACAGATGTCTGCTGCCTCCATGAGAGGGAAGAGTACTTACTCAGCGCGAATTTTCTGTGTAACTAGGATATCCTAATTATCCGCTGTCTAGGAAATAGCAGCGGCGCTTGGTCAAACACTTATTCCTCTTAATTAATATGGTGTGGTTACTGGCTACTCCTATGAGCAGTCGGATACGAATGGACTAATATAATTCAAATAAAGCCGTCAGAAGACGAACACTGGCAGATATCAGCATTTCGTATTGTCTCTTCAGTGCCAGCATAATAACATGAAAATATATACGACGACAGGTAAGGTGAGACCGGAACATGGTAGGTGTAAAAAGCCTTGGTGGGACATTATTCTCCGCTTTATACACCTGCAAGTAGACTTACAACAGTTCAGTTAAAGGAAAGCATGTTATGTTGCTCATAGTTATGTTCAGGTGATTTTCTGTACAAAATCCAAATATTTTTCATTGCAGCATAGGCGAATAGCGACCACCACCACTGCTTGTTGCGCAAATTGAGCCTGTATTGACTGGTTCAATCGATCCACTCCTCCCATCGAGGTGCCGTACTTGGTAAAGATGCTACGTTGTTTAATATATATGTGATTTTTGTCATTTGCCGACCACCTATTCACTTTTGTTAGAGGATATGATCCAACAGGTTGCTGACAAGAATCACAACGGAATTCTCATTCCAAGACAAAATGAACATGTCATATCGTCTAGCTAACCTGTAGCCATAATTACCCTGTTTAGTTTTCCTAGGGCCCTTGTGTCCATGGGGAATTTGCTGACCTTTTTATTTGAATTGTCCTCCTTGCTCCTACAATTTTCTTGGTTAATGGTATCGTGGTCAGTAAGTCCATAAAAATCTCCAAATAAATGTGGTAGGGCCGTTCCTTCGGGAGCCTGTCCACCAGGTTCATAACGTCATATCCAAAACCTAATGTCTTGTCATATATGGCCTGAGCTCCTTGCAACGGCAAGTTTATCTTGTAAACTTATGTTGCCACTTTCTGGTTCCTCTTCGTATGGTTCAGCGTCCATGGTGGTTGCAATTACGGATGATATACGGAGTTACTGCCTCGCTGGCAGATCCTCATGAGATTTAGCATTCTGAATCACTTCCTCGATATCGTCTTTATCAGAGTTTTGTCCAACACCCGAAAGTGTAATATAAACTTTAGCTTCAGAGATATCGTCAGCTTCTTTCTTCATGATGATGTTTTGTACTGATTCAATTGCTAGATTCCTGTTAAAGAAAAATGAAGTCACCAGGTAAACTATAGTCTACATTCCTTTTTGACATTGAAAAATGAAATTAAGACGAAGAAAACATGTTAGTACAATACAGAGTTTCTAGCTGCAGTAGTGTTAGCCTAATATATCAGAACAATTATCAACAATGTGCAAACTTTTCAAATAAGTTACCAATAACATAGTCACTTCCAAGGTACACGTCACGGTAGCGTTTTTGTTGGCGTATTTTAAAAAGTAGATGGTTACTGCTTAAGCATACAATATATATCGCCTATTTTACATTAATATATGCGCCTATGTGTTCTAAACAGATTAGTTAACACAAATATAGCACAATTTTGGTGTTTCTCAATGATTAATTAATTAACCTACCCTGGCTTTTTGGATTTTTCATTTTATTAACAACTTGAGATCTTAAAACAAAGGGAAAACCGTTTGGCTATAGAATTGAAGACTGGTAGCTCAGGTTGTTCAGATGGCAGTTGAACTGTTCGCTGAGCTTGGCAATTTGGTTGCAAACGTTTCGTCACCAATTGAGGTGACATCATCGA
>OX104069.1:53721641-53747349 GCA_944474145.2 Dicrocoelium dendriticum | reverse complement strand
ATCAAGTGACTGGACGGTTGTGTGGTAAAAAATGGTTTGGCAGGTTCAGCCGCCAGCACCTCGGCCGATGAGAGCTGCTCGAGACAGTGAGAGCAAATAGAGCGGCAGAGTGAGAGTAGAATGAGCCAGAGGTGAGAGACCGAACGAAGAATTCGTGAGACATGGATCCATAGCTTGTGTGGGCATAGTACTTTCCGGTTGCCCAGGTCGAAGAAGAGGGTTGACTAAGGGGACCCCGCGTTGGGTCATAAAGGGTTAACCCGCAAGGCAGCGGAGCGATTGACGTAGACCACCACGATTGAGAGCCGGCTCTCTAGGAGAACGGCTTTTGAGTAGAGGCAAAATAATCAAGGCGCGCAAAGAGCCACAGTGAAGTAGCAAGTATTATCCAGCTCGCCGCGAAGAACGAAGGCCGTTGACAACCGGGTGGCTCATACGCCTCCATAGAAGCCGGTGTCAATCGTGATTGTTCATCCGCTCTCCGTTAAGTACTCACTTCTGTGACCAGCAGTGAGTGGTCAGTGACTCTATAGCCTGTCATATTATCTTCGATACAGCCTTTTGCGAGCTCTTGTGGTATTTAATGGGAAATAGGTGACCAGCCCAATACCCCATACGCTATAGGACGCTGTCGTTGATTGTCCGCGACTGCTTCTTTATCTCACCTGCGCACAGCCGAGACTTATTTACAGGTACCTTCACATGAAAGGCGTTACCCTATCCGCAACCTGGCAACGCGCCCGGTGGCATAAAAGTACGCCGAATCAACCAGTAGACCGTTCACTTCGCGAATATCGTGTGAGGCTCATGATATATGTCAAGGCAGCTCATGGCAGCTCAGTGACCGAATGCTCGAAGTGTAGGCCATGTTGGAGCTTCCTCTCTGAAGTTATTTGTATTGCCGATTTCTGTGGAGTCGTAGCTGAAGCTCATACGCATAAGTACGCTGCTTTTCGGATACATCCCCAGAAATTCATCCACTTTTTAATGCACCACCTGTCAGATACCTTCCACATAGCCGGTTCTGTGCGCTAGTGGCATTCTGATTTGTGAATACTACCTGTGCATTTGTTTTCCTACTGTCAGTCCTAGACCCAATATGCTGCTCACATTCGCCATCTCCGTCGAATACAACTTCGTGATGCACGATACATGCCAGCTTTTGTCATCTTAGCCTTACTACGGATACCAGTCGACATGGCGCGCGTGATTTAACAAGTGTGAGCCACGCCCCACAGGCGAACAAGACAGATTGGGGGAGACTGCGCTTAACCGAAACGTGCATCTGACCCTGTACACCGAACTAGAGGTCCAAACAAGTTCCACGGTAAAGAACAAGCGAGGAATTAAAACTGGTTGGTTTGTATCCCTTATTGTATTTGAAACGATGCGCCTCACTTTTTAATCGTCCTCCTGTGCCTGCCTTACAATTAATGGGCTTACTTTCATCCAATTAATACCCTACTGGATAGTACCGGGAAATCTATGTTAGCACTGTGTGAAGTAGAAGTCCTTCCCTTAAGAGGAAGATGCAACCAGTGGTGACCACATAACACACGGATAACACCGCTAATGACCCATCCGGTACTGACTTAAAGACGAGACGCTCGTCATGTAAGTTCAGGTGCACGTTCAGGTGGCACTGGAACTGATATGGTGATCTGCAGACCTGAAGAATCTAAAACGAAACACCAGTTTCACGCTCTGGTAGCAACTTACGGCGAACGTTTCCTGCATTGGCAATCCCTACTGTACCGGTTACATGAAGTAACCAAGAGAAAGAAAACATCGAAAGCATAAAGGGAAGCGAATAAGGGATATTATCAATGCTAATGAGAAATTTTAGAAAAGAAGTTTGAAGTAGGTTGATTTGAGTTGTTCAGGGGAAAGGAAAGGCTTGGTGTTATCACCCAAGAGCATCCAACTGACGCTCGAAACCCTTTACTCCAAGCTACCTGACCAAATCTTCTGGACGCTAGTTCCATCGCTTGATAACTCTGTGTGCTACATGACTTTCCGCCTTAATTACGTAAGTGGGCGGCTTCCTAGGATGTCCGCGGAGATCAGATAACTTGGCCGGGGTGTATAGCGAACATTTGTCCGGAGCAAAGTTCCCAGGTAATACACGATGAGGATCCAGTCTCCTCTAAGCCTTCGGTAATGCATTAAAGGCATCCTAGAACTAAGTAGGCGCTCAGGGTACGTCCGTTCATTGTAAACTCTCAAACAACCTGGTAATCACTGACGAAACAATCTCACTGTGACAAGTCACGCGAAGGAAACCGAGATGTGGCCAGTGCACTGAAAAGACAATCAGCACCACGAGTATGAAGCGACCGAATTAACAGAAGTGAATTGAGTTGCAGCATTGTGAGTCAGGCACACTTTTGGTCCCGGTCAAAGGCGAACGAGTTTCCGCACGCGACAATGATTCAGAGCTAATAGCGCATTGCGCGAGACAACTGATAGACCGGGCGAGCAAAACACAGAGCCGGCAGGTGAAAAGCCAATCAGCGCGGTCGACTCAAGTGGTTGCTCACATTTGCAAGGATCAAGTGGACCGACCAGGGGTGGTCCAAACAGCTGTGAAGGAAAGATAAGCGCGAGTCACCGCATTCAGGCAGATGGACAGAAAGAATCAGCCATTTAAATCGTGTTTCAGTGAATAGTGATTAAAATATAGGTATAATATAAAATTTTACTGAGTACATTAATATCCGATTCGGGTCACTGTTGCTTTCTTTTTTCGATGGTCGTAGGACTACTTCGACACTCACGATTTAAATTTTGCTCTGGACGAGGAAGGGCGGGCAAGACTGTAGACAATATTCCAGATGGGGCCAAACGAGAGCTGAGAACAGCTTCACAAACATGTAGGTGATTAAGACTTGTAAGAAAGGCATAGTAACCACAATATATCGAGCTCTCTACTAACGGTCTTTTTCCAGTTGTCATGCGAGTGCAAAGGCAACGGATGGACGAAACCTAAGTCGACCCGGTTAGTGAAGAGAGGGGGATCGATCTCACTGCCTAAGTATCTCGGTGGGAAACACCTGCTCCAATACAAAGTCAATAAGTTGACCAGTTGCTGATCATATGCAGGACTTGGTGAACGGCCTCAGGATCCCCAGGAACATACACAACGTTCCACAGTTTCAGGCCAACAGAAAATTATAACGATGTTACGTCAAGCTCCCCAGGGAAATCGTTTACAGAGAAGAAAAACAGCAGCGGCTCAAGGACGGATACTTGTGGGATGTCGCTAAGACGGCGACCCACGCGTACACATTATTCTCTTCATTGCAAAATGCAGGCATCCACTGAACGGCGGGTTCACATACACCCTATGAGCTAACCTTTTGTAATGGCCTCAAGCGGTGTGCCGTGTGAAACGATTTCAAAAAAGTTCACTAACAACGTCCAATATGTGGCCATCGTCCATTGCATCAACTCAACTCTCCCGAGCTAACAATAAATTCATCCGGCACATAAGTCCCTACCGGAATCCGTGTTGTGCGCTGCTGAGCAGATTAAATCTATTGGCGTGACCATCTCGCCAACTTTTTGAGTAACTTGATCACTACACTCCTTGGGCTGAATGGCCTGTAATTGGCACACAGGTTCTTGTCAACGCTATTGAAAAGGGGATAAATAATAGTTTCCTTCCACCTAGAAGCTAAAGTAAGGCTGTCAAGTAACTACTGGAATGGCGTCGTGAGTGGACCACTTAGTTCCTCAGGCAACGCAGATAGCAACCGGGGGCACAGCTACTTCAGCGGAGTACAACTATTGGAGAAGCTTAAAAACTTGCGTCTGCGCTACAGTAATTTCGACTGGGCATGAACCACCGGGGACTGTTGAAACCAGTTCAACAGCTGTCAACACGGTCTCACGTAGAAAGCCATGTGCTTACTTCCAACTACGTATACAAGCTTTCTCGCCGTTAGCATATGTCTGTGCTATCGGCTAGCGTCAGCGCTGAAATTAACGAAGTAGGACTGCAGATTTCTTTGGGGTTAATCGCGAATGACTTAGTCAAACCCTTCTCGTACAAGAGCCGAGCACCCCTAAGGTCTTGCTTGGACCTGTTGGGAGGACCCGAATATTACTCTTACAATACTTGTTAAATACCGAACGATAAAATGTCGAGGCAGATAGCACCAGTGTATACTACAAAGGTCATAAGAAATGGAGAGCGAGTCAAAATAGCGAGGAGCAACGTAGAGTGCAGCTCACAGGGCAGAAAACGTGCACGGAATGTACAAATAACAAAACAAATAGACTGTCAGGTACTAATACAGATGAAATGCGCTATCGTGAACTGTTGAAAAAGTACATGTCTTAGATTCACTACACACTTACTCCTTGCTTTGTGGTAACTGCCATAGATGCTGCCTGTGGGAGCTGCTCGTTGGATCCGGCAGCATCTAAACCGCTCACCGAGTATTTACCTGCCGGTGGGATCTGTCTAGGAAGGCAGTGCTTTCGTCCGCTTTCACTTCGTGAGCGGGATGTGAGGAACAGAGATCTCCATGAGATAGCACATAAACTTATCCAAGGCCACCTGGGCAGCTTTAGCCACCGAGACCTCGAGACGTAAACCTGTCCTTGGGTAATAGTTTGCATGCCATACGGTTAGATATGACTCAACGGTACCCTGGCGACGTCTAGACAAGCATAACTTAAGAATAAACAAACGTGGGCAATAGCTCCCAGTAATACCACGTACGACATCAAGCGAATTGGCAAAGTCATGGAACAAAACAGAGTACTTTGGCGTCCATGTACCTAGTCGGGAAGTCCACGAACTGCTGCAACGACTCTTGCACCGAAAGTAACTGGTGCTGGGCTGCAAGCAAATCAGACCAGCAAACCTCCAGAAGGTCGAAATTACCCAATACTAGTCAACCGTTACTGTACTGGTAGTGGGCAAAATCCAAAAATGAACTGAATACAAACATGTATATTCTCGATGTTACACGCGGCACACCAAAGAAGGTATGCTCAGCTTTGTACAAATTTTTCCAGTAATCTGACGGCGCGGGTTCGAGCCTACGTACAGGCACGGCGACCCTCGGAGTATCCTTAGCCCACGTGCGACCGGTGGTGGTTGCGCGGCAGTGAAGCGCCAATACTGCGTACCGGTGTACTGCTGATGCCGGCTGCTGCTGCTGTTGCTGACCAAATATAAAGTTTTAACGAAATAAGTGAATAGATGCTTGAGATCCAAGGCATGAGACGTGGTTGTAATAAGTGTCTACAAGTTGAAACAGCAATATATAAATATATATGTATATATATATATATATATTATACACAATCTGTGGTACAGATATTGTGCCATCAGAATCATGGCTGAATAGGAAAACAATATGAATAATAAGAAAAAAGCAACAACAAATACTTTTTTGTCTATTTTACCACTCACAGTTTTTGAAATTTTTTTCAGTTTGTTTTTTTAGGGGGAGGAAGAAGGGACACCACAACAAACCAATGCACACGTCCGCCATTGACATCGATCTTGAGCCATAACTTCCAAGGTTTTCAACCAGCAAGTATCCTCATCTCTCGGACCCCAACCAGGTAGTCGACAACAACCGGCCGAGGCCACCTGTTTCGTCAACTTTTTTATGCGGCTTCTCCATGTTGTAGGCTGTCCACCAGACCGTCTCTTCCAGCCCTGTCCAGCAAGTGCAAACAACGCACGACTTGGGTAACGCTGGACAGGCATGCGCAATACGTGTCCCAACCACCGCAGTTGATGCAGTGAGATGAGCTCCTCGAGCGAGTGGCTTCCACGTCCCAAGGCACGCTGTCTAACTTCCACATTGCTTACGTGGTGCTGCCACCACACACGGGCAATGGACCGCAGACAGCGGTGCTCGAAGACGGATAGCCTGCGCAAGTCATCTTTGCGAATGGGCCAGGTCTCGCATCCGTACAACAGTACAGCACGAACAGTTGCACAATAGACCCGCCCTTTGATGGAGAGACGAATGTCGTGGCGACGCCACAAATGCCTCAGCCTAGAAAAAGCGAGGCGTGCTTTCGAGATGCGCACCGAAATCTCGTCTCCAACAGCTTCTCCAGCAGTGATGCAACTTCCCAAGTAGACAAAGCTCTCCACAACCTCCAGTGTCTCACCAGCAAGTGTGAGTGCAGGCAGAGGCACCTGCCAGACTTGAAGGAGAGCCTTGCACTTGGATGGCGAAAAGTACATACCGTACTTTGATGCTTCAATCACCAAGCGGTTTAATGCAAGTTGGACGATCTGTGGATCATAGTCCAGCGAGACGATATCATCAGCAGAATCCAAATCAACAACTCGACTACCTGGGAGGAGCTCAACGCCAGCGTTCAACGAATCGCTCAGAGCGTTCTTCAGGACATCCTCAATGGCAAAGTTGAATAGGAACGGAGAGATAGGGCATCCTTGTCGAACTCCACTGGAGACCACAAAGGTAGGCGAAAGCATGCCATAAGCCCTAACCCTGCCCGAGGTCAGACTATACAGAGCGCGCAGTATGGAGACAAACTTCTCGGGGACACTATTCTTCAGAAGGCAATACCACAGTACTGTACGATCGACAGAATCGAAGGCTGCACGGATATCCAGGAACACAGCAATCGTTGGCCTCTGATACACATGGCGGAGCTCGAGGATCTGGCGAAGTGTGAAGATTTGATCGATGCAGCCGCGACCAGGTCGAAACCCAGCTTGTTCTTCTCGTTGCAACGAATCGCGTGTTGGGGAGAGCCTGCGAAGTATGATGGACACCAGCAGCTTGCAAACGACGGGGACTAAGCTTATTCCTCTGTAGTTGGAGGAGATTGTGCGCAGGCCCTTTTTGCGAATGTGTACGTGTCGATAGGTGCGAATGATGATATAGATATTTATCGCAATTAAATGTTGAATTAGCGACAAACTTCTGTATCGGTCAGGTGTATTGATTTGACCTTGAACCGATTACTCTTGCCGCTATCCGTAGACACCTGTCGTCCGTTTTTCCCCCGCTTATCATATAATATGGCTCCAGATCTCCTTGCGCCGGGTTGAATTCCTATCCGTATCCAGTTGAGGGTACCGTGCACTTCATGGGAGCGGGGTTCGAAATCGCGGATTAAGGACCAACCGCCATCATTGCAAGGTTCCTCATGTGCCAGCCAACATGTCCGGAAAACTCGGAAAGTGGGGCAAGCTCATTGGAAGTATTTCTGACTTCCATACACAACTACAACAGTGAAATGAGCCGCAGAAGTAATAAGCATAGCCGATATAGCTTTTTGACAGGTTCGTTCACCGCCTGAAACAGGCCGGTACTCAAGAAATCAAGTTTACAACTCAGAAGGTGAGTTCGCATTGTTGACTAGCGGAGGGACCAAACCTAAGTATTATGTAACCAAAAAGATGCAATTCGCTGTCGGTGATTTCTTGAGACAACTACGTTTCAATAGGTGAAGCACGTCTGGATGAGAGCAGTCTACATACAGACCTAACTCATGCGGTTCCACAGATAGTAGTAGTAAGTTTTTAACTACTGTCAATATCTACCTTTATCCTTACCCTCCAAGTTCTCCGTCTTTTAGTCTTTAAAATGATAGATCGCCCCAAATATTGCTTTGGAAACCACATTAAAAAACCAGCAAAACTTTCTCTACTATTCAAATATGTAGTACAAAAATTCTCAGACCACGCAATTGGTCCGTATCTCGCAGTGTCGAAAAATATACCATTTATTTTATTTATTATTTATTAACACTTATTCCTTAGGCTATGCACAGTTGGCTCTGTGTCTATTTGCTAGATTGCTGAGATTACTACTACTACTACTACTACTACTACTACTACTACTACTACTACTACTACTACTACTACTACTACTACTACTACTACTACTACTACATATAATCTACCCTTAGCTGATCAGCAAATATCTGAATCGCACGCCACCACGGACTTGCCTCTCCGCAGAGGCACGCTCAGAAGTATCAACAGCTCGATCTTGGAACATCTGATTCAAAGTGGGCATCAGATTTTGACAAAAGATGCTTTCAAAGTCTATTGTGCCGTACCGAGGCGATACCCGAAAGGGTTAAGGAAACGCCTCTTGAATACAGCTGAAGACATCGCGATCTGGCTAACACAACCAGAGCTATGCAAGCATAGGGTGTTTGTACAACCCTTGACTTTGCCATGGCCCTGATGATAAGTTTCCCTGGAGTATCATGCATAACCGGGTGCTATTTATTTATGTAATTAAATAATTTTGTATGGTTAGTAATTTTGCCTTTCCTGTTTACACAAGTTATTTTGCTGTCGGTTAGCCCTATCACGATGTCATCTGATTAAATCGATTCGAGCATCAAACGAACATGCTAAATCTGTTCCAACCGTCCCATCCTTCCTCACTGTCGCCTTCACCAGTTTGCTATTACATTTATCAGTCCTGTAGTTGTAATTGCCTGCTGTGAAATACCGAAAGGAGATCTCTTTGCAACACTGTGTTTTGCTCTGCTATGGGCATTATTTATGAACTAAATTGCGAAGGTACCGGTGGTCGAACGTAACTAGCCACTTTATATCGGCTGATCTAAGGGGTCAGGTTTCACAACCGTACAGTAGGGTCAAACGTACCGCTGCATTGTACACTCTACCCTTCAGGGCGAGAGTGATGTCGCGCCAGCGCCATAAGTCACGAAAGTTAGCAAAAGCGCCTCGTGTTTTTGCTATACGGTTCGTGATCTCATCCTCAATCCCACGGGCGCTGATACAACTTCCCAGATAGTTGAATTTTTGCACGACGTCTAGCTGATTCCCACCAAGGGTCAGCGAAGGAGGCGGTCCAGGCCAATCTTGAAGGAACGTTTTGCACTTCGATTGTGTAAAGCAAAGCCCGAAGAGGTTGACAGCCAGTGCTAATCTGTCCAGTGCCGCTTGGCACGTTTGTGAGCTGCCACAGATTAGGGCAATATCATCAGCATACTCTAAGTCAAGAAACCATTCTCCTGGGAGCAGATCCACACCTTCTAAATCGTGTCCTGTAAACGCGATTTCCATGCCTTCCTTAATAGCGAAGTTGAAGAGGAAAGGTGACAGCGGGCATCCTTGTCTCACACCGCTGGAGATATTAAAAGGCGACGACAATTTGTCGTAAGCCCTCACTCTGCCTGAGCTACGCGCGTATAATGCTTGGATAATAGTTACATATTTCTCAGGTACACCTTTCGTGAGTAGCCAGTCCCAATGTGCACGTCTATCCACCGAATCGAAGGCATCTTCGATATCGAGGAACACGACAACGGTGAGCCGCCAGTATATGTGACGGTGCTCTAACAACTGACGCAAGGTGAAGATGTGGTCAATGCAGCCACAACCTCGACGAAACCTGGCTTGCTCTTCATGAATATGGCTTTCACAAGTGGCAGTCAGTCTGCGAAGGATGACAGAGGCAAGCCATCTGGAAGCGATGGAGATCAAACTGATTCCACTATGGTTGTCGCATGCCAATCGTGAGCATCCCTTGTAAATTGGGACTATGACGGAGCGACTCTAGTCGGTTGGGACAGTTTCCTGCTCCCACAGCTTCACTAGTATCTCGTGGGAATTATCCACAAGAGCAGGTCCTCCGCATTTGAAGAGGGATGTAGGAAGGTCATCTGGTCCCGCGGCTTTATTTAGCTTCAACACTGCGATCTCATGTTCGATTTCTGAGCAACAGGGTGGATTCAAAAGGATGCCCCTTGGAGCGGGGAGATCAGTTGCTGGCGAGACATCTAACAATTCTGGCCGATTAAATCGCCTTGCAAAGTGCTCGGCCCAACGCTCCAAGTGTTTTGACAACTTGTGGATAGCCTGTCCAATCTCGTCACGTATAGTTTCACTAACCCCAGGTCACTTGCTGCCCGTTTCCCGTATCAGCAGGAATAAGTTACCATGGTTACCAAGGGCAGCGGCCATTTCCATCTCTGAAGCACGGTGAGACCACCAGGATTCGCGGTCTCTCTTCAGGCTAGCACGGAGTTTTGCCCGGAGCTCTTTGCGAGTTTCATTGTGTTCGCTTTCATCCGGAATATGCCGGCGAGCATCCATAAGTTCCAGAGATTGCGAAGAGATCCAATGTCCATGTTGGCGATTAGACTTACCACATGAGGAATTCCTGCTGCTAATATTGACTGGTGAATATGAAACCAGTGAGCTTCAACTGCATCTAGTGGGCGCTTACTCAACTCGCATGACAGTGCATTTTGATAGGTATTCATAACAGCTGGTTTCGCCAGTTGGCTGCTACCAATGCGCTCACAACATCGTCGTGGGCGTCCGCCAAAGCGCGTCCGCAGGTCAGCACATACAAGTGCATGGTCGGTGTCCACACATGTGCTCCAAATCGAGCGACGGTTCTGGACGCAGCCACTCCATCTGTAACTTATAACAATGTGATCGATTTGCGTCCATAGCTGGTTCGATGCTGGTGGGCGGGTGCTGTGTCGGAAATTAGTACTCGCAAGAAATAAGCGAGCATCCTCATACAAATGAAGTAACCGCTCACCGTTTTCATTACGGAAGCCTACACCATGTTGGCCGCCCAGATGCAGTTCATCAGTAGATAATTTCCCAACTTGACCGTTCAGATCCCCAGCCAGCACAACAGTGTCCGAGCTTCTACTGCGGCGAAGGAGCTCGTTCAATTGGCGATAGAAGTCTCCATTTACCGAATCACCGCAGCGATGACAAATAGACACCTGTTAGTCACACGCGATTTCGAAGCTTTGAATGAGCCAGCCAATCGGACCGCACACATCCGGCTACTAATTGGAATCCAGTCAACCAGAGCATCTCCAGCCCGAGGACTCAGGGCAATATCAACGCCGGCTTCGCCGGTGCTCGAAGCTGCATCGTCACCGGATAGGCACAGTGAGAAAGTGCTGCTATTGTCTCCTGAAGGGGATGGTAAATTGAGCACACAGCTCGAGTCTTGCAGGCGGGTCTCCGATAAGCAGCAAATATCGATCGAGAGGGTCTCTAATGTTCGGGCAAGTGCTGCCTGTTGACCGATCTGCAGCAATGTGCGTAGATTGAGGCATGCTAACCTGAAGGATGATCGAGGGCTCTAAATGGAAGCCGATGAACTGGAATGGACCGCTTGTTTGGACATGGGCTTGTCGACAGGAGAGGAGTGACGCTCCGCGTTCACATGTGAGTTGAAACTAGAAGATAAAAGCCTAGCAAAGCATGTTGGGGGTGGGCCAAGAATTCGGGGTTGAAAACAAGGGGGATAAAAGTGATGCTGGACCGGGACTGTAAGAGAGAAAAAGCGTAAGAGGGAGAATTAGAAGATGTGAAGGCTTGAGCAGCAGCATCCAAACCCCTATCTACCCTGCTCGATGCAGCACATAGGGCACCACTGATTACCCTCTGCGGTGGCCAGAGCATCAGCAATTTGTTTGAAGAGAGATTCATTGTATTGCGTGGGCAGGATACTGTCAGGTTGCCCAGGCCTAGACAGGAGAACGATTAGGGTTCTTAATCAAATCCTTTGTTTCAAAAACCTGACCGCAAGGCAGCGGGTTTGGCGTTGGGCTACAAGGAGTCCGTTTTAAGGAATAAAGAGCCACCTCATTCCAACCCCGAACCTGGAGGATCAGGAGGCTGATTTTGTCTGGCCTCTAACCATTGACCAATCTGGTATGAATGACTCTAAAGGTGCAAAAAAAGCACCACCCAGCATGGCCCAATGGATCGCTGGGACATACAAACCATCGCACCATGGTAATGTTCAGCCTCATTGGAATGAGGCTGATATATATATATATATATATATATATATATATATATATATATATATATATATATATATATGGTTAGTTGCAGGAAGCTGGTGTCGGCAATAGGTTCTGCTTCGTTGGAAACGTCACCTCAACAACTTGTGAACCTGGGGTGGGTTTTGCACTATCCGATGTCCTAAATGATCACCTGGTGGGTGAACCCGTTGGCACCAGCGCGCGACTGATGACTGCTTGCCTACGACTCGGAAGAGGTAGGTTTGCTACCTTTATAAGCACGTACGGTCCGACCGTATCTTATCCTGATGACATGCGTGATCACTTCTACACTCAGATGTCCCACGTGATATGATCTGTGCTAAGGGGCGACCGACTGTTTCTCCTGGGTGATTTCAACGCGCGTGTTAGGCCTGGTGCATCGGTGTGGACAGATATCCTCGGTCCGCCTGGCATCAACACGATCTGATGACCACAAACACTCGGTTTGCACTGAGAGCACTGAGTGCTCACGCTAAACTGCTCAACCATATCTTTGTACGCCAGCTTGACATGTGTGAAGTGAGCATGACAGGCGTTCTGCGCGGAGCTGTATGGCACAAACCACTAATTGGTAGGAAGCAAATGGTACATCTACGTGCCAAAAAGTACATACTGTGTACCTGCCATGCACCGGAGGCGGACATTTCCTCTTCTCCCTCGGTACTGTGAAGAAACGTACTGAGCTGGCGAATGCGATGGCTGCACGCCTGTGTGATGTGGAATGCATAGCCACAGTGGGCGACTTGTAGCACCATATCCGCGACTAGGTGACGGCTGCTGCCGAGGAGACTATCGGGCGCGCAAACTGTAATTGGCCCGATTGGTTTGATGAGAACACTGCGACGATTGGCGCATTGGTGTCCGAGAAGTACGCAGCATTAGCTGCGCATGTGTCAGACCCCAGTGACGTTGTTGAAGAATAACCTTTTTGTAAAATTCGTCGAGGACTGACTCGAGGCCTCCGTCACCTTAAAAATGCAGATGAAGGCTGAACGCTGCTACCAAAAGAATTTCTTTGGCTCTTTGAGAAGGCGTATGGAACAAAGTTGGAGCCACTAAGGACGCTGCTCGATGGCAGTTGAAGCGCTACCTGCACATAGACTGCAGACACAATGCAGATGTGGCAAAAGCACTTTGACTGTATCTTGAACAACGTTTCAGAAATTGCCTGAGTTACTTTGAGCGGTCTGAAACAGCGCCAGGTGAAGGTTAATCTGACGGACACACGCACACTGGATGTGCCAAAAACAGCACTTACAGCTTCTTAATGGCAAGTGTGCAAGTGCTGACAGTACCCCACCTGAACTTTTGCAACACGGCAAACACACGTTGAAGAGTGCGCTGCAACAGTTGGTGTAACTCGCGTGCATAGAGGAGGAAATACCACCTAGGTGGAAGGATGCGCTTGTGCTAGCAATATACAAGTGAACAAAGAATTTGCCACGAATTATCGTGGAATCAATTTGCTGAGTTGTATGGGTTGTGATATGTCGAATCCTACTTAACCACCTCTCCACTCAGGCCATTGAACCAAAAATGGCGAAAGAGCAATGTGGATACTGTTCTGGCCACAACACCATAGATATGGTGTTCGTGGCTCATCAGTTGCAGGGAAAATGCCATAAGTGACACCAGCCATTGTATTCACTGTTCGTTGACTTTACCAAAGCAGTTGATACGGTGAAGTGCTAGGCATTGTGGTTGGTGTTGGGTAAGGTTGATTGTCCGAGTAATTTTGTGATCTTACTTGGATGTCTACACAGTGGCATGGGGGCAAAGTGCAGTTGAGTGGACAGACATCGGAGGACTTTGCAGTTGTCTCTGGTGTGAAGCAACGCTGTCTTAGCCACTGATCTGTTTGATCTTTGCCTTTATGCAGTGATGTGTACTTTTGATGCGGCTTGTGCTTACGGTGTTCGTGTGGAACGTCATATTGATGGTGGTTTGCTGGACATCCGTCGTTTCATTGAGCGAACCCTGGTCTGTGAGACAAGCATCTGTATGCTGCTGTTTACTGAGGACTGTGTGTTGTATGCCCACAGCGCGGATGAGTTGAAGCCAATGACTACTGCTGTCGTTTCGCAGGCGTCCGAGTTCGGGATCATCATCAACACAACTAAATCTCTGTATTGTTCAGTCTTCACGGGAAATGTAATCTGCCTTGGTGCCGCAAATCAACATCAGTGACAAAGTATTGAAAACCATCTGTCGTTTCTGGGAGTGTGATTTCAACCTACCAGCTAATATTCGGTGAGCCGTGCTTTTGTGTACCGCAGGCAGCGGTGGCATTCGGGAAGCTAGAATACCGAGTGTGGAACAAGCATCAGCTTACCGTTGACAAGAAGCGGATGGTGTACAAATCCATGATGATGTGCGCTTTTCTATACAGCAGCGAAATGTGGACGACGTACCGGCGAGATGTGAGATATCTTGTGGGGTTCCGTCAACAGTGCTTGTGACGTATTCTCTGCCTCGGATGATGCGGCAGTATTGCAGACTCGGAGGTGTTGCGCTACAGTGACATGTATGCAGTGGACTGCATACTTCTGCTAAGACACTTGAGATGGTTCGGTCGTGTGTGGCCTGTAGATTCGACTCGGATACAGAAGCAGCTATTATATAGTCAGCTGAGTCTTAGGAAGCGACATGTGGGGAAACCGAAGCTGCGTTACCAGGACTTTATGAAGGTGAGCCTATCAGGTTCTGGTATTGATTTCAGGTATTAGAAATTGAAGGCATTTCTTCGGTGTGCATGGAGTGATCTGATCATGAACGCAGTTATCGGAATGCAAGAGAAAGTCCCTGTGCATGCGGAGAAGAAGTGGCAAGTGTGGAAGTGACACGTACCGATGGAATATGCTCCATCGACGTCGAACGCATGTTGTTCTGGCACATGCGGTCGCGAGTGCCTAAGTCAGGCAGGCCTAGTGAGCCACGAGTGAGGCCATTCAAGACCAGCATGGAAACGACGACGGGCCCTGCTGAGAACGTAAGCAGAACCGTAGGCAGATTACTTGCGCTTCCATTAGATTTAATAACCCCTTGCTTGCGTGCTGATGTGCATTATTTCAGGTTCTGGTTTGCTATACTGTAGTTATGCTTATTTTATTAACTCATTTTCATATTTCTTTACTTGCACACGGCACTTGAACGAAAACGGTTTAAATTCGTTAATAATTTTTTGCGATGTGCACGTTTATGTTCATATTTTGACGACTTTCGTTTATCGTGGATTTCTTGAAAACCGATTTAGTTCATATGCTAATTGAGCGAAGAGTTATGTCGGCATATCCGTATGCCTTATTCGCCATTTTAGTTAATATTGTCATTGCACGTGCTTGGTTGTTGCATGACACCCCCGGTGTGGCTGCGCTTGAAGTGCATGTGGTCAAGGTGCCTACCAGTAAATTACCCTGCGCCTAGCTTACACTGCCTCCAAGAGACAGTTGCTCGTTGCTGGAGGGGACGGGGTGCACGGTCTTGGTAGCCGTGATGGGCTCAGGCAGTGGTTGCATCCAGAGCACTGTGATATATATATATATATATATATATATATATATATATATATATATATATATATATATATATATATATAGCTGCGTTTGGCGACATAAGTGTCCGGGTTTGCCTGTCACTGCGGCCTCCGTAGTACAGCCACAGGTATCCTGCGACTACAGAGGTACAATGAGGAGCTTGAGCTGCAGTACCCGCAGCTCCATTCACACAACCCATATCCACTGTTAACGCGAAGAAATAAGACGGTGAAGCATATGTTTGGGAACCATGTGTCATAAACGGAGCCAGCCCACACCCCTGCAACAATCAGAGCATTGGCATTCATAACTAATTTGGAAAGTTTGCTTAGCAAACGTACAGAAGGCGATGGTTTGGCCGTAGCTCGCTCCATAATGAAGGAACCACACTTTGAGCCTAACCCCTTCATGAGGACGGTGCACCCCGTCCCCCAGAAACGTTTAACAGCTTCCTGCATCCATTTTAGACGGGGTGGTGGGCAATAGACAGCAAGGCACCTGGTCAGCATTCACAGCAAACGCAGCAATGTCGGGGTTATCCATCAACAACCAACCCCTGAAATGCAGGTAATTCAACACACATGCGCACGTACAGACCGACGACAACGATGGGGCGACCCGCTGCATCAACCGCCTTACTGACCTTTGTTAGTAATTCGAGTACAACAGGACACTGTGCACCGAAAAATCGATGCGCTGAATTGGTTTAAGTAATCGTTTGACTGGTTGCCATTTGGATGACTGCCCCACGTGGCCTCGCTATTTTCTTACCAAACCCCGTTTGGCTGACGCACACGCGGCCCCATGTGCTACAGCACCATGCGTTGGAAGACGATGGAATAGAACCCAAAGGCGCCTGTCGCTTTCGGGCCCGGCGTTTCTTGCGCACATGCAGCAAGTGCCTTCTCATGAACTTGGACAAATATCCTCTCGATATACTACAGTCATTATCGTCAATCAACTACTTTTTCTTTCCAAAACATGAAATCAGCATTACTTAGTGATAAACTCACCTTGGTTATGTTCTAGTAACGCGGTTGTACTTTTCACGTATATTGTTTCCCTGCAGCAACTTTGCTGTACCAAAGTTTATTAGGTGTTCTCCTCGAATTCATTTGGCTCATATACCCCAGCGCCTCAGGTGCTGCAGCAAAAGTAGGCAATCCATTACATACGTGTCACTGTGACGCAACACCTCTGTGTCCGTAACCCTGCCGTACGAACCGATGCGCAGAATCCATCGCAGACACTGTTGATGGAACCCCACAAGATATCTCACATCTCGCCGGTACATCGTCCGGATAGAAAAACGGATAGCGCCATAGACTTGTAGCCCATCAAGTTCGTGTCAACGGTAAGCAGGTGATTGTTCCACAAACGTTTGTCAAAGCGCATTAATGAGCACCTTCCACGCTGGTTGCGTCGAGGCGGTACCGGGGCTATAACTAGCTCTATTATGGCTCATCTAGTTGATAGTGGGCACGAAGTCGATCCAGTCCGCGCCTTTCGAATACTCTACAAGGTTCTGCCACTCCAATCGAAAGGCCTACGCCTCCGCACCCTCGATACAGCTGAGGCGATCAGTATTCGGTTGTATCAACCGCTTTCGTGTTCACAAAAGAAACTGATCGAAACTCGCAAGTTACTATGGCCGAAAAAAGTGGACGATTCGGAGGCCGGAAGGAATCATTTGACTACATCTTTGCCCTAGTGTGCGCTTATCGTTTAGGTTCATTGCTGGTTTATGCCCCCAGTTGGCACGTGGTCCAATTTCATTTGAACTGATCAAAACCAATGTTTCTTCCGTTGTTTTTTCCCCATATGATTGTACAGGTCTGACGAGGAATTCGTCTAAAACAATTGTTTACCTTCGGTGCCTTGTTCTTGATTTCTCAAGATTGCCGAAACAGCAGCCGCGTTTGCTACGAGCATGCTCAGATCACTTGTCCTCCGCTGGTCGGAAGAGAGTACACACCCAAGGCGAAAACAACTCGAGGTGGTTTCCGAAACCTCAGCACCAATGTGCATTTCCGGCAGGCCCATGGATTCCACTTTTGGAGTATGCCGAAAGGATAATCGGTCTTGTGTATGCTAATGGGAGCCCGAAATGGGCAGCTGTCAATGAGAGAAATGAAGCTATTTAATCCAACTCATATGCGCTGTGGGCAAACAACGCACAGTCCTCAGTAAACAGCAGCATACAGGTGCTTGTCTCACAACCCAGGTTTCGCTCAATGAAGCGACGGATGTCCAGCAAACCACCATCAATATGACGTTCCACACGAACACCGTAAGCACAAGCCGCATCAAAAGTACACATCACTGCATAAAGGCAAAGATCAAACAGATCAGTGGCTAAGACAGCCTTGCTTCACACCAGAGACAACTGCAAAGTCCTCCGATGTCTGTCCACTCAGCTGCACTTTGGCCCGCATACCACTGTGTAGACATCCAAGTAAGATGACAAAATTACTCGGACAATCAACCTTACCCAACACCAACCACAATGCCTAGCACTTCACCGTATGTACTGCTTTTGTAAAGTCAACGAACAGGGAATACAATGGTTGGTGTCACTTATGGCATTTTCCCTGCAACTGATGAGCCACGAACACCATATCTATGGCGCTGTGGCCCGAAAAGAATCCACATTGCTCTTTCGCCATTTTTAGTTCAATGGCCTGAGTGGCGAGGTGGTTAAGTAGGATTCGACCTATCATTACCCACACAACTCAGCAAATTGATTCCACGATAATTCGTGGCACATTGTTTGCTTCTTTTGCCCTTGTTATCCGGTGGCCGAAGGGATTGCATGCCTGGCTGGCAATGTCTAGGCTACCGGTTCGACTCCACTTAGGGGCAGGCCTCCTCGTGGATTTTTAAGCCCACGGACGACTGGTGGTGTGGGTTTGGCAGCGAAGCTTCGGTACAGCTTGCCGGTGTAATTCTGATGATATTTTCCCCTTTGCTTTTGCATACGGACATCCTTCAGTTTGGACAGCATTTATACATGTGACAGATATTCACCATACTTGGATAAACACAATAAGCTGAGGGGGAGAAGAGGAACCAAACAACTGCAAAATTTGCATCATGGGAATAAGATCATCCAAAATATCCGCTAATGAATGTGAGCCCTTGTCATGTCCGAGAGAGTTATCAGCCAGGCGTGCTCGTGGTCCGTCTGACTTTAGCCAGTGTTGAGAGCACCCGATTACGGCCAACTTTTCTGTTAGCGTCGACCTACTTTGGGCCCATGTTATTTTTATCTAACCGACTTCTGCGCGCGCAGGGTGGATGCGGTGAGGGAAACGTTGTGTTGCCATGCCAGACCTGTGCAGTGAAATTATGAAGCTTATCGGACGGCGGAATCTGTCTGGATTATAAATCCTTCGATGAGCATCATTACAAATGGGATGTTGCCTTCTCACAGCAGCAATGCTCCGAATACAGCAGTGGTCAAAAACTGGTTTCTTCTGAACCTCTTTTTCGCGAACAGCCCAGGTCTGGTAATTATGGGGCAGGACCATTCTCACAGCGGCATTGTAGACTTGGTCCATCAGAATGAGGCGCAGGTCGCATCAACGCCATAGATTATTGAGACTAGAAAAAGTAACCAGAGCTTTAGTGAGGCATAAACAGAACTCGACCGTTACATTTTGGACGCTGATATAGCCTCCGAAGCGAACGAAACTTTTTGCCATTTTCAAAAAATACACGGAAATGAGGAGAAAAGGTCCAGCTCCTAGATAGTCCTGCAAAATAACCTTACATTTCGATGGATAACATGCATTCCAAGCTGGGACGCTGACGCCTCCATCACACACAATCAATTTTGGGCGGCCTGTGAGGAATTGCAATGTCGATGTCGTCTGCATACCCCGATTCGCGAATTCTGTCACCGGAATCTGATCAACGCCAATTGGTTCGCGGCCGTCCAGAGCACTCTCCAGGATGTTAT
This sequence comes from Dicrocoelium dendriticum, assembly GCA_944474145.2. NCBI lineage: Eukaryota > Metazoa > Platyhelminthes > Trematoda > Plagiorchiida > Dicrocoeliidae > Dicrocoelium > Dicrocoelium dendriticum. Next base: position 53,728,035 of record OX104069.1, on the reverse strand, counting down.
TAATGGCGAATTTAAACACGTCATTAGTGTTACTAATGTGGGACGATGGTCGGTCATACACCAGCACTCCATCCGAGTTTGAGAGTAAATGGCTTGAAGCTTTTCCACATACTTTTCTGACAACCTCCTTTTTCTACAGATACTTCAAGAGAGTAGGTCTTCCAACTGAGCCAAAGGTAGCTAGTATATCTGAGGAAACAAGTGTTAGCCAGCCGAGCGTTTGATTACGCTCGATTGTTTGTCGGAGCGTAAAGATGTGATCAATACAACCCAGCCCAGAACGGAACCCAGCTTGCTATTCGCGGATGTTCTGTTCGCGAACCAGGCTTCGCCTCCTTAAATCTAGGGCAGCGATTACTTTGGACGCGACGCAAACTAGATTAATTCATTGGTGCTTTACGTGGTTTGTCCGAGACGCTGTTTTGAAGACGGGAAAGTTATCCGCAATCGCATGGCACTGCTTTAGTGATACAACATTCTTGGAGAGAAGCTGGTTTCCGTACAATTGATGGGATCCCATCTTTGAAAAGACTCGGAGCGAGTTCATCCGGGGCAGGGATTTCGTAAGGCCTTAGGAGATGAAGCTCGTAAGCGACCTCCGCCTCAGATGGTAGTGAAGTATCTACACATCAGAGAGCACTGTGGATTGCAGGCTTGTTAAACCTTTGCTCGAACTGCGCAGCCCTTTGCACAATTAGACGTTGTTGACAGTGAATTGGCTCACCACTGGTTTCACCCAAAACTGCGCTTACAGTCGGCTTTTTACCGCCATTGAAACGAATTAAAAGGAAAAGTCCTTGGAAATTCCTCGAGGCGCATGCCCTCTCCAACTCGATGAACTGCTGTGTCCACCATGTCTTACCAACCTTCCGGATGAGCTTATGGAGCTCGGCGTTGGTAGTTCTGCGTAGTATGATACTCAGCGCCAGCGAGCTTTGCCCAACGTTCTTCGATTAGCTGACCAGATCGTGCGGAGATCCAGAGGTTGACAAGACTACTGGTGGAACCACAGACCAAGGTCGCAGAGTTGTGCGTGACTCTGCGGCTGTACGCCCATTGCGTCGTCATGCCTGAGTATAAGGCAATTCGATGCTTGAGGCCAAATCCTCCTGAAAGAAGTCCATAAGCTTAGAAATAGAAATGTTAGACGCGTCGAGCACTTTTCGGTGACACTATTGGGTACCACCAAAAGGTAAAGCTGGCTTTGTACACATGTATGAATGGTTCGAAGTGAGATATGTACTCCAAATTTATCTGCAATCCTGTATACAGCCTCGCCATCAGTAATGGATGGCGATGTAGTCGATTTGCTTCCACGGTTGACCAAGTGGTCGGGTCTCCAACTGGCGAGTTTAGTAGCACGGGGACCAGGCACTGCACTCTAAACAAGTGAACCCGTTGTCAGGCACGAAAGCCGTTGACATCCTGATGGGTTATAGGCCCTTATGGTGTTCAGTTCAAGTAGAAGCCGGTGGCTCTCAAGCTCGTTCATCCGCCCGCCATTTTGTACCCACTTCTGGTTACAGAATTGGGGCTCCAAGATCTTATGGTCAGTCACATTGGCTTTAACACAACACCGCGCCAGCTGTTGTGGTGATCAGCCCAGAATCCTGGCACGCTCTAGGACGCTGCCACTGACTGTCCGCGACCGCCTAATAGTCTCGCCTACAAATGGACGAGACTTATGCACAGTTATCTGGGAACGCACCCGGTAGTGCACAGCTCCGCCGAATTAACAAGTGGTCGGTTGCACTTGAATAGTAATGCCAAGCTGACATAGACTAATAACATATGTTATTAGAACATGATAATGCAGCGCACGCAAAACCTACTCCCGGCGACTATTGATATTTGAACGAATTAACGGACCGTATTTATTGCTGCCATGTGTATGCAAGTTTAAATGTCATTTATGGTCATGCACATCGAATCAATCCGTATAATGTGATGTTCAAAGAAATTAATCCGAAGGCGGAAATAAAATATTATTCATTTGTTTGTTTAACAATGGGTTTCACTTGGGGTTTCTGCCACCGTATGTGACGGCAAAACAAATCAGGTGATTGTGAACAAAGATCGCTCTGTGTGCGACAATCGTTCACATTTGAGTATATGCTAGATGTCAATTATTTTCCCTGTAAACTTGTAACCTATCTTGGTGCAGCAATCTGCAAGCTAACTATGGGCTACTCGTCATTTACTACAGCTTCAATCAACCGTATTCTCCCTATTGTTGCAGTTCCCGTCATAGATGTGGCTGGTTAATAAACGTGTGCAAGCCTACATGGCCGTCTTCTGCGTGCTCGTCGTTGGCATTATATTCTGGGAAATCCAAACACACGAAAGGTAAATGAAGTCGTGCTTCTGTACATGAAACCACCACCGGTGGATGATCCAACTACCACACTTTTTAACTATCTATCTCTCTTCCTTAGCATCATTAGTGGTTATGGCATTTAAAAAGTTTCAGCGACATTAATAAAGTGTCACACCTCACTATACATATATGGATTTGCTAACTGAGGTGAACAGACGTTCCACTGCCGGTTTAGGTAGTATCTTCATCGCTTAGTATCAAACCTTTTGTTAGGAATCATTGAGATTTCGGTAAATTCAGCAAATGTCCGATGATCATGTTAATTTCCATCAATAGCTCTGTTTCTTTTGGTACTTAAAGCATACGGAACAAGAGTGTGTCTGACGTACATCATCGGTGATGCAGTTATCAGAGGTTTCCCACATCCTGCGTCACATCAGTTTGTGAATGTAGATTTCACATGTCTTCTAAAGGCCTCAGTTAATGAAATATAGATAAAAGGAAAAGGAAAAACTACAGCAGACAGGTGGGCGGTAAGGGTAGAATTGTTGCGTTGCCTCAAATCTACATCATATCTGAATTATTTAATGTAGCTTAATGATAGCAATAGATTTATTGAAACTAAAAGTAACTTAGTTGTCCTCGTTGATACGAAGCAGCTATGTGATGTTCTTTCCCTTCCCTTCGGGGGAGCGCGTCAGTCCGATGAGCGATGGCAAACAAGCCTATGAGAAAAGTTTGAAACCGGGAGCAGTATATGTACCGACATCCGAATCGAGAATTGTAGTCGTGTGGATTGCCTCCAGATCACCGGGAACAGGTGAAAAGTTACCAGTTTGTTACCACAAGTCTAGTCAAAGAGGCGCTTTTAAGCGCACAGAAATGGTGTGTTTGCAGCCACTAGCCTCATGCGATCGTAGCCAACGCGATGCACGAGTCCGTGGTTGAAAGTAATGTGTTTATGTCTCGGTTGTTAATGCATTCAAACGCAAGCGCGCATTTTTCGCCTAGCGATGCGATAGTAACACAAATAATAAGGTGGAGGCTAGTAAAAGTGATGCTGTAGCTGGTTGTCACTTACCTGCATCGCTGTTGAAAACACATCGGTGTTATTTTTGAAATGCAAACGTTTTCCTCACAAATTTCACCCGCACAAACAGGCCAAACGTCTATCATACTGACAAGATGACATCCAACGTAATGCTTGAACTACGCAAGCTGATTCATAAAGCTCATAGAACAGCTCGCTCAGGTCAAACAAAACTGTTGTTGCAGCAGTCACTCAACCTACTGCGCGAAATTGGTATCGAGGGGTCCGATTTGGTCCACGAAGACTCCAGCGTGACTGAGTATTTCGACCTCAGGAAGAGTTCATTACCCGAAACTTGCCCGGAACACTGGGGAAATGGAAGAAAGGAGGATCTGCATCCAGACAACATATATTACACCATTCCATGCGCACGAATACCGCTGGAGGATCTTGTTGAAATACTCCTCCATGTCGACTCCTGTTCTCAAGCAAAACATCTGATAGATCGTGTGCGCCTTATATATCCCAAAATAACAATACACATCTCTGTGGAAAACGCTGCTGATAACAGCGAACTATGTGAACCGTCAGGTAGTGCATTTGTGTACAAGGGCCGCAAGGACGAGGCATCGAACTGGATGACTTTGGCTCGTGTTGGCCGATCAAAGTATATTTTGGTTGGTCGTAATATGGTTGACTTTAGTCGCCACACAGACCTGGATCGTCTACTGAGAGTGATGAACAGTCTGCAAGTGGATATTGTTGGTGGGGCTGTTCGGCTCGAACCAGAAGGTCGCTGGTATCCTGGGTGCTATCAGGTAAGTGTCGTTATTAGTGGCAAGCTTTGTTTTGTCATGTTGGTGTTGTGCTGAATACAAGTGGGTCAATGGACTGGGAAAAGCATTCTTACCGGCTAAGCTAGCTGCGGACTATGTAGTAGATGTGACTATGGGGGATAGCATGTGGTATGTGATTTTAACCCTGAAATACTAGGCTGTCAATCGGTATTGAATACGTTTCGATCGCTGGCTTCATTCAACATTGAGGTGACTACTCCATGAGTCTTCGATACTTACCGTCAAAAGTGGGCGTAAAAAATAAATTTAACTTCACTGATGGCCGACGGAAGAATACCGCAGAATTTGTCGACCTGCGTAGGGTCCTCTTAGATACTTTGCACTGCTTTCGCAGAAATTCTGATCCTAACTTCATAGTACCTGTTGGTGCATGTCACGGAAATTACCTACTGTGGTTGTGTCCAGTTACGTGAACTGTGTGCTAGAAGGACCACTAATGATTGCTTGCTTGGTATCTTAGGCTTTATTTCCCATGGCATTACATTACTCAGTCTAGATGGCAAACGTTTTCATCGACAGCGTTAGTAGGCCTCCCTCTGTTTCCAATTAGTGGCTCCTGATGGCCCTATTTCTATTTACTAAGCTATTGTATATATATATATATATATATATATATATATATATATATATATATATATATATATATATATATATATATATATATATATATATATATATATATATATATATATATATATATATATATATATATATATATATATATATATAGGTCCCGAGTGACCTCTCTCATGGCTCACTAGGCCTGCCTGACTCAGGCACTCGCGACCGCATGTTCTACAGCACAATGCGCTCGATGTCGATGGAGTACAATTCATTGGTGCTTGCCGCTTCCGCAACTGCCGCTTCTTCTCTGCATGCATGAGGGCTTTCGCCCGCACTTCAGCAACTGCCTTCGTGATTAGATCGCGCCATGAACCACGATCAACCGCCCTCGATTCCCATGATCTGCAATCAAGATTAGAACGTGTGAGGCTCACTTTAATCATGTCCTGGTAACGTAACTTTGGTTTCCCCACATGCGACTTCCCTATACTCAGCTGACCGTATAAAAGTTGTTTCGGTATCCGCGTCAAATCCATACGGCTCACATGACCGAACCATCTCAGGTGTCTCAGTAAAAGTATGCAGTCCACTGCATACATCCCACTTCGGCGCAACACTTCCGTGTCTGCAACTCTGGCGCCCTAGCCGATCCGCAAAATTCGTCGCAGACAATGCTGATGGAACCGCTCGAGATATCGCACATCCCGACGGTACATCGTCCACGTTTCACTGCCGTATAGAAGAACGGACAGTACCATGGATTTGTACACCATCAGCTTCGTGCCAATGCTAAGCTGATGGTTGTTCCACACTCGGCACTCTAGCTTCCCGAATGCCGCTGCTGCCTTCGACACGCGATTACGCAACTCAACGTGTAGCTGTTGATCAGTCGATATCACACTCCCAAGGTAGCTGAGCGGGAGGTAGTTTCCAATACTTAAGCACCAATGCTGATTCGCGGCAATATTGAAGATTGCACCTCCGGTGAAGGCTGAAAGAGACAGACAATTTTGCTTGTGTTGATGGTGAGCCCGAATTTGGCCGCTGTCGAAGCCAGAGCACTAGTCATGTGTTGCAACTCATCCGCGCTGTGTGAAAACAACGCACAGTCGTCAGCAAACAGCAACATCCGGATAGTTGTCTCACAGACTAGAGTTCTCGCACCGAAACGACGGATGTTCAGCAACCCACCATCAATACGGTGCTCCACACGAACACCGTAAGCACAAGCCGCATCAAAAGCACAAGACAACATAGCATGAAGATAGATATTAAACAGGGCAGGAGCTAACACACAGCCTTGCTTCACACCAGAGACAACTGCAAAGTCATCCGAGGTCCTCTCCACTCAGCCTGCACCCTCGCTCGCATAACACTGTGCAGACATTCAATTAAACTTACAAACTTACGGCGGGCAACCAAACTTACCCAAACACCCAGCCACAATGCCTCGCGGTTCACCGTATTCAAATGCCTTGGTGAAATCAACAAAAAGCGAGTACAGTGGCTGGTGTCGTTCTCTGCACTTCTCCTGCAACTGACGAGTCAAAAACACCATATCTATAGTGCTCGCGACCCGAACGGAATCCCACACTGCTCTTCCGCCACGTCTAGGTTCCACAACTG